>JAEVHH010000006.1:3000000-3485302 GCA_017607445.1 Histoplasma ohiense | reverse complement strand
ACCCTAACCCTAACCCTAACCCTAACCCTAACCCTAACCCTAACCCTAACCCTAACCCTAACCCTAACCCTAACCCTAACCCTAACCCTAACCCTAACCCTAACCCTAACCCTAACCCTAACCCTAACCCTAACGAAAAACACTCAATGAATTATTAGACAAAGACTTCATTTGTGTTAGCAACTCATCTGCTGCAGCATCTGTACTGTTTGTGAAGAAATCAGAAAATGGCTTACAATTCTGTGTTGATTATTGAGAACTCAACAAGATTATGTGGAAGGACTGATATTCTCTCCCACTCATCAATGAAACACTTGAATGAATAGAAAAAGCAAAATGATTTACAAAACTTGACATCTCTGCAGCCTTCTACAAGATAAGAATTAATGAAGGTGATGAATGACTAACTGTCTTTCATACACATTATGGATTATATGAATGAACAGTGACCCTCTTTGAATTAGTGAACACTCTGAGTACATTTCAGAAATACATTAACTGAGCTCTACAAGACCTGCTCAATGAGATCACCTCAGTGTATATGAACAATATCTTGATCTTCACTGATGAATTGCTCACTGAGTATTGTAAGCACATACAACAAGTTCTTGACTGTCTACAAAAAACTGAACTGCAAGTGGACATTGATAAATGCAACTTTGAGATCAAGTCTATGACCTATCTAGAATTCATCATTGAAGCTGAAAAAGATGTATGTATGAATCCTAAGAAGATGGAAGCAATCCTCAACTGAAAGATATCAGTCTCAGTAAAAGAGATTAGAAGCTTTCTAGAGTTTGTCAACTTCTACTGAAGATTTATCAAGAACTTCTTCAATATCATACAATCACTAACAGATCTGACTCAGAAAGACACTGTATTTCAATGAACTGACAAAGCAGATGCAGCATTCAAAAAGCTGAAGTGTATATTCACAAGCATCTCAATGCTGCAATTATTTGATTCAGATAAGCATATGATTCTTGAAACAGATGTCTCAGATTACATAGTAGATGAGGCACTGATGCAATATGACAATGAAGATGTTCTACAATCTTGTGTCTTCATCTTGAAAAAGATGTCATCTGCTGAATGCAACTACAAGATCTATGACAAGAAGCTTCTAGTGATCATACAATGTCTCAAAGAATGAGAATTCAAACTCATGAGTGTTGAGAGATTTGAGATTGTTACTGATCATAAAAATCTAGAGTACTTCACAATCACTTGTAAGCTCACTGAGAGGCATATGCATTGATCATTGTTTCTTAGCCATTTTTTGTTCACAATTTGTTATCAATCTGAAGTAGAGAACACCCTTGTGAATGTTCTGTTTCACTGAGAACAAGATATATCATCTGATGACTTGGATGACAGATGGAAACACTGAGAGCATTGATTAATCAACTCTGCAACCATAGAAAGTTCTACATAATCAGATGAACTCTGTGTACATATCAATCAGTTCTGAGCTCAAGAATCCTTGCTTGAAGAATAATGAAGACTAGCAGCAGAGGCAGATGAATTCTGACAACAAGTCATCAAAGTCATACAAAGCAAAGCACCTCAATTCCCCACAGATGTATACTTAAAAACAGATATCTCAGCATATTTGATTGATGATGACAACTGCTTACACTTTCAAGATAGATGATGAGTCCCTGATTCAGAATCTCTACAAACACAGATCATGCAAGGAATTCATGACTCACTGATGACTGAGTACTCAGAATATGAAATCATGTACAACATTGTCATCTGAGAATTCTACTGATCAGATATGTCAAAAGATATACACTGATTTGTATGCAACTGTGATTGCTGCAGCTCAGTGACAGCATGATATGAACACTGAAAAGAGATGCTGAAGTCTCTATCTATTCTCAACTGAACTTGATGTGATATAGCTATTGATTTTATAGTTTTCTTATTCAAAAGCAGAGATTCTACAAACATTCTAGTCATTGTTGACTGACTCAGCAAGGATGTAATACTACAGCTCTGTGACAAAATGAATACTGAAGTAGTTGCAGATGTCTTTGTCAGAAGTCTGTTCTATCATATACACAGTCTGCCTTCATTCATTATATCAGATAGAGACAGTCAATTCATCAGCACACTCTGAGCTCATGTATGCCAATTATTAAGAATTGAATGAAAGTTATCAATGATGTATCACTCAGAGACTGATGAAGCTATCAAGAGAATGATACAAACAGTAAAGAATATCCTCTGTAAGTTCTGCAATTACACACAAGACAACTGAAGCAATCTGCTGCCACACACTGAGATTGCAATTAACAGTTGAGATTTCACTACAACAGATGTAAGCTCATTCTTTCTTCTACACAGATACAACTTAGAGATTCTGAACTTTCCCAAGACTCTCTGAGAAACCACATACATCCACAGCCTTATACAGATGACAGAGAACATTGTGAGCAAGCTGAAGAAAGTTTATGAATGAGCAGAAGCTTCAATGATCAGTACTCAGTAAGATTACAAAAATCAAATAAACATCAGAAGAAATCCTGCAATCTGATATCATGTAGAAGACAAAGTCTGACTGAATCTCAAGAATATAAGAATGAACCACCTCTTGTATACACTAGATTACCACCACATCAAGTATACAGTGAAGAAAGTGCTAGACACACACAATTATTGACTCAACATTCTGTCTGACATTCACAATGTCTTTTATACAAATCTGCTCCAACTCACAGCTGAGGATTCATTCCTCTCACAGAGAATCTTCAATTGACAGTCATCTGTCATTGTAGAAGAAGACAATGAACTTGAGTGGGAAATCAAAGCAATTCTTGACAATAGAACCAACTGCTGCTGCTGTGAATATCTTATCAAATGAGTAGGATACAATCATCTGATCTGGAAACCCATGTCTGCCTTGAAGAACACCACCGCCCTTGACACCTATGAGTCCTCACTCACCCCAGTAGAGGGGGATAATGTGATGGATTAGCATTTATTAGTAATTAACTTATATAATCAACTCTTCTTCTGCATCTGCTTATTTCTGACTGTTGTGATTTTGTATAATCCTCAATGTTCTTCCACTCTGTGCTCCGCACTCATGTAGTTTCTAATGATTCTTCCATGTAGCTCTTAACATTCTTTCACTCTGTGCTCTGCATTCATATAGTCTCTAATGATTCTTCTGTGTAGCTTCTTATGTTCTTCTGCTCTGTGTTCTGCACTCACATAGTCTCTAATGATTCTTCCATGTAGCTCTCAATGATTCCCTCACCTCACATTCCACACTTGTATAGCTTCTAATGATTCTTATATGTACCTCTTAATGTTCTTCTGCTCCATGCTCCACTGTGGAGTGGCTTCTGATATTCTTCCACTTCAAACTTTCCTCTATAAGAACCCTCTTCATACAACCTTTCCTTCTGATTTCTTTTCTCTTTCTTTCCTTAATCAATTCGTAATCTGTAATTAGAATAGTATCAAATCGTTAATCGAAGTACGCCCGTTACATAAATCTCATCTGCATTCCAATTGATTGACTCATTATCTAAGCAATATTAGCACTAGTTAGCTCCAGCAGTGGCAACAGCAACAATTTATTTCAATTACTGATCACTGATTTGAGAAGAGAAAGGTTTCTCAGATTGTCTATTTCTGACTAAGTATACATTATCAGTGACTGAGTTGCAAGAGAATATCTAAGACTAAGATTATATCTTTGTTCTTACCCTTACAATCAATCTTGTTGCCCCCATCACTGATGGTAGAAGAAACTCCATTGTTTGTGTCAGAACTCTCACTCTCAGATTTGTTGTTGTCATTATTCTCAGTGACATCAGTTTTACTGTTGGTATGATTGATTGTGTCAGTGTCAGTGGTATATGAACCATTGTCCAAACTGCTGGGGGGCTGTGCAGGAGTGGTTATTGAGAAAGAAGGATTGATATAGAGCATGTGAATTTTGAGTTTGAAATGTGCAGAGATTATACTGTTGTTGTCATGAGCTGCATCATCTGTATTGTTGACACAGTTGATTGAGTTTATACAGAGACTTTCAGAATCATTCTTCAATCTGCTAGAGAGCTGCACTGAGACAGAGATGGGCTGTGGAATAGCAGAATTGACAGAGAGCATTGAAGAATTCAGTCTAGTGTGTGGAGTTGATTCTGTGAGATGTTTCTTGAAAATAATGATGGTGAGTTGTGTAGAAGTGGGGATTGTTGAGGGGTTCTGAGTTGTCAGAATCTGATTCTGACTGTGATCATCTAAGTCATCATCATGATGCTCTGAGAATTGATCATATGAATCATTCTATTCTACATTAGCTCTAAGATCAAAAGAAGGAAAGAAAGAAAGAACTAAATATAACTCTACAAAGTAATGATCATTCAGATTTACTGACAACTTCAATGACAACTCAATCATCATGAGTTCAAGATCATTGTGATGGTGATTATGGACAAGATTGAGAATGGCAGTGCAAAGATTGTGTGTGTTCTTGAGATGGATGACATTCAACAGATCATGTTCTCTCTGATGTAGTACTATAGAGTAAGACTATAGCTTGGCTTCATCAATGCCACTGTTCTCATCAATTAAACTCATCATCTTGTCAAAGTTGAGAGCAGACAATTGACTCATTCTCTGTGAGATCTCAGAGTAATTGTCACAGATATCAGAGAGAAGAAAGAAGAATGAGAGATTTCTGACTTTATGACTCTCAAAGAATACCTTGATGATACAGCTTCTCAGCAGTTTCTCAGAACTGATCATTGATGATGATGATGCTGTTTTTCTAACACTCAGCTGAGACAATTTCAAAGTCTTAATCTGCTTGAATTGATCAGAGGATTCTAAGATATCTGAATCACTCAAATCACTGCTGAAGAAAGACTGTTGTTGTCTTCTTTTATAGAAACATAATCTAAGACTTGATGACTTGAAGCAGAAATTGTCAGCACTCTCATCTGCACTTTCACTATAGCTGTTTGAGCACTTTCTGAATCTTATGCAGTGTCTTGACACTCTCAATGAGCTACTGAGGTGTTTTTCAATCTTATTCTTGATTTGATGCTTGAGATATGAGGCTCAGATATATAGACCATTGACTATCTTGGAGTTATTCTGATTTGATAAGACACAGCTGAGAAACTTGGCAAGGTTGTCTCTCAACATCTACTTGATGTAAGAGAGGATGTCTGTCTGAGTGTAGAACTGATGATAGAGATCATACTTGACAAGCAGCTTTCTGATAATCTTGTCAATAGATGACAGCTCAGACAGCAGAATGTCTATGAGCTCATAAAACTTCTCTGCAGACTGCAGTGCTCTTTCAGATTTGATGTTGTGTGCATGAGACATGTTGTAACACTGATCTAATCAGTCAGTAATAACTTTCTAATGCATAAATGATGATGTGAAGCTTGCTATCAATGGTAAAATGCAGGGAGAAAATAGAGGATGGTTGTAAAGAGCTAAAACAGAGAAACAGCTTGAAATCAATGAAGTTTTAAAGTGATTTGATATCAGATGAACACTAAGCAATTAGCACATTGAGCTCTCTCTTTATTATAGAGAAATAGAGAAAGGCTGGCAATTCTGACAGATGAACAAAAGAGAGTGATAAAGAAAAGAGCTGAAAGTGGCAGTTGTAGAGATTAATAAATATGACAACATGGGTTGCTAAGCAAGAGGTTGGAGAATCAGTGAATTGAAAGAAGTGAACAGAAAGAGACAGAAGAAAGAGATATTAACATAAGAAGATGATCAATGAACTATACAACACAAAGACAGTCTTCAATCACTGAACAGATGAATATATACTCTATATATAGCCTTATCAATGAAACAGATGAGTAAATTACACCATCTGCATAGGCTCACAAATGAGATTATCTAGTCTATTGAAACAGCATATGATATCTGCTATGGTATTATTAGTTAAATGATTTGCTATCAGTATGAACTAAAAGAATCTACACAATGATATCATCTGCATCATCTGTATCATTGATATCATCTGTATTATCAATATCATCAGTATCATCAGTATCATCTGTGTCATCTGAATCATCTGTAAACTCTCTAAATTTGCTCTCATCCTCAAACAGACACACAATTCTGATTCTCTGAGGAATGTACATCAGAGTGAGACTGTAGACTGAACTGATCAGATGTGCTCACTGCACAGACTGTATTGTTGATAAAAACTGTATCAACTCCAACTGTTCAAACAACCCATGAATTCAGAATGCAATCATGCTTTTATTGAGTGTCATGTCAACTGCACTGTTCACATAATTCTAACCCTAAGATATGTCATGATATATCTTGATATTTTATAGTGAAGATGATGTCAGCTTCAGACATAGAATATCTAAAATCATCAAACCATTCATAAAGATGTGAATGTCAAGACAAGATACAGTCAAAGAATCAAAAATATATAAATTCACTACAACTAACTTTCTCAACACTACTAAGCAATCTTGACAGCCTCATGACATCTATGTATGTACAGTACATGAACAGTACATACATTTAAGTTAACTAATTTATCATTCAATGTCAATCTTTCAATCAACAATAAATATCTACACTTCTGATAAAGTTTAAACAATGAAAGAAAGTTTTTTCATTGTGGTGACAACTAGTCAACAAGTCAAATGCCATTCTAAATAGAAATAAAAAGAAACAAAGATCAAGATGATAACTTTAAAATATTATCAAGTATAGAAAAAATCAGTTGAGTGCTAAATCTGCTAATCTCATCTCTATCAATCTGATTGTTGATTTTCTTCTGACTCATCCCAGGCTGATGTGTTCATGTTGTCAATATCATTGAAAGAATCAGAGTTGAGTGGATTCTCAATCTGACCTCATTCAGTGTCTGACTCATTCTCTAAGATTTCTTTCTCTTTGATGGTGATATAGTTACTGCTGGTAGTGGGAATGGCAGTGCTATATTCAAGATCAATATGCTTGGAGGTGAAATTCTTGAAACAGATATAGAAGATGCAAGTCTGTCTGAAGTGACTGATCACACACTGAAAATAATGTACACCACAGTGTTTCTGAGTACAGTCAAGGGCATTGATATTGATGATGATGTAGCAGACATGACAAGCACAAGAGAGTTCAATATTGAGACAATTGAGCTCACAGAGAAAACTGATTTTCTTCTCAACAATCAGATCAAAGATGACAATGAAATACTCATCTTTCTGAAAGTTATTGATTTTGTAAAGAAGAATCTTGCCATACTCAGAGTCTAAGATCTTCTGAAGATGAGTGATTGCAGCAGTGTATGTGAGATACTGATTATTGTAGAGTGTCAGAATCACAATGTCATTGATGAGAATACTGACTGTGGCATGAAGAGAGACAACAAGATCACACACAAAGATGATGTTGGGAAGATTGTTGAGTGAGTGAGTGATTGAATTGACAGAGACAGTGCTGTTGATCAGATTGATCATGACAGAGACTGATGAGATTTCAAAGCATTTCTTGTTGAACTTCTCAACATCACAGATTCAGATGGTGGTCTGTTGAACATCAGAAACATCTAACAGCAAGCTCTGATAGAAGATATCAGACACAACAGCACTGACTGAAGAATGTGAGCAATGTTAAGTATCAAATGTGTCAACTTGAACACCAACTTCAATCAGACAGATGAACAGAGACTGATGAATCTGAAGCTTGAAATTGTTGCTGATATTGTTCAATATGATTGTAGAATGTAGCTGAAATTCATCACTGACAAATATGTAGATCTGAGAATTATAGTGGATGATGATAGATCAATTCTCCATCTCAGAAGCCTTGACTGTCTTGTTGACAATGATGATATCTGAATCAATGTAGTTGTAGATCTTGGCAACTGTGGTCTGAGAAAGAATGGAAAACAGAACATCAGTATTCTGAAGAATATTCTAGCACAGCTCAAAGATGAACTCATTCAGCTTTTCAATCATCTCAGAATTGTCATTGAGAAGACTCTGTGAGAATTGATCATAGAGTCAACAGAGTGATGTATAGCAAGTAATATCTTCTACATGAGGCTTGACAAGGCCAGCAAAGCGCAGCATTCACATACTCAGACTGAGAAAAAAATGAGTAAGTCATGAGTTGTTGAATCTGAGATGTCAATACAAGTCAGTGGTGATTTGAGTGTAGCTCTTGTACACAACAGAGACAGTAACAATCTGAGAGATGTTCTCTGTAAGATTAGCAACATCAATTATTCATTGTTGATCATTGCAGAAGAGACTGCATTTGTCTTCAGCTTCAACTCAGATGATATTCTCATCTGTGGTAATGAAATGAATATGAATGATGATCAGCTCAGTGGTTGGTTTGTTGATGTCAGAACTCTGAAGATAGTTGCCATGCTTCTTCTTCAGAGCATTGTACATCATGATGATGAGTTCATTGACTGGCTCATTGAATGGAGCAGTGATGAGAAGCTGATGCTTGACATCTTCAACTTCATTCTTTGAAGTTCCAACAAACAGAAGCATTGTGTGGGTGATTCAGTAAGACTTGCCAGTTTCAGATGATTCTCAAAAGAGACTCATCTTTCTGATCAGAGACAGCAAGCTGTTCATTGCAAGAATCTGCTTGATGTTAAACTCAGTGATTAAATGAATGTCATTGATCAGACCCAGGTGTTCACTGCTCTTGATTGACTCATAGATGTTGACACAGTGGAGGTGGGTGAACTGAAGATCATTGACTAAGAGAAACTTGAGTATATCAATCTTTCACAGTGAAAGTCTATCATTCTGAAACTTGCAGAGACTTGCAATCTAAAGATGAAAGAGCATGATGGACTGAATTGTTTGAACAAGCACTGAAATACCATGGGTACTGACTACTGCAGAACACAATTCAGATACTGTCTGAGCCTCCATGAAATCAATCAGTTCAAAGAGTACATGAGAGAGAGTGAGATCATCAGTTTAACAAAGCTCTTGTTTGATTCAGAGACAGATGACATACAGACTGAGATGGAACAAAGATACAAAGAGAAGATGATCAACAACACAGACAGATCAATTTAAGAGAAAGTCATTAACATTCAGATTGAAGTTGATCTTAAGGCTGTTATCTGACTGCAGATGACATTCAGTATCTTCAGAGATACAGAGAAAGACATAGTAATGATGATTGTCCACTTCAGAAATAATCATCAGATGAATATAAGTTGACTGCTGATCAAGATCAGCTCTGAGCTGTGTTTGAGTCTCATTCTCAATAACTGTTCCAAAACTAAGAACTGTGATGTACTTTTTCAGATTGATGAAAGAGATCTGCTGTTCAATCTGATACTGAGGATGCTGATCAGATTCAGAGTAGTCTTCAATCTGAATAAAGATATGATTGAGATGATCAGAATATCACTTGAAGAGATTGTTCATCAGAGAATTTGCAGAGTTGTGAAACTGTTGAATGAAGTCTTCAAGAAGAGTGTCAAAGTTCAGACTTCTAACAATCATGGAGACTCTGACAGATGATGGATTGCTGGACAAGAACAGATTGTGAATGGCATTGATCTGAATATGCTGTGACTTAAAGTCTCAATCAGCAAATATATTATAGACATGGATGTTGTTGACACCTGTGTTGTATTATTCAAAGGCATAGTTGAATTCAAAGAGGTAATAGAAATCACAGAGTTCTTTGAAGCAATATATCAAGTTCTTAACCTTGTCTGAGAGAATCTCAGTGCTGATGTTGTTGCAGACAGTGATCTTGTAAGACTTCATGTACTGCAGTAGAAGACAGATTGCTGCATGATATCTTTCTTTGAAAATGATCACAGAATCAAAGACTGTAATCTTCAGATTCAAAGTAGTCTTGTACTTCTTCTTGATGTAAGTTATCAGATTGACACAGATGTGAGGAATGTTTTTCTGAATGTTGATGCAGAGCTCTTCAATGATCTGTTTCTTTTTGAGAAAATAGAGAGCAGCACAGTGGACATAACACTGAGATGTCTTGTAAGCTGAATGATCAGATCTGTATATAATGTCAGACATGAGTCTATTCTTCTGATCATGATCAGATACAGCTAAGATATCATCTCTGTCATCAGCATTGAATTCTGAGATGTTGTTTTTCTTGTCAGCTGAGGATCTGAGTGTTTTATTTTTGCTGCAAGCATTGAATTTGTGTCTGAGTGTCATTTTGAGTGATTATGAGACAGAACTGAAGGATAACTTGAAGAATCAAGATTAGTGATAAGAAAAACATTCTAAGAAATAGAAAGAGTACAAGAAGAGTTTTATAACAGACACTGCTGAGAATCAATCAAAGATTGAGCAGAGAGATCAAGAAAAGATGACAGATGAGTTTGAGCTCAGTGATCAAATCAACAAGAAGATGATGTGATTAGCAGAGAAGAATAAAAGATGAAGATGAAGATGTAAAGAAAAAGTAAAAGACAAAATAGATAACAGGCATGAAACTATAAGATAGTCAGTTGAATGATTGAGAGAGTGAAAGATTAAGAGATTGAGTGGAAGATTAAGAGATTAAAAGATTGAGAGGATCTAAGATTGAGAGGGTGGAAGATCTAGAAATATAACACAAAGAGAGAAAAAAGTAAAAGAAATATGATGGAACAGAAGAAAGAAGTTCTCTATAATGCAAACAGACAATATAACCCAGCAGCAACTGTGACTGCAAGAGGCATGCAGTCAGCCAGAGAATGATAAGAATGAAGATGTCAGAAATACTGTCAATAAAGAGATATTTAAGATCAAAGATAAAGATTAGACATGTAGCTAAATATAGTCAGACAGTGATTAAAGAGAAACAGTCTCTGAGAACAAGAGATGATAACTGTTTAAATTAAATTGTGTTGTTATTTATTCATCTGAATGTTCAGTTAATGAGTGAAAGAACTGAGCAATTGATAAATCTAAGTGATAAACATGAAAGAATATTCTTACATCCATCATGTCCTTCTGTGTGCAAAGCAGAATATCACTGTACTAAGTAAATCTCAAAGTAATTAAGTTATATATAGCCTTGCTGTGGTTTGCAGAGTTGAGGGTTTATTTGGCTAATCTTCAAAACAATGCTGTGAGAAATGTGCAGACATGTATCTTGTATACTCTGCAGTACAGACAGTAGAATGTGTAGAGTTATAATTCTTCTCTGATTTGTGTGTCTCAAGATTCAGAAGACCTGCCACATTTAACACTCACTGTACAAGTCACATGAACTGTACATTTTGTACTGACTGTACATTTTGCACTGACTGTACATTTTGCACTGACTGTACATTTTGCACTGACTGTACATTTTGCACTGACTGTACATTTTGCACTGACTGTACATTTTGCACTGACTGTATAGATCATAGAGCAACTGTTGTACAGATATAAGTCTTTGTCTGTGGGTCTCAATGAGAGCATAATTTATTCACAGATCATTTCTTTGAACAGAAGAACAGTTCTTCAAGAATCACAGCTGTCATGATTCTTGAAGACTGAGAAGCAATGCAATGACTGTCAGATGCAATGAAGCTGCACAATATATATTGTACAGATTCAATGAATAAAGATTCAATGACACTTTATTCAAGTTTTCAAGACAGAAAATATAAACTCAACTGAATTGA
Organism: Histoplasma ohiense; assembly: GCA_017607445.1. Lineage (NCBI taxonomy): Eukaryota > Fungi > Ascomycota > Eurotiomycetes > Onygenales > Ajellomycetaceae > Histoplasma > Histoplasma ohiense. The sequence goes on along the minus strand of JAEVHH010000006.1, from coordinate 3,473,673 downwards.
AATTCAGAGAATAAGAAGAAAGATAACAAATAAAATGATCAGCTGCAATGTGTGTGCTATTAATTAGAGTTAGAGTGTCATCACTGCTGTTTCTGAAAGATTTTACAGTGAGTAGAAAGAAACATCTCTCTCAGTTTGTCAGAAAACTGTCTGTACTTCTTACATCATAGAAGAAAGAGAGATAAGATAAATGAAAGAAAAAGAAAGAAAGTCTATATTCTGAAATGAAATATATAAAAAAATAATGAGAGAAGAGCTGTGTCATCTGTGACATCTTGTAGTCATATAATCTGACACAGATTCAGGGAAAGAGAAAAGAGAGTATTGAAGAAGATTATAAAAAAGAAAAAAACAGAGTGTAAGAGAAAGAATATAGAAAAGAAAAGAGAAGAAGTATTTGAGCTGATAGAGACAAAAGTATTGAAAAAAAATCAAAACAGAGTACATGTAGATATAATGCTGGCATTCAAGAATGTATCAGCTGAGTCAAACATGCAGATTGTACTGATTACACTATCAGTGCAGATGATTGAATCAATTGAGCCAACTGTGCTGATTGAACTGATTATACCAATTGTACTGATTGAATTGATTGTACCGATTGAATCGATTGTACCGATTGAACCAATCATACTGATTGAATCAATTGTACCGATTGAATCAATTGTACTGATCAAGTCAATTATATCAATTGAGTTGATTGAGTCAACTGTACTGGTTGTGCTATCTGTACCGCCTGCATAGGCTGTGCTGTTCTTGGTGGTTACATCCATTAACATGGGTGTACTCAGCAGGCCGGCCTTGTGAGGCTGCTGGAGGGTTGTCAGATAATATGCAGCCAGCTGGCTGTGCTATCTTGTGCAGTATTGTGTGTAGAACTGCATGTGTTTCAGCAGTTCTACAAAGTCTGTAGAGATCAGAGATTCTAGATAGACAACAGCTGTTGTCTGATTGTATGACTGTGCTGCTGATCTTTTGAGTCAGTGAAGAAAGTATCTCTGTGAGTGTTGACAGAGCATCAAATGCTCTGAGCTTTTATTATATCCACAGACACAGATGAGTCTCACATTCACATGCTGAAAACATCTGTGATATCAAGAGAAGTCTTCATGAGAGAAGTGAAGTGTGAATCAGTGATGAAGAACATGCTGTGGCATTGTAATGCACTCACTCATTTATTATTTCCTTATTATCTTCGCTTATTCTTATCTCTTTCCATTATACTCTCGCTACTGCTATTTCTACATGTATATATATATTGATGTATGTATTTCACACATCTTCTTTCTCTTTCTTTTCTTCCTTAGTGATTAGCTACACTACATTACACTACTATATTACACTCTACAATATATTACTATTATCTCCACTATGCTATAAACTATCTTCTACTGTTACTCTTCACACTGTCACTACATCTCACAGTTTCTAATCACTCAATCTTCAAGAGACAGTTCATTGAGTAATAGTCATGACCTCTACTCACAGTATCCACTGTACTTGTGCTACTGCTGAATCTGAAGCAGCAAATATCATGAAAGAAAATCACAAAATGTGCACTTCTGCCACTGAAAGTGTGCAACAAGCATTATCTTTCTTTATGAAATTGGACTCTGAATATAGTTCAGAAGAGGATACCTCTTCTGAAGATCTCAGTACAATTGAGATCAAGAAGATAGCTGTGATCAGAAGAATCAAAAAATTACAGACTGAGAAAGAATTGCAAGAACTTCAACAGCAGTGTGACACTTTACTATAAGAATTGAATGGAACAATTCCAGCCACTCAAAATACACTAGAAATGCATCTGAATCACAGTAGAGATGCAACTAGTGTGAATGATAACTACAATAACATCACAAGTATTCTCAGATCATCAGAAGCTACATTACAAACACTCAACATTTTAGTGAAAAGCACTGTGACTACTGTCAGTGAAAGATGTAGTTGAGTATCACTTTGGCAATTAGAACTTTGAGATCTCAGCATAAGCAGTCATTCTTCTCAGAGAGATGTGGAAAAGTTCTGAGATCAAAGTATAAAAGAATTTGAAAACTTTGTTACAGCTGCTATCACTTTCCATGCCAGTGATCTTGATTACTACAACAAACACAACCATTGAAAGATCATCAAAGCTGTTACTCATTTCAATGTCAAGATGCAACAACATTGATATCAACATACACATAATATGCAGACTTTGCCACCATGGGAAGAATTTGTTAGTTGAATGCAATGTCAAGTCATCAATTCAGATAGAAGTTTCTGAGATACTGATAGACAGTACTGAAAAACAGAGCAATAAGAAGATCAGACAGTTCAACAATTTGCTTCACACTTACAATCAATTGAAGAGCATCTGCAGCATTCTTATAGTGAATATCATTGAAAATCACATCTCTATATGAAAGTTCTACCTTCCATTCACTGAGAATTCAACAAATATGCAATCAAATTGAAAGAGTTAAGCTATGATGCCACTCTACATAAACTTGCAATGGCAGAATTGAATCTGTCAGAGAGACAGAAAAAGCTTAAAAAGAAGTCAAATTTCAAAAACCTCACTCAAAGCTTTAACAACAGAAATAATGCTGATAATAGATCACAAAACAAACACAGATGAAATGACACTACAAAGTCTGATGACTCCACTCAATCAAAATATTGCTGTTATTGCAAGCAACCAGGACATATCATCAATTTGTGCTTCAAATGACTCAAAGACAAATCCAAAAATGCCAAGTCTGACTCAAAACTCAATACAAAAGACATGAAGAACTTGAAGAACTCAAAAAACACTTAAGATACATCATTCAGCTTGCAATGACAGTTATAAATGTGGAAAGTCAATACAAAAATGTCTTAAGCTTCACTGTCACAGTGAAACTCACTACATCTAAGAATCTGCAAAAAGTGCTTGTGCTAGTAGACTCTGAATCAGAAGTGAACTGTGTTGATGAATTTTGAGCAAAGAATCACAATCTAGAAGCTGCTCATCACAAAATCAAAATGATCAAATCAATTGATGAATGCATAATGCACTTCTTTGAAGAGTATAACATTGCAACTACTGTCACTGATCACAAAAGTAATGCACAGCAGACATCTCATTTCTTCCATGCAATGAAGATGAAGAACTACAATCTTGTATTAGAATTTTCTTGATTAAGACAAACAAATTCTCTTATAGATTGATCAGATGAACAATTCTTCTTTAGAAGCTCTGAAGATAAACAACAGCCTCAAATTATTTCTGAACAAAATGTCTTAACTGAAGTTCTCACAGAAGCTAGAGTAGAAATGCTTGTAGTATTATCTACAGAATGTTCAAAAGACTTAAAATATGCTTTATGTGTATTCTCAGCTGTATATTCAGACTTGCTGACTGATCTATCTGATTATATCATGCCATACATGCATGTCTTCTCAGAAGAAGCTGCTATAAGTGCAAAAAGATCAGAAGAAACAGAATATCATATAGATTTTGAGTCTGATACACAATCTTCATTTATATCAATATTCAATCTCTCTGAAACTGAGTTAGCTGCTCTAAGAGAATATTTAAAAAATGCATTAGATAAAGAGTGAATACAATTATTCAGTAGCTCAGCTGATACACTGATTCTCTTTATTCTCAAAAAAAATGATGAACTCCATCTTTGTGTAGACTATTGAGGATTAAATCAAATGATCATCAAGAATCAATACCCTCTATCTCTAATAAGTGAATTACTTGATAGACTTTCAAAAGCCAAGATATTCACTAAGCTGAATCTTCAAGATGCCTATCACTGCATACTTATAGCAGCAAAAGACTGTTGAAAGACAGTCTTTAGAACAAGATATGAACATTTTGAATATGTAGTTATGCCATTTGAACTAGCTAATGCTTCAGTGACATTTCAAGCATACATTAACAATGCCTTGTCTGATTTGTTGAATATATGTTGTGTTGTCTATTTGAATGACATTCTCATATTCTCCAATTCAAAGCAGAAACATAAAGTGCATGTTATTAAGATGCTAGAACATCTTGAGCATGCAAATCTATTTGCAAAACTCTCTAAATGTGAATTTGAAGTGAACAAAGTCTCATTTCTGAGGTTTGTTATAGATACAAATAATGTCAAGATGAAGTCAGACAGAGTCTCCACTATTGTGAAATGATCTACATCTAAATCAATTAAAGAGATTCAATTCTTCTTGAGCTTTGCTAATTTCTATCAGCAATTTATTAAGTCTTTCTCCTCTATTGCAGCCCCATTATTTGAACTTACAAAAGAGAGCAAGAAGAAGAAAAGAAAAGCCACTTTTATATGAACAGAAAATGCTCAAAGCATTTTCAATGAACTTAAATCACACTTTATGTGTGCTTCTCTATTAGCTCATTTTGACCCAGCTCAGTATATTCAGATTGAATCTGATGCATTCACTTTTGCAGTCACTGCTATTCTGTCACAGTTGCAGAATGATGAACACTGACATTCAGTTGTCTTCTGATCAAGAAAGTTGATTGATGTGGAAATGCATTATGATATTCATGATAAAGAACTCTTGACTATTGTAGCAGCATTTAAAAATTGAAGACACTATCTGAAGAAAAGTCAGTATTCAATTCAAGTCTGATCTGATCATGCCAATCTGCAGTACTTTATGATGACTAAGAAACTGAACAGACATCAGATCAGATGAGTGGAAGCTTTATCTACTTATGATTTTGTATTACTGCATCACTCTGAATCAAAGAATTCAGCTGATGAGCTCAGTCATCACACAGACTACAGTGAGGTCTATAATGATCAAACTATATTATCTACTCTGCAACAGAAGCTGAAACATGGAGTTAGACTAGACTGAGAAACTGATACTTTTTTTCAAAATGATATTTCTTCTGATGTAGTCTGTGTATGAGTCTCTAATGAGCAAAATGCTTCTTTTAATGAGTGAAAAGTGCTTCATATATTGACATCTTCTATCTCTTGTGTAAACTCTTTCTCTTCATTGCATATTGAGCAATATATGCCCTGGATTGCAGTCAATAAGGCTATTCTTGAGGACTCAGCATATACAGAAATGCTCAAATCCTTCATCTCATTTCTGAGTAAAGCACAGAAGATTGATTCTTTTGCTGCTGAGCAAAGAGAGAAGATAAAAGAAAAGAATATGACTGTCACTGAAAATATACTATGAACAATTTCTGAGAATGATATATTGTGTGCTGATGATTGTGTGTATGTCTCTCAATAAAAGACATTCATTGATGAAATTATCAGTGCAAATCATGATGATCCACAGAGAGGTCACTTTGATATAAAAAAGTTCATAGACAGTATTCAGAACAAATACTATTGACATGAGCTAGTCAGAGATGTCAAAGATTATATATCCACTTATAATACTTGTCAAAGAGTAAAGTCAAAACAGCACAGACAATATGAAGAATTGAATACAATTCTCTTATCATCAAATCTTTTTGAGTTCATTACTATAGATTTTATTACAGACTTGTCAGTCTCTACATTTCTCCATCAAATCTATGATGCAATTTTAGTGATTGTGGATATATATACCAAGTTTACAATCTATATTCCTTGCATCAAAAACATTATGATTAATGAACTAGCAGAAATCATTTATATCAAGTTCTATACAATTTACAGAGTACTCAAAAACCATATATCTGATCAAGATTTGCTGTTTACAAGTCATTATTGGTCCATCTTTTGTTATATGCTAGGCACACACTGGAAACTTTCAACAGCCTTTCACTCTCAAACAGATGATCAAACAGAATGACAAAATCAAATCTTGAAACATTATCTTCAATACTTTATCAACTATCATCAAGATGACTGAGCACACTGACTACTGCTGATGCAGTTTGTTTACAATATCTCTCAACATGCCTCTACTGAAATGACATCTGCAGAAGTCTTAATGGGATATCAATCTGATTTAAAAATTAATATCAGCAAACCACCACAACCAGTCGCCATACATACTGCTAGCTGCATGAAACATATCAAAGAAACACATCATAAGCTCATCAAGAATCTACAAAAGATGTGACAAGCACAGAAAATCTATTACAATGCAAAATATAAACCTCAACAATTTAAAATAGATGACTATATCATGCTCAATACAAAAAATCTTCAATTGCTGCGCCTGGTTCACAAACTTGATCATAAATATATTGAATTCTTCAAGATTCTGAATATCATCAGAAAACAAGTGTACAAACTAGAACTGTCATCTTTATATAGAAGCATTCATTCTGTATTTCATGTATTTTTATTGAAGCCATACAACTGCAGAAATGGAGCTCTATCAGAACCAGAACTGAAACTTGTCAACAGTGAAAAAGAATATCAAGTTGAAGAAATTCTTGAAAAACAACAACAAAAAAACAAACCTCTGAAATATCTTGTGAGATGAACAGATTGAAGTTCTAGTGGTGATACATGGAAACTGAAAGAAAACATATTGAACACTCAGACATTCAAAATCTTCCTTGAACAAGAAAACAAACAACAAATACAAAAACAACATACTCTCAAACATCAAAAGCATGAACATCAAGTCAAAAGACATCAGAAGCACAAATCTTAAATCAAAAAACACTAGAAACACAAATCTCATTCAAACTTCAATCAAATGCATTTTTTTTTTTTTAGAAGGATTTTATCAGAGAAAAGAGAAAAAAGAAAAAATTCAATTTGAGTATAATAAATACAAGAAAATAAAACATACAAGTAAGAAAAAAACAAAGAAAATGGGTTCTAAGAAAAGTCTAAAGATTCTCAGTTCATTCACTCTCATCTCATCTCTCATCTCTCACTTTCTCTTCTTTCTTCCATCATCTCTCTCATTCTCTCTCTCTGTCACTCTCACTCAATACTCCTTTTGATACTCATATATTACCAGCACTTATTTTGGGTGCAGAGATATAGACAAATGTCTATTTCACAAAACATTTATCTTCTCATATCTTCTCTTCTTCATCAATCTATTCATTCTTCAGTATATCTGATGAAGAAAGGCATTTCTCTTCATCTTTTTCTTTCACTTCTCCACCATTCAGAGCACCCTCTTCCTCTGCTTCACAGACATCAGTGGCAAATTGACAAGGAAAGCAGGCACCACAGACACTGCTGCAGCCATCAGTGTCTTCACAATCTTCTTCATTGACTCTTCAGTCAACTTCTCTTCAATCAATCTCTCTTCAGTCAACTTCTTCATCACAGAGCTCTTGAAGCTCATCATTCTCAAAACCCTCTCTTTCTTTAACATCTCTGCTCTGAAAGAATCAGACACAATCACAGTCTTCAAAATCTGCATCTCTGCAGACTCAGCTGCTGTCTGATGCTGAGATTATAGAGCATTCACCTCTGCTCTGTCTTGAGCAGACAGCATCACCAGACAAAATGCATTCAATCATTTTATCAAACAACAAAGACAACTTTTGTGATTGATCATATTCTTCTCAACTGCCATCTCTGCAAAGATAAACACTCACCCGTGCATGATGCACCTCAGAAGAGGCATATCACACATCTAGCATCATTATCAGTATATCAACATTGCTAAGAGCACTACTATCTATTCAAAAGCAAATTTGAAGAAAAAGAAAGAGAAAATAAGAATTAAAGAGAATTACTCACAGATTTGCAGAATTTCTCTGCAGAGACACAAGTCTCACAATGCTTCTGAGCATTTGACCTCAACACACATCAGAAGTCAACATCCTTCAGCTTGGAGGCACAATGTTCACAAGAAATTCAACTGTTGTGCATCATATGATTAGAGCTAAACTTAGAGCAATATAACAAGCAAACAGCAAATGATGCTATACAGAAATGAGCTAGTGGCACACATGACCACACTAATAACACCACTGACAAGGAACACCAACAATAATACATGATAAGTGCCCAAGAAACAACTTACTTAAAATCAGAATAATCAAGAAAGCTCATTTCAATAAAAAAGAGAGGGAGAGAAAGAACAACAATATAAAAAATTTAAAAATTTTTATTGAAAATAAAAAATCACAGCAGAACAGAAAGAAGCTTTGATGATGATCAAGTTAAAAAAGAAGAGAAATCTTCAAGAGAAAAGAAATTCTTTTTGCTTCTCTGCATGCAACCCCTAGCAACCAAAGAATCCATCAATTCCACCTCATTAGAAAATCGATAACAACGCATATACAAGCTATCTAGGGGACGCGATCGATATACTGCTATCAACAAGCGGAACTTACAATACAGGAATGCAATGTGTATACAAGCTATCTATACAATTGCTGAGGGCAGCTCTTATAAAAAAGGGGGGCAATTGTAATGCACTCACTCATTTATTATTTCCTTATTATCTTTGCTTATTCTTACCTCTTTCCATTATACTCTCACTACCGCTATTTCTACATGTATATATATATTGATGTATGTATTTCGCACATCTTCTTTCTCTTTCTTTTCTTTCTTAGTGATTAGCTACACTACATTACACTACTATATTACACTCTACAATATATTACTATTATCTCCACTACACTATAAACTATCTTCTACTGTTACTCTTCACACTGTCACTACATCTCACAGACATGATGAGCTCTGAAGAGATCTTCATCTGATATTTCACAGTTGATCTGCTGAATCTTCAGCTCTGATATCAGTCAGAGAGTTTTTCACAGACTTCTCTTCATTACTTTTGTCTTATCTTCTGACTAAGCTGCTTAGCCACTGTGCAGATATCACTGACTGTGGATGAAATCTTGAGTCTATAGACTGAAGCTGCTATAGATGAGACTGTCTACTTATTCAGATGATCTGCTTTCTCATTGTTCTCAATTCTCATATACTCAGAAGATCATTTCAGACTGATATTGTGCTGTCTGAGAAGCTCATGACAGTAGTTGAAGATTTGATTTGAGATGGCTGCTGTGTTGCTCTGTATGCTCTAGATGACTGAGATGTTGTCAAGACAGAGCTAGATCTGAGAGTTGATGCTGCCATCTGAAGTCATCAATGTATATATTGCTAAATTCAGAAATCAGCACAGCTTCATTCAGCAAGGTAGACAGAATAATAAATTACTATTAAAACATATCAGATTTATATAGACATGACAGCTGAAGAATCTAAGAATTGATTTCAATGATATGTGAATGCTAAATTTTTATCTGTCAAGAAATAATCAAGTTTAAAGATTTTGCAGTAAATAGTAAGAAACTCTTTAGCAGTACAAAACTGTATCTATATACTGTCTTAGAGTTACTGACTAGATAAGAGCATTTGAAACATCTGATCAGCAATTAATATAGCATTTGATACTGTCACATCATACACCTTCCACTTTCTGCCCAGCCACTGCATATAGACTGCCTCATCAGAAGGAACATATTCTTCAGTCAAATTGAAAAGATGATTTAATCTTCAAATCTGATTCTGATATATCACTCAGTATGCTGATATGATCAGATCAGAGTAATTGCATTGATCATGATTCTGCTGCTTGCACACTGTCTGTGAGTTGTAACAGCAAAAACATGCTGTGTACATCTCTATTCAGCCCTCTCAGCAAAGGCTGTTCTGCTTGATCTGTTGATGAGCTCTGAAATACTTGAATTGTTGTGGGTTATTACATGATTGAAGACCATGCCATGTGTTGGGAAGGACTTCTGCATAGAGAAGAAGTCAACAGATTATGTATAGACTCTGAAGTTGTTGAAGACAGCTCTGATACTTCTCAAAGAGATGCATCTTCTTCTGTATCTGATCAGCTCTAAGATGGGCACCAATGATCAGATCAGTCAGATCATTCTCAGAGACAGTCTTCACAGAATCAGTTGACTGTACAGATGAACTTGATGATATGAATGAGCTTGATGATACAGATGAATTTGATGATACAGATGAGCTTGACTATACAGACTGTACAGATGAGCTGACAAATAAGAGCTCTGTGATCTGATATCAATCACAGAGAACATAAGCATCCCCATATGAAATGACTACATCATTCAGAAAGTGAGAGAGCTCAGCAATCTGACATCAAAATTGATGAAGAAATGCATGCATGATCTGTTTCTTATCAGACATCAGAACTTTATATTGAGTTGTCAATGACAGCATTCACTGTGGTGACAAAAGAATGATTGATTGTCTGTTCTGACTGTCACAGCTCAGACATTCAGTCTTCTGTGCAAAGTTGATTATGCTGTGAGATGTACTCAGATGAATGATCAGCTGCACAGCAGTATGATCAATACTCATATCAAAGATAGATATGACAGTGATCAAGAGTGACTCTTCTGCATATCATTGTCTCAGAACAACAGCTTTATTCTCTGAAGTGATGAAATGGAAATGATAATAGAGACAGTGAAGATGATGAGCCATCTTCTCTGTTTTCTGTCTGCTCTAACAGTAGATGATGATATGAGTGAATGGATTCAATCTTCTTAGAGCATTCTGAATTCAGAGAATTCTATAATCCAGCATCAGTTTCTGATTGAGTGAGTAGATGATCATTTTATAGAACAGATTATATCAGATGATCATACTGTGTATGATCTGAGCACTCTGTACTAGCAAGATCTTCTTGAACTTTCCAATCAGATGAAGAGACAGTGTTCTGATCAGAAACACAAACTGACATATCAGTTCCCACAACATGAGTAGTAGAGTGAGACTCTTTCAGTATAATGCAGCAGTGATGATCAGATGACACTCATTGAAGATTATGTAGTCTAGCTGATTGACTATATACAGTCAGAACAACAGAGAGTGAAAGTGTCAATTAACTGTCTGCTTCACCCTCACTATAATGAGAGAACAGAAGATGAAATCCTCAGCATTACAGATCTGATCTCAGACTCTGATACTGATGTCAGTTATCTGACACTGTTGTCTCATCTTCTTCTTGAGCACAATCAGTGGCAGTATCACCACTGTGGTGCTGGCATCAGAAAGTTGACAGAGGAGAAGATAGAGCAGACTCTTTCTCTCATCAATGTGAAGAACTGTGATAATCTGATTAGCTTTATTGAGCACATACTGCATTGTCTGCTTCTGCATGATGGACTGATACTGAGTATACTCATCATACATACACTGCAGAATGAGATGTGTCTGTTCCATGATTCAATGCTGATGACTGCAGACTGAAGTGACTTGATGAATCAATCACTGCACAAGTTGAAACTTCATCTCTGAATTCATTCACTGATATTTGAAGAGGTTTTTGTTCTCTTCTTTCTGATTTGTTAGATTGACTGACTGATGAGTGAATGAATTGCTGACTTGGCTGAGGTCTTGAGTCAGAGTTGGAAATAGAGAGGGAGAAGCAGTCAGATGAAATACAGTGAGATTGTGAATGAGCTGATGTCAGAGCTCACTGACATGCTGAAACTTCTGCAGCTCAGTGTCTGTCAAGCTGTCTTGGAAGTTGACAGTATCATCATAGACACAGTTTCCCATCCACAGTGTGTGTGATATCTGTCAGTGAAAGACAGCAGATATACTGCTGATGAAATCCTCATCTTCATCTTCATTATCATTCTCAGCTAGTCAGAGAAAAGTGGCTGCAGTGAATTTTCTGATGACAATGCCCACAGTGTGTGACGGGTTAGCACCCATTAGTAATTAACTTACGCAACCAACTCCCCTCCTGCACCCGCCCATTCCTGGCTGTTGTGACCTCGCGTAACCCTTGATGTTCTTCCGCTCCATGCTCCGCGCTCGTGTAGTTTCTAACAATTCTTTCATATAGCTCTTTATGTTCTTCTGCTCTGTGTTCTGTATTTGTGTAGTCTCTAATGATTCTTCTGTGTAGCTTCTTATGTTCTCCCACTCTGTGTTCTGCACTTGTGTAGTCTCTAACAATTCTTTCATGTAGCTCTCAATGATTCTTCTGCTCCATGTTCTGCACTTGTGTAGCTTCTAACAATTCTTATGTGTATCTCTTAATGTTCTTCCACTCTGCACTTTACTGTGAAGCAGCTTCTGATATTCTTCCACTCTGAACTTTCCTCTATAAGAACCCTCTTCATATGACTTTTTCTTCTGATTTCTTTTCTCTTTCTTTTCTTAATCAATTTGTAATCTGTAATTAGAATAGTACCAAATTGTTAATTGAAGTACATCTGTTATATTATGAATTGATTCTTCTGCATTTAAGATCTGAGTGTCTCATTATTAGTTCTTACATCTGAGTGCATCATTACCAGTTCTTACACCCAAGTGTGTTGTTTACAGGTCTGAGTGTCTAGTTATTACAAGAGATTCCTTGTGGGTCTGAGTGTTCTTATTGTTAGTTATATAGACTGTTGTGTCTAAATGTCTGAAACACAATCAACTGTGTTCTACAAGGCCCAAATGTCTACAAACCATAACACTGTGAATAGTGTTCATGAAGAAGCTTGACCAAGCTTAGCATCACAACACTGCAAATAATGTCTGTGAGAGGACCAAGTGTCTACAAGTATTTCTTTTCTTTTTTTTTATTATATGTTCTTAGATATCAAAATGAACTACAAGCAATTCTACAAACACCCATCACATTCAAACACAGCAGATGATAACTTAGATCTATGAAGCATTCTTCAGCAGCAGATGCTACAGATGACTGAATTGCAACAACAACTTGCTGAGATGAGCACTTTCATATTCATCATTTCTTCTACACCTGTGCCTCATGAAAAGCCCCCAAGAGAGAAGCTTTCAATCCTCAACAAATACAAGAGAGATCTAGCACTCTACCTCACATGAAAGTCAAAAGCAAACACCAAATTGGACATTGATGGACAAGCAATAGACTCACTATCCAATCAAATGTGGTATATTCATAGCAGATTGGATGGTGACATGTTAGCAAAATTTCAATCCTGAATGAGCCATTGTCAGAATCATCAGTGTACATCAGAGCTAGTCTTTCAACAACTCAACTCCCTCTTCCTCAATTCTACACTTCAAGCCAAGGCATTAGACTGGCTTAATCAAACTCATCAGATGGACATCACATTGGCAATTTATCTTTCTGAATTCAATCACAAACTTCTAGAAACAGGTGGACAAGACTGGAACAATGCTGTCAAAATCAATATATTGTTCAAGAACTTGAACTTTCAGTTGCATAATCAAAGTATAGAGTGTTCAAAGCTCTTAATATACAGTGAATTCTGCACTGATCTTTGTCTGTTGAACAACAATCTGTCTCAGTTCTGTGCACTTCAAAATCACAGAGAATTTCACTGAATAAATGCATACATCTCAAATCATTCTGCAGCACCCCCCACCTTCAAACCAGAATCAATGAACTGAATCCCACACATGAATACAAGCTGCTCAAGAGTCTCCAACATCTCAGAAAAGAATGCTGCCAATCAAATCATCAGAGAAGTCTGCATACACTGTGACAAGTCAGAGCACTTTGTAAATCAATGTTCAAATGCAATTGCTCTGAGTAAACCCCTCACACACATGAACACTGCATCGCCTGCAGATAGGCAAGAACAGAGAAAAGACAAGCTCTCACTCTAAAACACAGATGAGAGCTCAAGAAGCAAAAAGCTAGCTGAAGATTTGAGTAGAAGATACAAGCAGACACAATTATAGTCTCTGTCATTGTAAATAGTCTAGTCAACATACAAGCAATGGTAGACAGTGGTTTTCTTCATTACACTCTTATAGACACCCAGCTGATCAAGAAGCATAAGCTCCAGCATATTCTCTTTTCTAAACTGTGTAAGCTCAGTGAATTTGATGGCCTCAGAGGATCTGCCTCCTACAACATGGTAAGATTTAATGTCAACATAGAAGAACACAAGAAAAAGAACATATATGCATACAAAATACAAGATCTTGAGTACAATCTAATGCTCAGTCTATCATGGCTCACAGAATTTGGAACCTTATTGAACACACACAACTGCTGTCTTATTTTCTCAGAAGGCAATCATGTTTATGAGAAAGATGTCAATAGAACCACTGATCTCACTCAGATATCAGCAGAAGTGTACAAACTACTAACTCATCAAGCACATGAGAAGAAGAATGTCCAAGTGTTCACTGCTAGCATGACAGATATCAAAAAGATGTTAGAGAAACTAGAACTCAAGAATCTCAAGAAATCATGCAAAGAACTATCTGAATTATACAAAGATTTTGCAGATATGTTTGATGAAAAAGAAGCTGAAAAGCTTCCTTCTTATCAAGAACCTGGTATAGATCATACAATTGAGCTCATCAAGAAAGACAGTAAGAACTCACAATCACTCTGAGATTCTCTCTACAGCATATCACACAACAAACTCCTCATTCTACAAAAAACACTCAACAGATTACTGAACAAAGACTTCATTTGTGTTAGCAACTCACTCACTGCAGCATCTGTACTGTTCACAAAGAAATCAGAAGAAGGTTTATGATTCTGCATTGACTATCAAGAACTCAACAAGATTACACAGAAGGACTGATATTCTCTCCCACTCATCAACAAAATACTTGAATAAATAGAAAAAGCAAAATGATTTACAAAGCTTGACATCTCTGCAGCCTTCTATAAGATAAGGATTAATGAAGGTGATGAATGGCTAACCACTTTTCATACACATTACAGATTATACAAATGGACAGTGACTCTCTTTGAATTAGTGAATGCCTCAAATACATTTCAGAAATACATTAACTGAGCTCTACAAGATCTGCTCAACAAGATCACCTCAGCATATATGAATAATATTCTGATCTTCACTGATGGACTGCTCACTGAGCACTGCAAGCATGTACAACAAGTGCTTGACCATCTATGTAAAGCTGAACTGCAAGTGAACATTGACAAATGCAACTTCAAGATCAAGTCTACAACCTATCTAGAATTCATCATCAAAGCTGAAAAAGACATATGCATGAATTCTAAGAAGGTGGAAGCAATCCTCAACTGAGAGGCATTAGTCTCAGTAAAAGAGACTAGAAGCTTTCTAGAATTCATCAACTTCTATCAAAGATTTATCAAAGACTTCTCTGATATCATACAATCACTGACAGATCTGACTCAGAAAGATGCTGTATTTCAATGAACTGACAAAGCAGACACAGCATTCAAAAAGCTGAAGCATATATTCACAAGCACTTCAATGCTGCAATCATTCAATTCAGATAAGCATACAATTCTCAAAACAGACACCTCAGATTATGTAGTAGATGAAGCACTGATGCAATATAATAATGATGATGTTCTACAACTCTGTGCCTTCACCTTGAAAAAAATGTCACTCACTGAATGCAACTACAAGATCTACAACAAGAAGCTTCTAGTGATCATACAATGTTTCAAAGAATGAAAATTCAAACTCATGAGTGTTGAGAGATTCAAGATTGTTACTGATCATAAGAATCTAGAGTACTTCACAACCACTCATAAACTCACTGAGAGACATATGCATTGATCATTGTTTCTTAGTCATTTTTCATTCACAATTCATTATCAATCTGAAGTAGAGAACACTCTTGCAGATGCTCTGTCTCACTGAGAACAAAATATACCATCTGATGACTTAGATGACAGATGAAAACACTGAGAGCATTGATTAATCAACTCTGCAATCATAGAAAGTTCTACACAATCAGATAAACTCTGCATACATATCAACCAGTTCTGAGCTCAAGAACCCTCACTCAAAGAACAATGAAGACTAGCAGCAGAGATAGATGAATTCTGACAACAAGTCATCAAAGCTATACAAAGCAAAGCACCTCAATTCCCCACAGACATATATTCAAGAACAGATATCTCAGCATATTCAATCAACAATGACAACTGCTTACACTTTTGAGATAGATGATGGGTCTCTGATTCAGAACCTCTACAAACACAGATTATACAAGAAATTCATGACTCATTGATGATCAGACACTCAGAACACAAAATCATATACAACATCATCATTCAAGAATTCTACTGATCAGATATGTCAAAAGACATACATCAGTTCATACACAACTGTGATCACTGTGACTCAGTGACAGTATAGTATGAACACTGAAAAGAGATGCTGAAGCCTCTATCTGTCTTCAATCAAACTTGATGCAATATAGCTATCAATTTTGCAGTTTTCTCATTCAAAAACAGAGATTCTACAAACATTCTAGTCATTGTCAATCAACTCAGCAAGAGTGTAATACTACAGCTCTGTAACAAGATAAACACTGAAGTAGTTGCAGATGTCTTTGTCAGAAGCTCATTCTATCATATGCATGATCTGTCTTCATTCATTGTGTCAGATAGAGACAGTCAATTCATCAGTGCATTCTGAGCCTATGTATGCCAATTATTAAGAATTGAACAAAAGTTATCAACAGCATACCACTCAGAGACTGATGGAGCTACTGAGAGAATGATATAAATGATAAAGAACATCCTCTATAAGTTCTGCAATTACATACAAGACAACTGAAGCAATCTGCTGTCATACACTGAGATTGCAATTAACAGTTGAGATTCTGCTATGACAGATGTAAGCTCATTCTTTCTTCTACACAGATACAACTTAGAGATTCTGAACTTCTTCAAGACTCTCTGAGAAACTGTGTACATCCACAGCCTCATACAGACAGCAGAGAACATCATGAGTAAGCTGAAGAAAGCTCACAAATGAGCAGAAGCTTCAATGATCAGCATTTAGTAAGATTATGAGAATCAAACAAACATCAGAAGAAGTTCTGCAATCTGATATCATATAAAAGACAAAGTCTGACTAGATCTCAAGAACATAAGAACAGATCATCTCTTGTGTATACTAGATTATCATCATATCAAGTATATGGTGAAGAAAGTGCTAGACACACACAATTATCAACTCAACACTCTGTCTGACATTCATGATGTCTTTCATACAAACTGTGACAGGTTAGCACCTGTTAGTAATCAACTTATGCAACCAACTCCCCTCCTGCACCCACTCATTTCTGGCTGTTGTGACCTCGTGTAACCCTCGATGTTCTTCCGCTCCGTGCTCCGCGCTTGTGTAGTTTCTAACAATTCTTCCATGTAGCTTCTTACATTCTTCTGCTCTGTGTTCCGCACTCATGTAGTCTCTAATGATTCTTCTGTGTAGCTCTCAATGATTCCCCCACCCCACATTCCACACTCATGTAGCTTCTAATGATTCTTATGTGTACCTCTTAATGTTCTTTCACTCCACACTTCACTGTGGAGTGGCTTCTGATATTCTTCCACTCTGAACTTTCCTCTATAAGAACCTCCTTTGTACAACCTTTTCTTCTGATTTCTTTTCTCTTTCTTTTCTTAATCAATTCATAATCTGTAATTAGAATAGTATCAAATTGTTAATTGAAGTACATCTGTTACATTACAAATTGATTCTTCTGTGTTTTAGGCCTGAGTGCCTTGTTATTAGTTCTTATGCCTGAGTGTGTCATTTAACATCTGAGTGCATCATTACCAGTTCTTACACCTGAGTGTGTTGTTTACAGGTCTGAGTGCCTAGTTGTTACAAGAGATCTCTCATGAGTCTGAGTGTCCTTATCATTAGTTATATAGACTGTTGTGTCTAAGCATATCAAACACAATCAACTGTGTTCTACAAGGTCTGAGTGTCTACAAACTGTAACACTGTGAATAGCATTCACAAAGAAGCTTGATCAAGCTTAGCATTGCAACACTGTGAATAGTGTCTGTGAGAGAACTGAGTATTCCTTTTCTTTTTTTTATTATTATATGTTCTTAGATATTGAAATGAACTATGAGCAATTCTATGAACACCCGCTGCACTCAAATGCAGTGGATGATAACTTAGATCTACAAAGCATCCTCCAGCAGCAGATGCTACAGATGACTGAATTGCAACAATGACTTGCTGAGATGAGCACTTCTGTGTTCACTGTTCCTTCTATGCCCACGCCTCACAAAAAGTCCTCAAGAGAGAAGCTTTCAATCCTTGACAAATATGAGGGAGACCTAGTGCTCTACCTCGTGTGGAAGTCAAAAGTGAACACCAAATTGAACATTGATGGATGAGCAATAGGCTCACTATCCAATCAAGTGTGGTATATTCATAGCAGGTTGGATGGTGATGTGTTAGCAAAATTCCAACCCTGGATGAGTCATTGTCAGAACCATCAGTGTATGTCAGAGCTAGTCTTTCAACAACTCAACTCTCTCTTCCTCAATTCTACACTTCAAGCCAAGATGTTAGACTGACTTAATCAAACTCATCAGATGGATGTTGTGTTGACAACTTATCTTTCTGAATTCAATTGCAAGCTTCTAGAAGCAGGTGGGCAAGACTGAAATGATACTGTCAAGATCAACATGTTGTTCAAGAACTTGAACTTTCAATTGCATAATCAAAGTATAGAGCATTCAAAGTTCTCAACATACAGTGAATTCTGCACTGATCTTCATCTATTGAACAACAATCTGTCTCAGTTTCATGCACTTCAAAATCACAGAGAATTCTACTGAACAAATGTGTACACTCTGAACCACTCTGCAGCACCCTCTGCCTCCAAATCAGAATCAATGAACTGAATCCCACACATAAATGCAAGTCATCTGAGGATCCCCAACATCTCAGAAAAGAATGCTGTCAATCAAATCATCAGAGAAGTCTGCATACACTGCAACAAGTCAGAACACTTCACAAACCAATATCTGAATGTGATTGCTCTGAGTAAACCCCCCACACATGTAAATGCTGTGTCGCCTGTGGATAGACAAGAACAGGGAAAAGACAAGCTCTCACTCTAAAATGTGAACAAGAGCTCAAGAAGCAGAAAGCTAGCTGGAGATTCAAGCAGAAGATACAAGTGAATGCAATCATGATCTCTGTCATTGTAAATAGCTTAGTCAATGTACAAGCAATGATAGACAGTGGTTTTCTTCACTACACTCTTATAGACACTCAGCTGATTGAGAAGCATAAGCTCCAGCATATCTCCTTTTCCAAACCACATAAACTCAGTGGATTTGACAGCCTCAGAGGATCCGCCTCCTACAATATGGTAAGATTTAATGTTGACATAGAAGGACATGAGAAAAAGAATGTATACATATACAAAATACAAGGCCTTGAGTACAATCTAATGCTTGGTCTATCATGGCTCACAGAATTTGAAACCTTGTTGGATGCACACAACCACTGCCTTATTTTCTCAGAAGATGACTGTGTTTACAAGAAGAATGTCAATAGAACTGCTGATCTCACTCAGATATCAGTGGAAGTGTACAAACTACTAATCTGCCAAGTGTATGAGAAGAAGAATGTCCAAGTGTTCACTGCTAGCATGATGAATATCAAAAAAGTGTTAGAAAAGCTAGAACTCAAAGATTCCAAGAAACCACACAAAGAACTATCTGAATCATATAAAGACTTCACAGATATGTTCAATGAAAAAGAAGCTGAAAAGCTTTTTTCTCACTGAGAACCCAGTATAGATCATACAATTGAGCTCATCAAGAAGGATAGTAAGAACTCACAATCACTCTGAGATTCTCTCTACAGCATATCACACAACAAGCTTCTCATTCTACAAAAAATGCTCAATGAACTATTGAACAAAGGCTTCATTTGTGTTAGCAACTCACCCACCACAGCATCTATACTGTTTGCAAAGAAATCAGAAGAAGGCTTACAATTCTGCATTGACTATTGAGAACTCAACAAGATTATGCAGAAGGACTGATACTCTCTCCCACTCATCAATGAAACACTCAAATGAATAGGAAAAGCAAAATGATTTACAAAGCTTGACATCTCTGCAGCCTTCTATAAGATAAGGATTAATGAAGGTGATGAATGGCTAACTGCTTTTCATACACATTATGAATTATATGAATGGACAGTGACCCCTTTTGGATTAGCAAACACCTCAAGCACATTCCAGAAATACATTAACTGAGCTCTACAAGACCTGCTCAATGAGATCACCTCAGTGTACATGAACAATATTCTGATCTTCATTGATGGACTGCTCACTGAGCACTGCAAGCATGTATGACAAGTGCTTGACTGTCTATGAAAAGCTGGACTGCAAGTGGACATTGATAAATGCAACTTCAAGACCAAGTCTACAACCTATCTAGAATTCATCATCAAAGCTGAAAAAGGTGTATGCATGGATTCTAAGAAGGTGGAAGCAATTCTCAACTGAGAGACATCAGTCTCAGTAAAAGGGACTAAAAGCTTTCTAGAATTTGTCAACTTCTACTGAAGGTTCATCAAAGACTTCTCTGATATCATACAACCACTGACAGATCTGACCCAGAAAGACACTGTGTTTCAATGAACTGACAAAGCAGACACAGCATTCAAAAAGCTGAAGTGTATATTCACAAGCACCTCAATGCTGCAATCATTCAATTCAGATAAGCATACAATTCTCAAAACAGACACCTCAGATTATGTAGTAGATGGAGCACTGATGCAATATGATAATAAAGATGTTCTATGACTCTGTGTCTTCATCTCAAAAAAGATGTCATCTGCTGAATGCAACTATGAGATCTATGACAAGGAGCTTCTAGTGATCATACAATGTCTTGAAGAATGAGAGTCTGAACTTATGAGCATTGAAAAGTTTGAGATTGTTATCAATCATAAGAACTTAGAGTACTTCATGACCACTCATAAGCTCACTGAAAGACATATGCATTGGTCATTGTTTCTTAGCTGTTTTTCATTCACAATTTGTTATCAATCTGAAGTAGAGAACATTCTTGCAGATGCTCTGTTCTGCTGAGAACAAGATATACCATCTGATGACTTGGATGACAGATGGAAACACTGAGAGCATCAATTAATTGATCCTGCAATCATAGAAAGTTCTACACAATCAGATGAACCTCATGTACATGTCAATCAGTTTCAAGCTCAAGAACCCTCACTCAAAGAACAATGAAAGCTAGCAGCAGAAGCAGATGAATTCTGGCAACAAGCCACTGAAGTCATACAAAACAGAGCACCTCAATTCCCTGCAAGCATATATTCAAGAACAGATATCTCAGCATATTCAATCAATGATGACAACTGCTTATGCTTTTGAGATAGGCAATGGGTCCCTGATTCAGAATCTCTACAAACACAGATCATGCAAGAAATTCATGACTTGCTGATGATCAGACACTCAGAATACAAAATCATGTACAACATTGTTGTCTGAGAATTCTACTGATCAGATATGTCAAAAGACATACATCAGTTTGTACACAACTGTGATTGCTGTGACTCAGTGATGGCATGATGTGAACACTGAAAAGGGATGCTGAAGCCTCTATCTGTCTCTGATCAAACTTGATGTGATATAGCTATTGATTTTGCAGTTTTCTTATCTGAAAGCAGAGGTTCTACAAACATTCTAGTCATTGTTGACTGACTCAGCAAGAGTGTAATACTACAGCTCTGTGACAAGATGGACACTGAAGTAGTTGCAGATGTCTTTGTCAGAAGTCTGTTCTATTATATGCATGGCCTGCCTTCATTCATTGTGTCAGATAGAGACAGTCAATTCATCAGTGCACTCTGGGCCCATGTATGTCAATTATTAAGAATTGAATGAAAGTTATCAATGATGTACCACCCAGAGACTGATGAAGCTACTGAGAGAATGATACAAACAGTAAAGAACATCCTCTGTAAGTTCTGCAATTACACACAAGACAACTGAAGCAATCTGCTGTCACACACTGAGATTGTGATTAACAGTCAAGATTTCACTACAACAGATGTAAGTTCATTCTTCTTTCTACACAGATACAACTTAGAGATTCTGAACTTCTCTGAGACTTCTCAAGAAACTGCATACACTCACAGCTTCATACAGACAGCAGAGAATATTGTGAGCAAGCTGAAGAAAGCTCATGAATGAGCAGAAGCTTCAATGATCAGTGCTCAGTAAGATTATGAGGATCAAGCAAACATCAGAAGAAGTCCTGCAATCCAATATCATATAGAAGACAAAGTCTGACTGAACCTCAAAAACATAAAAATGGACCACCCCTCACATACACTAGATTACCACCACATCAAGTATACAGTGAAGGAAGTGCTAGACACACACAATTATCAACTCAACACCCTGCCTAACATCCACAACATCTTTCATACAAACCTGCTCCGACCCGCGGCCGAGGATCCATTCCCCTCACAGAGAACCTTCAATTGACAGCCACCTATCATTGTAGAAGAAGACAATGAACTTGAGTGAGAAATTGAAGCAATTCTTGACAATAGAACCAACCATCACCACTGTGAATACCTCATCAAATGAGTAGAATACAATCATCCAATCTGGGAACCCACATCTGCCTTGGAGGACACTGCTGCCCTCAACATCTACAAGTCCTCACTCACTCTGATAGAGGGGGATAATGTGATGGGTTAGCATCTGTTAGTAATCAACTTATGCAACCAACTCTTCTTCTGCACTCACTCATTTCTGGTCATTGTGATCTTACATAACTCTTGATGTTCTTCCACTCTGTGCTCTGCACTCATGTAGTTTCTAATGATTCTTCTGCATAGCTCCTTACATTCTCCCACTCTGTGTTCCATGCTTGTGTAGTCTCTAATGATTCTTCCACATAGCTCTCAATGATTCCTCTGCCCCATGTTCCACACTTGTGTAGCTTCTAATGATTCTTATGCATACCTCTTAATGTTCTTCCACTCTGCACTCCACTGTGGAGTGGCTTCTGATATTCTTCCACTCTGAACTTTCCCCTATAAGAACCCCCTTTGTACAACCTTTTCTTCTGATTTCTTTTCTCTTTCTTTCCTTAATCAATTCGTAATCTGTAATTAGGATAGTACCAAATCGTTAATTGAAGTACGCCCGTTACACAAACCTGCTCCAACCCACAGCTGAGGATCCATTCCCCTCCCAGAGAATCTTCAATTGGCAGCCATCCATCATTGTAGAAGAAGATAACAAACTCAAGTGAGAAATTGAAACAATTCTTGACAATAGAATCAACCACCACCACTGTGAATACCTCATCAAATGAATAGAATACAATCATCCAACCTGGGAATCCACATTCACCTTGGAGGACACCACCACCCTCGACACCTACAAGTCCTCACTCACCCCAGTAGAGGGGGATAATGTGATGGGTTAGTATTCATTAGTAATTAACTTATACAATCAACTTCTCTTCTGCATCTGCTCATTTCTGACTGTTGTGATCTTGTGTAATCCTCAATGTTCTTCTGCTCCATGCTCCACACTTGTGTAGTTTCTAATGATTCTTTCACATAGCTTCTTATGTTCTTCTGCTCTGTGTTCCACACTTGTGTAGTCTCTAATGATTCTTTCATATAGCTTCTTACATTCTCTCACTCTGTGTTCCACACTTGTATAGTCTCTAATGATTCTTCTGCATAGCTCTCAATGATTCCCCCACCCCATGTTCCATGCTTGTGTAGTTTCTAACAATTTTTACACATATCTCTTAATGTTCTTCCACTCCATGCTTCACTGTGGAGCAGCTTCTGATATTCTTCCACTCTGAACTTTCCTCTATAAGAACCCTTTTTGTACAACCTTTTCTTCTGATTTCTTTTCTCTTTCTTTTCTTAATCAATTCGTAATCTGTAATTAGAATAGTATCAAATTGTTAATCGAAGTACGCCCGTTACACAGTGATCTGTTGTCATACATGGATGTAGATGTGCTTGCCCAGGAACCACTTGTCTGTGAAGACAATCATGTTGATTATACAGTCATCAGATCACAGTGAATGTCTCTGAGATCAGAGATAATCTGATATGATCTCTGAAATGTTGATCTGCTGATGCAGTCACTGATGAAATAATTGAACTAGTGTCAGAAACTGCACTGTAAGAGCTGTGATCTCTGAGAGAAGAAACTGCACAGATCATCACAATGCATTGATTATGTTCAGAGATTTGTGATAGCTGATAATGAACAGTATATGACTGTTGTGAAGAAAGAGATTCTGAGACTTGAGGATTGTGTTTTGTCACTACAGCCTCAGAAACTCCATGCACTGCAGCTGCTGCTCAGAATCAATGAAGAATGGAATAAAAAGAGTGTTGAGGAATTGCTGAACAGCATTCTCATACTGATCAGCTGTGTCAGCTGACATCATTCAGATGCTGTTCACTGTCTGCTTTCAAAATGTCTGAAACAGTGCAAAGGTTTTACTGACTTGAGTGAACAATCAGCTATCAAAGAGCTGCAGTTGAAAGATGTTTCAGAAGTCAGTAAGAAAGAAGTCACTCAGCTCTGCAGTATTTCAGTTGTTGACAAGATCTGACAGATCAAATCATGAAATCTGAGACACTGAGCACAAGACATCACTGAGACAGAGCTCATTCTGAAAGATCTCACAGATCTGAGTCAAGCTCTGTCAGATGATGATGTACAGATTAATCAGAGAAAAAATCATATTCTAATAGATAAGAGTCAGTTCATTCTAATGTCAGCACATCAGCACAGATAGAACCTCTGTGTGAATGATCTGAAATTCAAGCAGTTGATTCTCCAGCAGCTCAGTCATAAGGCTGACCATGTTGTTGAGCATCCATTGATTCTGAATAGTCATCAGTGATGATGTGAGATCCAGGTTGAGATTCTTCATACACTGTTTCATCACATATATCAGAACAACAATCTGACAGTTGTAGATGAGCTGAGATAGATATGATATGTAGATGAACATGAGTAACCACTGCTGCTGCTCAGAGCTTCAGAAGAGAATGACAGCAAAGAAGATCAGAACAAAGTTAAAAGTGTGATGAGATATAAAATGCTGAATCACAGTCATACAGAACTGTAAGATTTTTTGATCAAGCTATCTATTCAGTTCATTTAGATTGTTCTGATTATTAACAGCTGATTGAGCTGCCTCAGCTGTCTCAGCTGTCTCTGTCATCTCTGCTCATAACATCTACTGTTCATCAGTAAGCTTGAAGAGAGAATCTGATAAATGCTTCTGTTCAACAACACACTCTCAGTAGCAAATCAATCTCTGTTAAATCTGAATATAGTATAAGTGGATCTGTTTGTTCTGCAGAGCAGATATTGAATTCTGAGAGGCTTTCTCACATATAAAGATGTTGAGCAGCCAGATGTTGCAACAGCTGAGTCAATGTGCATCAAGAATCTGATCATGCATCAGTATCATCATTGTACTCTTCAGAACACATCTGATACTGAAGTAAATTGTGGTCAACTCAGACTCTTCAGTTGACTGTGGCAGTTGATAACTGGCAGCAAGCTCATTAAGAATGATCCTCTGAAGATGAATGTGAATCTCAGTGACTTTCATTCATGAAGTGATCTCAGAAATATGTTGAGATTCACTCAGAGTGTTCTGATTGAAATGATTCTTTTTCAGACTGTTCTTGAATTGATTGAATATCTGTTTTCATACTAGCTGAGGGATGGTGGTGATTGATCTGAGTGTGGATATTGATGCTAAGTATGAGACAGTTTCAGAAGTGTTGATGTGTAACTCTACATATTGTTCTGATATGACTGAGTCAGTTAACACCACAGCAAAGAACTGAACTCATTGACTTTGACTGAAAAGACACTGAAAGTGTGTGTGGTGTCAGAGTATGAAGCTGTGATGGAATATTCATCACTGATGCTCTTTATTGTAATGCTGTTGCATACAGATGTGGCTGATGATACAGTAATTACATGGCTTCAGATGACAGATGAACTCTGATTGAGTTGACAGTTCATGAATCTCAGAGGTTTCATTGAATGAATGTGTAATCTCATTCACTGTATCTGTGACTGTTCAGAACTGATTATCTTGCTCAATCATCTGACACTGAGCTCACTTCTGACAATGCTTTTCTAGTAGATGCCATCTAAGATTCTGATGGGTGTAGCAGAAACCATGTATTGTACAAAGCATAACACATCATTTGAGTAGAATTCTAAGATATGACAGCAACACATCACATTCAGTCTTCATCACAGATGATAAAGATCTCAAACTTGTAATGAATATATTCTGCTGATGATACAGACTGTGTAGATGAAATAAAGTATACTGTTGATACTGCTGACACAGCTGTGGACAACTTTGAAGATCAGTGAAGATTTACTTCAAGTAACTCTAAGAGAGCTAGAATATTTCTGGTTAGTGTGAACTTAATTTGTTAGCAAAACAGGTGAACCTCAGCGGAGTTCAATGTGCAATAGTTATAGGGATAGCTGAGCAAGATTGGCAGCAGTAGTCTTGGAGTATGCACTAGCTAATTGTGCTGAGGTATCTTTTTGTTACTTGGCAGACATGTGTGGCTGGGAGGTACTCAGGGGGGACTTGGCACAGATGCGTTGGAACACAAAAATTGATCAGAGTTTTCTCAAACAGAGAATCAAGAATAACTCAAGCAACTGTGGATCAAATTAAACAAGATTTTAATAGATTATTAATATAAGATAGATCTATCTCTGATCAAAATCTGAGTTGATTTGATCTAGTATTGATGAAGTAATTTGATGAAATGTTGAAAATCCATTCAAGCAGATGCTAAAACACTATTCATCAAATATCTCTCTCAAAACTTCATCAAATCTTTTCAAATTTGCAGCAGTTACTGATGAAGACAGCAGAAATCAATTGAAAGTACTCTCATTGTCTAATTTGAAGAATTGAGAGTTTTACTTGTTGGGATAACTTTGAACATCAGCAGAGGTTTACTCCAAGTAACTCTAAGAGGGCTAGAATATTTCTGGTTAGTGTGAACTTAATTTGTTAGCAAAATGAGTAAACTCCAGCGGAGTTCAACGTGTAATAGTTATAGAGAAAAGTGATCAGAACATATCATCAATTTGTGTTTCAAATAACTCAAAGATGAATCCAAAAACATCAAATCTGACTCAAAATCTGATATGAAAGACACAAAGAACTTGAAGAACTCAAAAAACATTTAAGACACATTATTCAGCTCACAATGACAGCTATAAACATAGAAAGTCAATGCAAAAACATCTTAAGTTTCACTGTCACAGTAGAACTCACTACATCTAAGAATCTGCAAAAAGTGCTTACACTAGTAGACTCTGAGTCAGAAGTGAACTGTGTTGATGAGTTTTGAACAAAGATTCACAATCTAGAAGCTGCTCACTGCAAAATCAAAATGATCAAATTGATTGATGAATGTATAATATACTTATTTGAAGAGTATAACATTGCAACTACTGTCACTGATCACAAGAGTAATACACAGCAGACATCTCATTTCTTTTATGCAATGAAAATGAAAAACTACAATCTTGTATTAGAATTTTCTTGATTAAAACAAACAAATTCTCTTATAGATTGATCAGATGAACAATTCTTCTTTAGAAGCTCTGAAAATGAATAACAGTCTCAAATTATTTCTGAATAAAATGTCTTAGCTGAAGTTCTCACAGAAGCTAGAGTAGAAATACTTGTAGTATTATCTACAGAACATTCAAAAGACTCAAAACATATTTCATATATATTTTTAACTGTGTATTCAGATTTGCTGACTGATCTACTCAATTATGTCATATCATACACACATATCCTCTCAGAAGAAGCTGCTATAAGCATAAAAAAATCAGAAAAGATGAAACATTGTATAGATCTCAAATCTGATACACAATCTTCATTTATACTGATATACAATCTCTCTGAAACTGAGTTGACCACTCTAAGAGAATATTTAAAAAATGTATTAGATAAAGAGTGGATACAATCATTCAGTAGCTCAGTTGATACACTGATTCTTTTTATTCTCAAAAAAAATAATGAACTCTGTCTTTGTGTAGACTATCAAGAGTTAAATCAAATCATCATCAAGAATCAATATTCTCTATCTCTAATAAGTGAATTACTTAACAGACTTTCAAAAACTAAGATATTCACTAAGCTGAATCTTCAAGATGCCTACCACTGCATACTTATAGCAGCAAAAGATCATTGAAAGACAGTCTTTAGAATGAGATATGAATATTTTGAATATATAGTTATATCATTTGAACTAGCTAATGCTTCAGCAATATTTCAAACATACATTAACAATGTCTTATCTGATTTATTGAATATATATTGTGTTGTCTATTTGAACAACATTCTCATATTCTTCAATTCAAAGCAGAAATATAAAGTGCATGTTACTAAGATGCTAGAACATCTCAAGCATGTGAATCTATTTGCAAAACTCTCTAAATATGAATTTAAAATAGACAAAGTCTTATTTCTGAGGTTTGTTATAGATACAAATGATGTTGAGATAAAGTCAGACAAAGTCTTCACTATTGTGAAATAATCTACATCTAAATCAATTAAAGAGATTTCATTTTTCTTGAGCTTTACTAATTTCTATCAGTGATTTATTAAGTCTTTCTCCTCTATTGCAGCCCCATTGTTTGAACTTACAAAAGAGAGTAAGAAGAGAGAAAGAAAAGCCACTTTTATATGAATAGAAGATACTCAAAGCACTTTCAATGAGCTCAAATTATGCTTTATATATACTTCTCTATTAGTTTATTTTGATTCAGCTTGATGTATTCAGATCAAATCTGATGTGTTCACTTTTGCAGTTACTGCTATTCTGTCACAGTTGCAGAATGATGAACACTGACATTCAGTTGTCTTCTGATCAAGAAAATTGATTGATGTGAAAACATATTATGATATTTATGATAAAGAATGTTTGACTATTGTAGTAGTATTTAAGAATTAAAAACATTATCTGAAGAGAAATCAGTATTCAATTCAAGTCTGATCTGATCATGTCAATCTGCAGTACTTTATGATGACTAAGAAACTGTGAGATATAGTGACAGTGTGAAGAGTAACAGTAGAAGATAGTTTATAGCATAGCAGAGATAATAGTAATATATTGTAGAGTAATATAATGTAGTAGTGTAATGTAGTGTAGCTAATTGCTAAGAAAGAAAAAAAAGAGAAAGAAGATGTGCGAAATACATACATCAATATATATAGACATATAGAAATATCAGTAGTGAGAGTATAATGAAAAGAGATAAGAATAAGCAAAGATAATAAGAAAATAATAAACAAGTGCATTACAGAAACTGAACAGACATCAGATCAGATGAGTGAAAGCTTTATCTGCTTATGATTTTGTATTACTGCACTGTTCTGAATAGGCTGGCTGGTGGGACCATGAATTTCATGTTTGGTTTGGTTTGGTTTGGTCCCAGTTCATTTCTTGGCGTGATTTTCAGTGGGACCAGGATCAGAATGGGAGTGTAAAGTGACTAGAATTATTAGAACATGAGTGAAATGAGACTAATAAATCTTGATATTTCATGTAAAGTGACTGACTATCAAAAATAAGAATATGATCTGGGACTGATTATGATTTTGACTGAGGTTTGATTCTGTTCTGATGATTATATAATACATATCTTAGATATCAATCTGATGATATGATTGGTGGAGATATCGCCCCTATCTAGTGCTGCCAATCTATCTATTGCTGCAAGCTATCCCTCGCTGCTAAGCTATCGCTGCCAATCTATCTATCGCTGCCAATTTATCTACCACTGCCAATCTATCTATCGCTGCTAATCTATCGCTGCTAATCTATCGCTGCTAATCTATCGCTGCTAATCTATCGCTGCTAATCTATCGCTGTCAACCTATCTATTGCTGCTAATCTATCGCTGCTGCCAATCTATCTATCGCTGCTAATCTATCGCTGCTAATCTATCGCTGCTAATCTATTGCTGCTAATC
This sequence comes from Histoplasma ohiense, assembly GCA_017607445.1. NCBI lineage: Eukaryota > Fungi > Ascomycota > Eurotiomycetes > Onygenales > Ajellomycetaceae > Histoplasma > Histoplasma ohiense. The sequence continues at coordinate 3,443,926 of JAEVHH010000006.1, read as the reverse complement.
TATCGCTGCTAATCTATCGCTGCCAACCTATCTACCGCGGTGAATCTATCTATCACTATCATTACTAGTTCAAAATAGAACTAGAGCATAAATACACTAAACTTCTTTTGATAGATAATGATTTTTGGTAACACTCATAGCATTATATCATCTATATAGGGTAAATCATGGTCCCATTTGGTCCCATTTTAACAAAATGGGATCAAATGGGACCAGAATCAGTAATTTATAAGAAGAACATGATCTAGGACTAGATTTATAATATAAACAGTGTAAAGTGACTAATTTAATAAACACTATATGAGATCAGAACTAAGAAATTTGATAATGGAACTGAAGAAATATTTAGTCTCAGTTTCATACATGATCATATAGTCAGTCTAGTTCTGAATCAAAGAATTCAGCTGATGAGCTCAGTCATTGTGCAGACTACAGTGAGATCTATAATGATCAAACTATATTATCTACTCTGCAACAGAAGCTGAAATATGAAGTTAGACTAGACTGAAAAGTTGATACTTCTTTTCAAAATAATATTTCTTCTGATGTAGTCTATACATAAGTCTCTAATGAGTAAAATGCTCTTTTTAATGAGTGAAAAGTGCTTTATATATTGACATTATTTATCTCTCATATAAACTCTTTTTCTCTGTTGCATGTTGAGCAATATATATCCTGGATTGCAGTCAATAAGACTATTCTTGAAGACTCAGTATACACAGAAATATCTGAATCCTTTATCTCATTTCTAAGTAAAGCACAGAAGATTGATTCTTTTACTGCTGAGCAAAGAAAGAAGATAAAAGAAAAGAATATAACTGTTACTGAAAATATACTATAGACAATTTCTGAAAATGATATATTGTATACTGATAATCACATATATGTCCCTCAACAAAAGACACTCATTGATGAAATTATCAGTGCAAACCATGATGATCCACATAGAGGTCACTTTGATATAAAAAAGTTTATAGATAGCATTCAGAACAAATACTATTGATATAAGCTAATCAGAGATATCAAAGATTATATATTCATTTATAATACTTATCAAAGAGTAAAGTCAAAACAGTATAGACAATATGAAGAATTGAGTACAATTTTCTTACTATCAAATTCTTTTGAATTCATTACTATAAATTTTATTACAGACTTGTCAGCCTCTACATTCCTTCACCAAATCTACAATGTGATTTTAGTGATTGTGGATATATATATCAAGTTTACAATCTATATTTCTTGCATCAAAAACATTACAGCTGATGAACTAGCAGAAATTGTTTATATCAAATTCTACACAATTTACAGAGTATCTAAAAATCATATATCTGATTGAGATTTGCTGTTTACAAGTCATTATTGATCCATCTTTCATTATATACTAGACACATGCTGGAAACTTTCAACAGTCTTTCACTCTCAAACAGATGATCAAATAAAATGACAAAATCAAATCTTGAAACATTATCTTCAATGCTTTATCAACTATCATCAAGATGACTGAGCATGCTGACTACTGTTAGTATAGTTCATTTACAATATCTCTCAACATATCTCTACTGAAATGACACTCATGAAAGCCTTAATGGGATATCAATCTGATTTGAAAATTAATGTCAGCAAACCACCACAATCAGTCACCATACATGCTGCTAGCTGCATGAAATATATCAAGAAAACATGTCATAAGCTTATTGAGAATCTACAAAAGATATGACAAGCATAGAAAATCTATTATAATGCAAAACATAAATTTCAACAATTTAAAATAGATGACTATATTATACTCAATGCAAAAAACCTTCAATTGTTATGCCTGGTTTGCAAACTCAATCATAAATATGTTGGACTCTTCAAGATTCTGAATATCATTGGAAAATAAGTGTACAAACTAGAACTGCTATCTTCATATAGAAGCATTCATTCTGTATTCCACATATCTTTATTGAAGTCATACAATCACAGAAATGGAGCTCTATCAGAACCAGAATCAGAACTTATTGATGGAGAAGAAGAATATCAAGTTGAAGAAATTCTTGAAAAATGACAATAAAAAAACAAATCTTCAGAATATTTTGTGAGATGAACAGGTTGAAATTCTAGTAATGATACATGAGAACTGAAAGAAAATATATTGAACACTCAGATATTTGAAATCTTTCTTGAACAAGAAAATAAATGACAAATACAAAATCAACATACTTTCAAATGTCAAAAGCACAAACATCAAGTTGAAAGATGTCAGAAGTGTAAATCTTAAATTGAAAAATACTAGAAATACAAATCTCATCCAAACTTCAATTAAATACATTCTTTTTAGAAGGATTTTATCAGAGAAAAGAAAAAAAGAAAAAAATTCAATTTGGGTATAATAAATACAAAAAAAAATAAGAAATATAAATAAGAAAAAAATAAAGAAAATGAGTTCTAAGAAAAGTCTAAAGACTTCTAGTTCACTCATCTTCATCTCATCTCTCATCTCTCATTTTCTCTTCTTTCTTTCATCATTTCTCTCATTTCTTCTCTCTGTCATTTTTGCTCAATACTTCTTCTGGTACTTGTATATTATCAGCATTCATTTTGAATGCAGAGATATAGACAAATGTCTATTTCAAAATACATTTATCTTCTCACTTCTTCTCTCCTTCATCAATCTATTCATTCTTCAGCACATTCAATGAAGAAAGACATTTCTCTTCATCTTTTTCTCTCATTTCTTCACAATTCAGAGCACTCTCTCTCTCTGCTTCACAGACATCAGTGATAAATTGATAAGAGAAGTAGATATTACAGTCACTGCTGCAGTCATCAGTATCTTCACAATCTTCTTCATTGACTCTTCAGCTAACTTCTCTCTTATTAATCTCTCTTCAGCTGACTTCTTCATTACAGAGTCTCTGAAACTCATCACTCTCAAAATTCTCTTCTTCACATTCTTCTCTTCCTCTAACATCTCTGCTCTGAAAGAATCAGATACAATCACAGTCTTCAAAATCTGCATCTCTGCAGACTCAGCTGTCATTCAGTGCTGAAATTATAGAGCATTCATCTCTACTCTGTCTCAAGCAGACAGCATCATCAGACAAGATATGTTTAATCATTTAACTAAACAATGAAGATGATTTTTGTGACTGATTATGTTCTTCTCAGCTGTCATCTCTGTGAAGATAAACACTCACTCATACATGATGCATCTCAGAAGAGGCATATCACACATCTAGCATCATTATCAGTATATCAACATTGCTAAAAGCACTACTATCTATTCAAAAACAAATTTGAAGAAAAAGAAAAAGGAAATACTCATGAGTTTGCAGAATTTCTCTACAGAGACACAAGTCTCACAACACTTCTGAGTATTTGATCTCAATACACATCAAAAATCAACATTCTCAAATCTAGAGACACAACATTCACATGAAATCTAACTATTGTGCATCACATAATTAGAGCTAAATCTAGAGCAATACAATAAGTGAAAAGTGAATGGCACTATATGAAAATGAGCTAGTGATGCACATGACCACACTAATAACACCACTGACAAGAAACACCAGCAATAATACATGATAAGCATCAGTGAGAAAACAACTTACTTAAAATCAGAATATTCAAGAGAGCTCATTTCAATAAAAAGAGAGAAGAGAAAGAATGATGATATAAAAATTTAAAATTTTTTTTTTGAAAATGAGAAATCACAGCAGAAGGGTAAGAAGTTTTGATAATGATCAAGTTAAAAAAAAAGAGAAATCTTTAAGAGAAAAGAAATTCTTTTTGCTTCTCTGCATGCAATCTCTGACAATCAAAGAATCCATCAATTCCATCTCATTAGAAAATCAATAACAATGTGTATACAAGCTATCTAGAGGACATGATCAATACACTGCTATCAACAAATGAAACTTACAATACAGAAATGCAATTATCTACTAGCAAGCAATCTATACAATCACTGAGAGCAGCTCTTATAAAAAAGAGGGGCAATTGTAATGCACCTGTTTATTATTTTCTTATTATCTTCACTTATTCTTACCTCTTTCCATTATACTCTTGCTATCACTATTTCTATATGTATATATATATCGATGTATGTATTTCACACATCTTCTTTCTCTTTCTTTTCTTTCTTAGCAATTAGCTACACTACATTACACTACTATACTACACTCTGCAATATACTACTATTATCTCCACTATACTATAAACTATCTTCTACTGTTACTCTTCACACTGTCACTACATCTCACAGATAATAAAAAAAGAAGTCAAATCTATAATGCTATTATTGTATTTATTGATTTGTTCATCAAATGAGTCATAATTGTGCTCATATCTTCAGAGTTAGATGCAGAAGAATTTACAGACATTATTGTATGAAGAGTTGTGAAGAACTTTGATCTATCTATAAACATTATTAGTAACTGAGATTTATTAATAAATTGCAAGTTTTGATCACATTATGTTATCTATTTCATATTCAATGAAAATTATTGATGGCCTTTCATCTGCAAACCAACAGTCAAACAGAACAATTGAATCAGATGATTGAACATTATCTTTATATATATTGCAGCTTTCAACAAGACAATTGAATAGAGTGAATATCTCTGATGCAATGAGTATACAACAATATTTTTCATATCACAATCAAGATGATATTATCTGAAGCAATGATTGACTGACTGACTGAACTCTGTATAGATGTGGAACCTTCAAGTATCAGTACATCAAAGTCAGCAGTAGAATAAGTGAAATAAATAAAATAAGTGAAAAATAAAATTCAACAATGTCTAAAAGCTGTCAAAGCAGCTGAGAAAAAGTATTATAATCAGTGTTATAAATCAAAAAACTTTAAGATAGAGAACTGAATAATACTATAAACAAAAAATATATCCATCTTGCAACTCTCATTCAAACTAAATCATTGATTTTTGAATCTCTTTCAAATAATTGATATCTGCAGTACACAGATGTACAAACTGAAGTTTATACTGTAATATAAAGAAATTCATTCTGTATTTCATGTTTTTCTTCTTGAATTATATCACACACACAACAGAAAAATCTTGCAAGCAGAATTGATAATTATAGATATGCAAGAGAAATGAAAAGTTGAAGCTATATTAGACAAGTATCAATACTATAATCAAACATAATATCTTGTCAAATAAAAGAATTGTACAGACGCAGATTGTAACAGATGTACTTCAATTAACAATTTGATACTATTCTAATTACAGATTACAAATTGATTAAGAAAAGAAAGAGAAAAGATATCAGAAGAAAAGATTGTATGAAGAGGGTTCTTATAGAGAGAAATTCAGAGTGAAAGAATATCAGAAGCTGCTTCACAGTGAAGCATGAAGTGGAAGAACATTAAGAGCTACACAGAAAAATTATTAGAGACTATATAAATACAGAGCATGAAATGGAAGAACATTAAAAGCTACATGAAAGAATCATTAGAGACTACACAAGCACAGAGCACAGAGTGGAAGAACATCGAGAATTATATGAGGTCACAATGATCAGAAATGAGTGAGTGCAGAAGAGAAGTTGATTGTGTAAGTTGATTATTAACAGATGCTAATTCATCACACAGATAACTCTTGAAAATCTGAGAAGAACTTGATAAACAGTCAAAAGTACTTGAAACAGTTTAATAAAATCTATCAGAAGTCAGTCAGTAAATGAAAATAAAGAAGACAATGATGACTGCTGAATATATTTATTCTACTCAGAGATTAAAAAACAGATCTGCCTCAGCTTGATCAGTGTCATTTGAGAAATTGTTATCAAGACAAATCTGCTTATTATTTCAGATTTTCTCAACTGATGAAGTATGATGTTTCAATGATGACTTGAGAGCTGCAATCAGTGATGTAATTACTGAGATTTCATCAATCACTGTTTCAGCTGAAGTCTCAGAAGAACTGTCTTGTTGAATCTTCTGAATCTTCACAGCAAAGAATTTAACCACTGCAGTCACAGCACTCTGCAAAATGTTAATATTCAAAGTGTCTGTATCAGTGTCAATTAGATTCTCAGCAGTGTTGATAACTGTCTGAGTCAATTCAACAGCATCTGCTGACATCTAATATGAGTTAATATTATATACCATAAAAACATCTGTTTTGAATAATAACTTATCAGAACATAAGTGTGCTTCATCATCAAGCAGTGCTTGCATTTTTTACATCAACTCTCAGCAGACTCACAATGATGATGGAGGGATGTTGTCAAATGTTGAATACAATGACAGTAATAAGCTGCTGTGTTTCTTTCTAACACTTCAATAGAACTGTCTGCTTCCTCATTTTTGTCTATATTATCAGTCAACTCAAATAACATACCAAGATCTTGACCCAGTGAGAATGACACTGATATAATAGCAGGATGCAAAAATGCACTTTCTGAAATGCTGCTATGATTGAATGTCACACTCTGCTGTGACAACAGATTGTCAGAGTTTATATAGAATTCTAGAATCTCATCTATATTTTTGTAGATCTGCACATCAAGTACAAACCTCACAACAGCAGTTTGATACATGACAAATCTCTCATTCAGAACTTCATCAGAGAGCAGTATTTTGTGAAATTCATCAATCAAAGATTGATCAGTTTCATGAAAATACTCAGATATCTATAATCTGTTAGTACTTATAACAATCTCAGTTTAAGAAAACTTACAGCAGCACAACTTCTATTCAATATATGACAGATGTGACAGTGTGTCTGTTCATTGTTCACAAAGCAAGAATATACTGAGAGGTTCTGCAATCTCTTCAGACAATCCAAGCAAATGCTTTTGATGACAGACAGCATATCATTCTTCATAGACTTCAAACCAACAATGGAAACAGCTGGTTCTGACATTCTATCATAACTTTAATTAGTATCAATACCTTGTTCAAAGAAGAAGGAGAAGCAAAAGCAACAAGAAAGAAAAACAGATATTGAAGATTGAAATCAATATTGCAATATTGATCAAAAAGATTACAACAACACAAAACTCAACTCAAAATAGAAAACACAACCACACAATCAAAACTTCAAATTTTGCAATAAAAATCACATAGAAGAATACAGCATACTTTGTTTGATAAATTAATGTATTCTTTTTAAATAAAAAATCATTGATGATGATGATGGTGATGATTTTGTTAGGGTATGATTTTTTGATGTAAAAGTCAAAGAAAAGAGATTCAGAAGTTGTGTCTAAATCATGATTGAACTGCAATGACATCAGAGATGGAAAAATGTTCTTCTGAAACAGCAACATTTTGAAATTAATTTCAACAATTAATTCAGCTCAATTCTGTGAACTTTATACAATATCAATCATGCAGTATATATTATGAACTTCACACATTGCAGTAAGAAGTTCTGAAGATCAGGTCTTTGAAGAAGAAAGATAATTGTAATAGACACAACAGAGATATCTATATTAGAAAATAGCTATATGACAATAGAAGAACACAGAACACATCAGAATTAATGAGAATGAATATAGCACACAGCACTATAGACAGCTATAGAGTGTGATGATTGTCTATATAATGCTTGCTGATATCTGTAGATATTAGAAGATCAGTGATTAGCTTTGAATAATAGAGATTGCTATCTACTTAACATTCTATATGCGTACTTCACACTACTCTCATAATTACATCTAGAATTATCTCTTACAGATATACTACATTGCATCTAATATACTACTGTGATGATTCTCTTCAGCTGAATCTGAGCTCTGTATTCAATAAGAAAGCTGTCAATGAGTTGTAGCAGTTTACACAATTATCTCTACTGTGTCATCTACTGAAGCAGCTGTCTGCACAGCACAGCATCAAAGACACTCTGTATATTTATTGTGATTATAAATATCTTCTTGTTTTGTGCAAAGACTGTCTTCATCTCATGAGTGAAAGCAGCAATCAGATTCACTGTAGATTGTCTGAATAGTGTCTCTTCATACTATAAGCTGACTATATTATGAATGAGTGCTGTGTACATCAGTTGTCTTGCAATGATGTATTTCAGCTTTTTGAAGATTATTGAGAGAAGAATAATGAGTTTTCAGAAATGAACTGAGCTTCTGTTTCTTTTATCTATTTTAAATATCATTGTCATCTCTGTCAGCTTTCAGATTTGTGGGAAGTGGCAGAGCTGAAGACAGCAGTTGTATAGCTGCTGTATAAAAAGAGATATATACTGTCAGTATGTTTTGAGCAGCCACACTGTGATTTCATCTGTGTCTGAAGAGATACTCAGTACTTCAATAATGTTGCACTCTATTTTCTTCATCTCAACTCAGAGATTTCAGAGTAGATTTCTCATGCTGTTTCAGTTTTTATTATTCAGTAAATTGTATTTCAGATCATCAGCTGAGTTGTATTGTTTTAGAATGATTTATTGAAATATTTCTGTAACGGGCGTACTTCGATTAACGATTTGGTACTATTCTAATTACAGATTATGAATTGATTAAGAAAAGAAAGAGAAAAGAAATCAGAAGAAAGAATTGTACAAAGAGAGTTCTTATAGAGAAAAGTTCAGAACAGAAGAATATCAGAAGCCACTCCACAGTGAAGTGTGAAGTGAAAGAACATTAAGAGATACATATAAGAATTGTTAGAGACTACACAAGTGTGGAGTGTGGAGTGGGAGAATCATTGAGAGCTACATGAAAGAATTGTTAGAGACTACATGAGCACAGAACATAGAGTGGGAGAACATTAGAAGCTATGTGAAAGAATTGTTAGAGACTACACAAGCATGGAGCACAGAATGAAAGAATGTTAAGAGCTATATGAAAGAATCATTAGAAACTACACAAGCATGGAGCACAGAGCAGAAGAACATCAAGAGTTATATGAGATCACAGCAATCAGAAACAAGCAGATGCAGAAGAAGAGTTGATTGTGTAAGTTGATTACTAACAGATACTAATCTGTCACATTATCCCCCTCTATCAGAGTGAATGAGGACTCATAGGTGTTGAGGACGGTGGTGTCCTTCAAGATGAACATGAATTCCCAGATTGAATGATCATATTCTATCCATTTAATGAGATATTCACAGTGATGGTGATTGGTTCTATTGTCAAGAATTGCTTTGATTTCCCACTTGAGTTCATTATCTTCTTCTACAATGATGAGTGGCTGTCAATCAGAGATTCTCTGAGAGGGGAATGGATTCTCAGCTGCAGGTTGGAGCAGGTTTGTATGAAAGACATCATAAATGTCAGATGAAATGTTGAGTTGATAATCATGTGTGTCTAGCACTTTCTTCACTGTATACTTGATATGATGATAATCTAGCATATGCAAGAGACAGTTCATTCTTATGTTCTTGAGATCTAGTCAGACTTTGTCTTCTATATAATATCAGATTGCAGAACTTCTTCTGATGTTCATTTGATTTTTATAATCTTGCTGAGTACTGATCATTGAAGCTTCTGTTCATTCACAGACTTTCTTCAGCTTGCTCACAATGTTCTCTGCTGTCTGTATAAGACTGTGAGTGTATATGATTTCTCAGAGAGTCTCAGAGAAGTTCAGAATCTCTAAGTTGTATCTGTGTAGAAGAAAGAATGAGCTTACATCTGTTATAGTGAAATCTTGACTGTTAATCATAATCTCAGTGTATGGCAGCAGATTGCTTCAGTTGTCTTGTATGTAATTGCAGAACTTACAGAGGATGTTCTTTATTATTTATATCATTCTCTCAGTAGCTCCATCAGTCTCTGAGTGGTATGCTGTTGATAACTTTCATTCAATTCTTAATAATTAGCATATATAGACTCAGAGTGTGCTGATGAATTGACTGTTTCTATCTGACACAATGAATGAAGACAGACTATATATACAATAGAATGAGCTTCTGATGAAGACATCTGCAACTACTTCAACATTCATTTTGTCACAGAGCTGTAGTATTACATCCTTGCTGAATCAGTTGACAATGACTAGAATATTCATAGAACCTCTGCTTTCAAGTAAGAAAATTGCAAAATCAATAGCTATATCACATCAAATTCAGTCAAGAACAGATAGAGGCTTCAGCATCTCTTTTCAGTGTTCATATCATGCTGTCACTGAGCTGCAGCAATCACAGTTGCATACAAATCAATGTATGTCTTTCAACATATCTGATCAGTAGAATTCTTGAGTGATGATGTTGTACATGATTTCATATTCTGAGTGCTCAGTCATCAGCAAGTCATGAATTTCTTGTATGATCTGTGTTCATAGAGATTCTGAATCAGAGATTCATTGTCTATCTTGAAAGTGTAAGCAGTTGTCATTGTTGATTGAACATGCAGAGATATCCATTTTTGAGTATATATCTGTGGGGAATCAAGATGCTTTGCTTTGTATGGCTTCAGCAGCTTGTTGTCAGAATTCATCTGTCTCTGTCACTAATCTTCATTGTTCTTTGAGTGAGGGTTCTTGAGCTTGGAACTGATTGATATGTATGTGGGGTTCATCTGATTGTATAGAACTTTCTATGATTGCAGAGTTGATTAATCAATGCTCTCAGTGTTTCCATCTGTCATCCAAGTCATCAGATGGTATATCTTGTTCTTGATGGAACAGAACATTCACAAGAATGTTCTCTACTTCAGATTGATAACAAATTGTGAATGAAAAACAGCTAAGAAACAATGACCAATGCATATGTCTCTCAGTGAGCTTATGAGTGGTTGTGAAGTACTCTAGATTCTTATGATTGATAACAATCTCAAATCTCTCAACACTCATGAGTTTGAATTTCCATTCTTTGAAACATTGTATGATTGCTAGGAGCTTCTTGTTGTAGATCTTGTAGTTGCATTCAGCAGATGACATCTTTTTCAAGATAAAGACACAGAGTTGTAGAACATCTTTATTATCATATTGCATCAGTGTCTCATCTACTACATAATCTGAGGTGTCTGTTTTGAGAATTGTATGTTTATTCAGATTGAATGATTGCAGCATTGAAGCATTTGTGAACATACACTTCAGCTTTTTGAATGCTGTGTCTGCTTCATCAGTTCATTGAAATACAGCATCTTTCCAGGTCAGATCTGTCAGTGATTGTACAATATCAGAGAAGTCTTTGATGAATCTTCAGTAGAAGTTGATGAATTCTAGAAAGCTTCTAGTCTCTTTTACTGAGACTGATGCTTCTCAGTTGAGGATTGCTTTCATCTTCTTAGAATTCATGTGTACACCTTTTTCAGCTTTGATGATGAATTCTAGATAGATTGTAGACTTGATCTCAAAGTTGCATTTGTCAATGTTCACTTGCAGTTCAGCTTTATGTAGATGATCAAGCACTTGTTGTATATGCTTGCAGTACTCAGTGAGCAGTTCATCAGTGAAGATCAGAATATCATTCATGTATGCTGAGATGATCTCATTGAGCAGATCTCATAGAGCTCAGTTAATGTATTTCTGAAATGTGCTCAGAGTGTTCACTAATCCAAAGAGGGTCACTGTTCATTTGTATAATTCATAATGTGTACAAAAAGTGGTTAGTCATTCATCACCTTCATTAATTCTTATCTTATAGAAGGCTGCAGAGATGTCAAGCTTCATAAATCATTTTGCTTTTTCTATTTGTTTGAGTATTTTGTTGATGAGTGGAAGAGGATATCAATCCTTTCATGTAATCTTGTTGAGTTCTTGATAGTCAACACAGAATCATAAGTCTTCTTCTGATTTCTTCACAAACAGTACAGATGCTGCAGTGGGTGAGTTGCTAACACAAATGAAGTCTTTGTTCAGTAATCTGTTGAGCATTTTTTGTAGAATGAGAAGCTTGTTGTACAACATACTGTAGAGAGAATCTCAGAGCAGTTGCAGATTCTTATCATCTTTCTTGATGAGCTCAATTGTATGATCTATATCAGGTTCTCAGTGAGGGGGAAGCTTTTCAGCTTCTTTTTCATTGAATATGTCTGTGAAATCTTTGTATGATTCAAATAGTTCTTTGCATGATTTCTTGAGGTCCTTGAGTTCTAGTTTCTCTAACACCTTTTTGATATCTGTCATGCTAGCAGTGAACACTTGGACATTCTTCTTCTCATGCACTTGACAGATTAGTAGTTTGTACATTTCTGCTGATATCTGAGTGAGATCAGCAGTTCTATCAACATCTTTTTTGTAAACACAGTTGTCTTCTGGGAAAATAAGACAGTAGTTGCATGCATCCAACAAGGTTTCAAATTCTGTGAGCTATGATAGGCTGAGCATTAGATTGTACTCAAGGTCTTGTATTTCATATGCATATATGTTCTTTTTCTCATGTTCTTCTACATTGACATTAAATCTTATCATGTTGTAGGAGGCAGATCCTCTGAGGCCATCAAATTCACTGAGCTTATACAGTTTGAAAAAGAGAATACACTGAAGCTTATGCTTCTCAATCAGCTGGGTGTCTATAAGAGTGTAATGAAGGAAACCACTGTCTATCATTGCTCATATGTTGACTAGACTATTTACAATAACAGAGATCATGATTGCATCTGCTTGCATCTTCTGCTCAAATCTTCAGCTAACTTTCTGCTTCTTGAGCTCTTGTTTATGTTTTAGAGTGAGAGCTCATCTTTTCCCTGTTCTTGTCTATCCACAGACAACACAGCATTTACACATATGGGGGGTTTACTCAGAACAATTGCATTCAGACATTGGTTTGTAAAGTGCTCTGACTTGTCACAGCATATACAGACTTCTCTGGCAATTCAGTTGACAGTGTTCTTCTCTGAGACATTGAGAATCCTCAGATGACTTGCATTTACATGTGAGACTCAGTTCATTGATTCTGATTTGAAGATGAGGAATGCTGTAGAGTGGTTCAGAGTGTACATATTTGTTCAACAGAATTCTCCACAATTTTGAAATATGCAGAACTGAGACAGATCATTGTTCAACAGACAAAAATCAGCACAGAATTCACTGTATATTGAGAGCTTCAGATACTCTATACTTCAATTATGCAACTGAAAGTTCAAGTTCTTGAACAATATATTGATCTTGACAGCATCATTTCAGTCTTGCTCATCTGCTTCTAGAAGCTTGTGATTGAATTCAGAAAAATAAGTTGTCAATGTGATGTTCATCTGATGAGTCTGATTAAGCCAGTCTAATATCTTGGCTTGAAGTGTAGAATTGAGGAAGAGGGAGTTGAGTTGTTGAAAAACTAGCTCTGATGTACACTGATGATTCTGACAATAACTCATTCAGAGTTGGAATTTTGCTAATACATCATCATTCAATCTGCTATGAATATACCACACTTGATTGGATAGTGAGTCTATTGCTTGTCTGTTGATGTCCAATTTGGTGTTCACTTTTGACTTTCACACAAGGTAGAGCACTAGATCTCTCTTGTATTTATCAAGGATTGAGAGCTTCTCTCTTGGAGGCTTTTCATGAGATGTGGGTGTAGAAGGAATGATGAACACAGAAGTGCTCATTTCAGCAAATCATCATTGCAATTCAGTCATCTGTAGCATCTGTTGCTGAAGGATGCTTTGTAGATCTAAGTTGTCATCCATCATGTTTGGATGTGGTGGGTGTTTGTAGAATTGTTTGTAGTTCATTTCAATATCTAAAAACATGTAATAATAATAAAAGAAAAGAAATACTTGTAGGCATTTGATTCTCTTACAGACACTATTTGCAGTGTTGCAGTGCTAAGCTTGATCAAGCTTCTTTGTGAATGCTATTCACAGTGTTACAGTTTGTAGACACTCAGATCTTGTAGAACATGATTGATTGTGTTTTGAACACTTAGACACAACAGTCTATATAACTAACAATAGAGACACTCAGACTCATGAGAGATCTCTTGTAATAACTAGGCACTCAGGTCTGTAAACAACACACTCAGGTGTAAGAACTGGTAATGAGACACTCCGACCTTAAACAATGCACTCAGATGTAAGAACTAATAATGAGACACTCAGGTCTAAAATGCAGAAGAATCAATTTGTAATGTAATGGATGTACTTTGATTAACAATTTGATACTATTCTAATTACAGATTATGAATTGATTAAGAAAAGAAAGAGAAAAGAAATCAGAAGAAAGGGTTGTACAAAGAGAGTTCTTATAGAGGAAAGTTCAGAGTGAAAGAATATCAGAAGCTGCTCCACAATGGAGTGCAGAGTGAAAGAACATTAAGAGATACATATAAGAATTGTTAGAGACTATATGAGCACAGAGTGTGGGATGGGGGAATCATTGAGAGCTACACAGAAGAATCATTAGAGACTATACAAGCACAGAACACAGAGCAGAAGAATGTTAGAAGCTACATGAAAGAATTGTTAGAGACTACATGAGCATGGAGCACAGAGTGGAAGAATGTTAAGAGCTACACAGAAGAATCATTAGAAACTACACAAGCACAGAGCACAGAGCAGAAGAACATCAAGGGTTATGCAAGATCACAGTGATCAGAAACAAGTGGGTGCAGAAGGGGAGTTGATTGTGTAAGTTGATTACTAACGGGTGCTAACCCGTCACAATTTCAGCTTTGACAGCTGTCTCTTCTAGAATCTGATTTTCAATCATCAGAGAAAATGCTCTGAGATTGAGTTCTAGTTTATACTATACTATCATCTGATACAGATTTCTGTCATCTCTGATTTCATTGATTATCTATCTTTAGTATACATACTTGATTTTATGCACTGTGTTCTTGAACTGATGCTTTGTGATCTCTGTTTGATAAATAATGAGCTCTCAATATGCTTCTCAGCAGTCTGCTGTTCATCAGAGAGTTGTAGTCTGTTTTTATTACACTGACTTACTGACTATCTGAGCTGCAGTCAGAAGATTCTGAGTGAAATACTGAGTCAGATCATCAAGCTATACTGTATTCTCAACTCTATCTGAGTAAGATATATTCATTATGAAATTTTCAATAAAATCTGCAAAGAGCTTCAGCTGAGAATCTGTGATCTTAATCTGAGCACTGCTCTGCTGTGTCTGAGATGTTGTTGATAGTATAATAATTATAGACTGATGATCTGAGCTGCAGTGTGAATCTTGACATATTGAAGTGAAAGTAAAAACTACATTGAAGAAGATGAAATCAATCATATAATCTGCTGTATGAATTGAAATATCTATCTCTTATATAAAGTTCATTTTATGTTCACTGATTCACTGAACAAGCTTCTCTTCTCAGTGCAGATTCACTGTCTCTGATTCAAAGATATCATATTATACATTGAAATCTCCATCTATCAGACAGCAGACTGATGAATTCAAATTGATCAGATAGTTCATAACTGTATCTGTCTCAGACTTTTTATACACATTGAGAATGTGACAGTCATTGATACTGATTCACAGCAGATCTCTGTTTTACACAGATTGATGTTACTGTGTTCTTATTTTTGAACTCTTATATATATATATCATGATTCAGAGTCTCTTTTTCTCTTACTGCTGCAGATTAGTGTCATTTCAGTGATCTATAGACACAAAACACTCATATGCTGAGTGATTAGAAGTTTTGATATCAGAATGTGTGTAAGATTTCTGTATACAGATCATTTCACAGCTCTGCTTGAAAGCAAGCTGTAGAGCTGCTATATGACAGAGAGCTGCTCTGACTGTATTTACTCAGAATATTTGTAGAGAGCAATTTTTCTACTGATTGTTTCTACAGCATTAGCTGTATTGTTGATATTGATGTTCTAATATAAAAAGTCACTTATTGAGCTGCTGTTGAAGTTCATCTATAAAATGAAATTGAAGAGTCTTAGATCTGCTGTCTGCATGCTGAAGCTAGACTTTTCTTTAACTATTTGACTATACTACTGCTCTGCTGTGTGAGCTGAGTATCATCTGATATAAATCATCTGTTAGATGATGTTCTCTTCACTGATGAAGCTCTGAGTAGTCATTCATTTACAGAATAATAGTTCAGTGAGCTGTGTTAACTGAGTTGATTGAGTGATTGATGTAGATATCATCACTGCAATTATTGATACTGACTATATTGATGATGATTGCTACTTCTGAGCATCTCTGTGATATCTATTATCAAAATGATGAACAGCTGCTAGCTTCTTTTGAGTTAGATATCTGAGAATGCTGTTCATATATCTGAGTGAAGCAGAGCAGTGCTGATGCTCAGCTGAATAGAGTTGACAGCAGTTGACACACTGTGATGCTCTCTTATACTTCATATTTATTAATCTCTTGTGCTGACTTATGAGCTCACTGCAGTTGGAGTATCTTGTCAGTTATATATATTTTGATGAATGATAGTATCTCTGATATTCTGAGTCATATCTCACTGTCAGTGGTCTTTTCTCAATGAGTCTGACTCTTTCACTGATATTGAAGAGTGAAGAAGTCTTTCACTGAGATGAGAAAGAAAACAATTTATATAATCTTTCTCATTTTAAAATTCACTTCATATTGTGAGAATTGACAGCTCACTGATTTTATCTTTGTCTGAGTCAGAATCTCTCTCTCAATTATTTTGTCTGTGGAAATTCTTATCTCTTTTCAGTTCTGGATAAATTCTGAGATCTCTGAAACAGTATAATTGTATCACTGCTCTGATAGCTGAATCTTTATACTGTCAAAAACTTCACAGAGAGTAGTCACTGTCTTCTCAGTGTTCAGAGCATTGTGTATATCTCTGTTATTTAATATAATTGTTCAATCTGTTCTGATGAGCTTCATCTTCAGTACATTAGCCACATTCTTCATTCTCTGAATGTTTGCAATGATCATCTGCTGCACAGTATATGACTGCAGCTGGGTGATCTGTTTCTCTGACTGAAAAATGATGAGAATTTGTGAATTCTTCTGCTGTTTTGTGCTTTCTGTGAGACTTCTTGACTGACTGATGTTCTTGAGCTGCAGACTGGCTTCACTAGCTCTGTCTGCTGAGAAAGCTGCAGTCTTGATAAAGATAATTTCAGAAAGAGCAGAGTTTTTTCTCTTTTGTGTAATATCTATTCAGATAGTCAGCTTTCTTGCAGTTGTCTTTACAGAATTTGACTGTGAGTGAGTATTCAGAGCAGCATTCTCTTTCAAAATTGATGCTGCATTCAGATCTACTGTATATATATGATGAATTTTTTATAAAAAATTTGAATAAAGTTCTGACTGACTGACTGCTTCTTCTTCTCAATTCAGTTGTTCAGAGTCTTTGTCAATCTGATGAGAGTTTTCTGTTGCAGATTCTGTTGCTGTTGAGCCTTCTCAAACTGCTTCTACAGCTGAAAGATGATTGTGAAGATGCTGTCACTGACTTCTTTGAGAACTGAAGAAGACATTGTAACAGTCTTTCTCTGTCTCTTATCAATCTTTTCAGTAACAAAATTGACTGATGACTTCAGCTTCAGTGATCTGATGTAGGCTGTGTCAATGTTCTTGAGTGGATGGAAGGACATTGAGAGCTCCATGACCACTCAATCTGTGCAGTACACACATGTAGAGTAATCACAGAGAATGTATGATGATATTGAATGAGTTGAAGGGTTAAAATTATACAAAAAACAGTTAGAAAAGTGGAAAATTCAAATGTATCTCTACATTTGTGAGTAGTTGTAAGAATGAGTTAATGTATTTTTGAAATGTGCTCAGAGTATTTGCTAATTCAAAGAGAGTCACTGTTCATTCATATAATCTGTAATGCATACAAAAGACAGTTAGTCATTTGTAATCTTCATTAATTCTTATTTTGTAGAAGACTGCAGAGATGTCAAGTTTTGTAAATCATTTTGCTTTTTCTATTCATTCAAGTGTTTCATTGATGAGTGAAAGAGAATATTGCTTCTTTCATATAATCTTGTTGAGTTCTTGATAGTCAACACAGAATTATAAGCCTTCTTCTAATTTCTTCACAAACAGTACAGATACTGCAGTGGATGAGTTGCTAATATGAATGAAGTTTTTGTCTAGTAATTCATTGAATGTTTTTTGTAGAACAAGAAGCTCATTGTGCAACATGCTATAGAGAGAATCTCAGAGTGATTGTGAATTCTTATTATCTCTTTTAATGAGTTTGATTGTATGATCTATACTGTGTTCTCAGTGAGGGGGAAGCTTTTCAGCTTTTTTTTCATCAAACACATTTGTGAAATCTTTGTATGATTCAGATAGTTCTTTGTGCAGTTTCTTGAAGTTCTTGTATTCTAATTTTTCTAACACTTTTTTGATATCTGTCATGCTAGCAGCAAATATTTGAATGTTTTTCTTCTTCTGCATTTGATGAATTAGTAGTTTGAATGCTTTCACTGATATCTGAGTGAGATCAGCAGTTCTATCAACATTCTTCTTATAAACATAATCATCTTCTGAGAAAATAAGACAGCAGTTGTATGCATTCAACAAGATTTCAAATTCTGTGAGTCATGATAGATCAAGCATTAGATTGTACTCAAGATCTTGTATTTTATATGTGTATATATTCTTTTTCTCATATTCTTCTATGTTGACATTAAATCTTATCATGTTGTAGAAGGTGGATTCTCTGAGACTGTCAAATTCACTCAGTTTATATGATTTGAAAAAGCAAATACACTGAAGCTTATACTTCTTGATCAGCTGAATGTCTATAAGAGTGTAGTAAAGAAAACCATTATCTATCATTACTTATATATTGACTAAGCTATTTACAATGATAGAGATCATAATTGTATTCACTTGCATCTTCTGCTCAAATCTTCAACTAACTTTCTATTTCTTGAGTTTTTATCTGTGTTTTAAAGTGAGAGCTCATCTTTTCTCTGTTCTTGCTTGTTCACAGACAACACAGCATTCACACATATAGAGGATTTATTTAAATTGATTGCATTCAGACATTGATTTATGAAGTGCTCTGACTTATCACAGTGTATGCAGATTTCTCTGATGATTCAGTTGATGATATTTGTAATGCACTCGTTTATTATTTCCTTATTATCTTCGCTTATTCTTACCTCTTTCCATTATACTCTCGCTACCGCTATTTCTATATGTATATATATATTGATGCATGTATTTCACACATCTTCTTTCTCTTTCTTTTCTTCCTTAGCAATTAGCTACACTATGTTATGCTACTATACTATATTACTCTACAATATATTACTATTATCTCTGCTATGCTATAAACTATCTTCTACTGTTACTCTTCACACTGTCACTACACCTCACAGTTTCTAATCACTCAATCTTTGAGAGATGGTCTGTTGAGTAATAGTCATGGCCTCTACTCACAGCATTCACTGTACTTGTGCTACTGCTGAATCTGAAGCAGCAAACATCATGGAAGAAAACTGTGAAACATGCACTTCTATCACTGAAAGTGTGCAACAAGCATCATCTTCTTTCATGGAATTGAACTCTGAGTATAGTTCAGAAGAGGATATCTCTTCTGAAAATCTCAGTGCAATTGAGACTGAGAAGATAGCTGTGACCAGAAGAATCAAAAAATTACAGACTGAGAAAGAATTGCAAGAACTTCAACAGTGATGTGACACTTTACTACAAGAATTGAATGGAACAATTCCAGCCATCTGAAATACACTAGAAGCACATCCAAATCATGGTAGAGATGCAACTAGTATGAATGATAACTGTGATAATACCACAAGTATTCTTGAGCCACTGGAAGCCACACTACAAACACTCAACATCTTAGTGGAAAGTGCTGTGACTACTGTCAGTGAAAGATGTAGTTGGGTATCACTTTGACAATTAGAACTTCAAGATCTCAGCATGAGCAGTCACTCTTCTCAGAGAGATGTGAAAAAGTTCTGAGATCAAAGTATGAAAGAATTTGAAAACTTTGTTACAGCTGCTATTGCTTTCCATGCCAGTGATCTTGATTACTACAATGAACATGACCATTGAAAGATCATCAAAGCTGTTACTCATTTCAATGTTGAGATGCAACAATGTTGGTATCAACATACACATAATATGTGGACTTTGCCATCATGGGAAGAATTTGTTAGTTGGATGCAATGTCAAGTCACTGATTCAGATAAAAGTTTCTGAGATGTCAATAGACAGTACTGGAAAACAGAGCAACAAGAAGATCAGACAGTTCAACAATTTGCTTCACACTTACAATCAATTGAAGAGCATCTGCAGCATTCTTATAGCAAATACCATCAGAAATCACATCTCTATATGAAAGTTCTACCTTCCATTCACTGAGAATTCAACAAATATACAATCAAATTGGAAGAGTTAAGCTATGATGCCACTCTATATAAACTTGCAATGGCAGAATCAAATCTGTCAGAGAGATGGAAGAAGCTTAAAGAGAAATCAAATTTCAAAAACCTCACTCAAAGCTTTAACAACAGAAATAATGCTGATAATAGATCACAAAACAAATGCAGATGAAATGACACTACAAAATTCAATGACTCCATCCAATCAAAATATTGCTGTTATTGCAAGCAATCAGGACATACCATTGATTTGTGTTTCAAATGATCCAATGACAAATCCAAAAACATCAAATCTGACTCAAAACTCAATGCAAAAGACACAAAGAACTCAAAGGACTCAAAAAATGCTTAAGATATATCATTCAGCTTGCAATGACAGTTATAAACACAGAAAGTTGATACAAAAATGTCTTAAGCTTCACTATCACAGTGAAACTTGCTATATCCAAGAATCTGCAAAAAGTGCTTGCACTAGTAGACTCTGAGTCAGAAGTGAACTGTGTTGATGAATTTTGAGCAAAGAATCACAATCTAGAAACTGCTCACTGCAAAATCAAAATGATCAAATTGATTGATGAATACATAATGTGCTTCTTTGAAGAGTATAACATTGCAACTACTGTCACTGATCACAAGGATAATGCACAGCAGACATCTTATTCCTTTCATGTGATGAAGATGGAGGACTACAGTCTTATATTAGAATTTCCTTGATTAAGACAAACAAATTCTCTTATAGATTGATCAGATGGACAATTCTTCTTTAGAAGCTCTGAAGATAAACAACAGCCTCAAATTATTTCTGAATAAGATGTCTTAGCTGAAGTTCTCACAGAAGCTAGAGTAGAAATGCTTGTAGTATTATCTACAGAATGTTCAAAAGACTCAAAGCATGTTTCACATATATTCTCAGCTGTATATTCAGACTTGCCAATCAATCTATCTGATTATATCATGCCATACACACATATCTTCTCAGAAGAAGCTGCTATAATTGTGAAAAGATCAGAAGAGATGGAACACTGTATAGATCTCAAGCCTGATATACAATCTTCATTTATACTGATATACAATCTCTCTGAAACTGAGTTAGCTGCTCTAAGAGAATATTTAAAAAATGCATTAGATAAAGAGTGGATACAACTGTTCAGTAGCTCAGCTGATGCATCAATTCTCTTTATTCTCAAAAAAGATGATGAACTCTGTCTTTGTGTAGACTATTGAGGATTAAATTGAATCATCATCAAGAACTGATACCCTCTGCCTCTAATAAGTGAATTACTTGATAGACTTTCAAAAGCCAAGATATTCACTAAGCTGAACCTTCAAGATGCCTATCACCGCATACTTATAGCAGCAAAAGACTGTTGAAAGACAGTCTTTAGAATGAGATATGAACATTTTGAATATGTAGTTATGCCATTTGGACTAGCTAATGCTTCAGTGACATTTCAAGCATACATTAACAATGCCTTGTCTGATTTGTTGGATATATGTTGCATTGTCTATTTGGATGACATTCTCATATTCTCCAATTCAAAGCAGAAATATAAAGTGCATGTTACTAAGATGCTAGAATGTCTCAAGTGTGTGAATCTATTTGCAAAACTCTCTAAGTGTGAATTTGAAGTGGACAAGATCTCATTTCTGAGATTTGTTATAGATACAAATGATGTTGAGATGAAGTCAGACAGAGTCTCCACTATTGTGAAATGATCTATATTTAAATCAATTAAAGAGGTTCAATTCTTCTTGAGCTTTGCTAATTTCTATTGATGATTTATTAAGTCTTTCTCCTCTATTGCAGCCCCATTATTTGAACTTACAAAAGAGAGCAAGAAGAGGGAAAGAAAAGCCACTTTTATGTAGACAGAAGATGCTCAAAGTGCTTTTGATAAGCTCAAATCACACTTTATGCATGCTTCTCTATTAGCTCATTTTGACTCAGTTTGATGTATTCAGATTGAATCTGATGCATTCACTTTTGCAGTTGCTGCTATTCTGTCACAGTTGCAGAATGATGAGCACTGGCATTCAGTTGTCTTCTGATCAAGAAAGTTGATTGATGCAGAAATGTGTTATGATACTCATGATAAAGAACTCTTGGCTATTGTAGCAGCATTTAAGAATTGAAGACATTATCTGAAGAGAAGTCAGTATTCAATTCAACTCTGATCTGATCATACCAATCTGCAGTACTTTATGACAACTAAGAAACTGAATAGATGTCAGATCAGATGAGTGGAAGCTTTATCTGCTTATAATTTTGTATTACTGCATCACTCTGAATCAAAGAATCCAGCTGATGGGCTCAGTTGTTGTGCAGACTACAGTGAGGTCTATAATGATCAAACTATGTTATCTACTCTGCAACAGAAGCTGAAACATGAAGTTAGATTAGACTGAGAAGCTGATACTTCTTTTCAAAATGATATTTCTTCTAATGTAGTCTGTGTATGAATCTCTAATGAGCAAAATGCTTCTTTTAATGAGTGAAAAATGCTTCATATGTTGATGTCTTCTACCTCTTGTGTAAACTCTTCCCCTTCATTGCATGTTGAGCAATATATGCCTTGGATTGCAGTCAATAAGGCTATTTTTGAGAACTCAGTATATACAGAAATGTCTGAATCCTTCATCTTATTTCTGAGTAAAGCACAGAAGATTGATTCTTTTGCTGCTGAGCAAAGAGAGAAGATAAAAGAGAAGAGAATGACTGTTGCTGAAAATATGCTATGAACAATTTCTGAGAATAATATATTGCATGCTGATGATCATGTGTATGTTCCTCAACAAAAGACACTCATTGATGAAATTATCAGTGCAAATCATGATGATCTGCAGAGGGATCACTTTGATATAAAAAAGTTTATAGACAGTATTCAGAACAAATACTATTGACATGAGCTAGTCAGAGATATCAAAGATTATATATCCACTTGTAATATTTGTCAAAGAGTAAAACCAAAACAGCACAGACAATATGAAGAATTGAATACAATTCTTTTATCATCAAATCCTTTTGAGTTCATTATTATGAATTTTATTACAGACTTATCAGCCTCTACATTCCTCCATCAAATCTATGATGCAATTTTAGTGATTGTGGATATATATACCAAGTTTATAATCTATATTCCTTGCACCAAAAACATTACAGCTGATGAACTAGTGGAAATTGTTTATATCAAGTTCTATACAATTTACAGAGTACTCAAAAACCATATATTCAATTGAGAGTTGCTGTTTACAAGTCATTATTGATCCACCTTTTGTTATATGCTAGACACATGCTGGAAACTTTCAACAGCCTTTCACCCTCAAACAGATGGCCAAATGGAACAACAAAATCAAATCTTGGAACATTATCTCTGATGCTTTATCAACTATCATCAAGATGACTGAGCACACTGGCTACCACTAGTGCAGTTTGTTTACAATATCTCTCAACATGCCTCTACTGAAATAGCACCCACAGAAGCCTTAATGGGATATCAATCTGATTTGAAAATTAATATCAGCAAATCACCACAACTGGTCGCCATACATGCTGCTAGCTGTGTGAAACATATCAAGAAAACATGTCATAAGCTCATCAAGAATCTACAAAAGATGCAACAAGCACAGAAAATCTATTATAATACAAAACATAAGCCTCAACAATTTAAAATAGATGACTATATCATGCTCAATGCAAAAAATCTCTGATTGCTGCACCCAGTTTGCAAACTTGATCATAAATATGTTGAACCCTTCAAGATTCTGAATACCATTGAAAAACAAGTGTACAAACTAGAACTGCCATCTTCATATAGAAGCATTCATTCTGTATTTCATGTATCTTTATTGAAGCCATACAACTGCAGAAATGAAGCTCTATCAGAATCAGAACTGAAACTTGTTGATGATGAAGAAGAATATCAAGTTGAAGAAATTCTTGAAAAACAACAACATAAAAATAAATCTCTGAAATATCTTGTGAGATGGACAGATTGGGGTTCTAGTGGTGATACATGAGAATCAGAAGAAAACATATTGAACACTCAGACATTTGAAATCTTTCTTGAACAAGAAAATGAACAACAAATACAAAATCAACATACTTTCAAATGTCAAAAGCATGAACATCAAGTCAAAAGATGTCAGAAGCACAAATCTTAAATCAAAAAACACTAGAAGTACAAATCTCACTCAAACTTCAATCAAATACATTCTTTTTAGAAGGATTTTATCAGAGAAAAGAGAAAAAAGAAAAAAATTCAATTTGAGTATAATAAATACAAAAAATAAAACATACAAGCAAGAAAAAAACAAAGAAAATGAATTCTAAGAAAAGTCTAAAAACTCTCAGTTCACTCACTCTTATCTCACTTCTCATCTCTCACTTTCTCTTCTTTCTTTCATCATTTCTCTTATTTCCTCTCTCTGCCACTCTTGCTCAATACTTCTTCTGGTACTTGTATATTACAGACACTCATTTTGAGTGCAGAGATATAGACAAATGTCTATTTCACAACACATTTGTCTTCTCACATCTTCTCTCTCTCATCAATCTATTCATTCTCTGACATATTTAATAAAGAAAGATATTTCTCTTCATCTTCTTCTCTCACTTCTTCACCATCTGAGACATCCTCTCCCTCTGCTTCATCAATGTCAGTGGTAAATTGGCAAAGAAAGCAGATATCACAGACACTGCTGCAGTCACTGACATCTTTACAATCTTCTTCATCAGCTCTTCAGCCAACTCCTCTCTTATCAACTCCTCTTCAATTGATTTCTTTATCACAGAGTCTTCAGAGCTCATCATTCTCAAAATCTTCTTCTTCACATTCTTCTCTTCCTCTAATACCTCTGCTCTGGAAGAATCAGATACAATCACAGTCTTCAAAACCTGCATCTCTGCAGACTCAGCTGCTGCTTGATGCTGGAACTATAGAGCATTCACCTCTGCTCTGTTCCAAGCAGACAGCATCATCAGATGAGGTGTATTCAATTGTTTAACTAAATGATAAAGATGACTTTTGTGACTGGCCATGTTCTCTCTGACTGCCACCCCCATGAAGATAAACACTCACCTGTGCATGATGCGCCTCAGAAGAGGTGTATCACATATCTAGCATCATTATCAGTATATCAACATTGCTAAGAGCAAGAATTAAAGAGAATTACTCATGAATTTGCAGGATTTCCCTGCAGAGGCACAAGTCTCACAACACTTTCAGACATTTGACCTCAGTACACACCAAAAATCAACATCTTCAAGTCTAGAAACACAATGTTCACATGGAATTCAACTGTTGTGCATCACATGATTAGAGCTAAACCTAGAGCAATATAACAAGTGAACAGCAAATGGCACTATACAGAAACAAGCTAGTGATGCATGTGACCACACTAATAATACCACTGACAAGAAACACCAACAATAATACACAATAAGCACCCAAGAAACAACTTACTTAAAATTGAAATAACTGAGAGAGTCCATTTCAATAAAAGAGAAGGGGAGGGAGAATGATGATATAAAAATTTAAAAATTTTTTGAGAATGAGAAATCACAGCAGAAGAGGCAAGGAGCTTTGATGATGATCAAGTTAAAAGAGAAGAGAAATCTTCAAGAGAAAAGAAATTCTTTTTACTTCTCTGCATGCAACCTCTGGCAACCAAAGAATCCATCAATTCCATCTCATTAGAAAATCGATAACAACATGTATACAAGCTATCTAGGGGACGCAATCGATATACTGCTATCAACAAGCAGATGGAAATGCAATTATCTACTAGTAAGCAATCTATACATTTGCTGAGGGCAGCTCTTATAAAAAAGAGGGGCAATTGTAATGCACTTGTTTATTATTTCCTTATTATCTTTGCTTATTCTTACCTCTTTCCATTATACTCTCACTATCACTATTTCTATATGTATATATATATTGATGTATGTATTTCGCACATCTTCTTTCTCTTTCTTTTCTTTCTTAGTGATTAGCTATGCTATGTTATGCTACTATACTATATTACTCTACAATATATTACTATTATCTCTGCTACGCTATAAACTATCTTCTACTGTTACTCTTCACACTGTCACTACACCTCACAATATTCTCTTCTGAGATTTTAGAGACTTTCAGATGACTTGTATTCATATGTAAAACTCAGTTCATTGATTCTGATTCAGAGATGAAGAGCATTGTAGAGTGATTCAGAGTGTATATATTTGTTCAGCAGAATTCTCTGTGATTCTGAAGTGTGTGAAACTGAGACAGATTGTTGTTCAATAGATGAAGATAAATACAGAATTTGCTGTATATTAAAAGCTTTGAACATTCTATACTTCAATTATGCAATTGAAAGTTCAAATTCTTGAACAGTATATTGATTTTGATAGCATTGTTTCAGTCTTACCCACTTGCTTCTAGAAGCTTGTGATTGAATTCAGAAAGATATATTGTCAACACAATATTCATTTAATGAGTCTCATTGAGTAAGTCTAATATTTTGACTTGAAGTGTAGAATTGAGAAAGAGAGAGTTGAGTTGTCAGAAGACTAACTCTGATGTATGCTGATTATTCTAATAGTGACTCATTCAGAGTTGAAATTTTACTAATATATCATCATTCAATCTGCTATAAATATATTATATTTGATTGAATAGCAAGTCTATTGCTCATTCATCAATGTTCAATTTGATGTTTGCTTTTGACTTTCACACAAGATAGAGTACTAGATCTCTTTTGTATTTATTGACAATTGAAAGCTTCTCTTTTGAGAGCTTTTCATGAGATGCAGATGTAGAAGAAACAGTGAATGTGAAAATACTCATTTCAGTAAATTGTCATTGCAATTCAGTTATCTATAGTGTCTACTGCTGAAGAATACTTTGTAGATCTAAGTTATCATTCATCATATTCAGATATGATGAATGTTCATAGAATTGTTCATAGTTCATTTTGATATCTAAGAACATATAATAATAATAAAAAAAGAAAAAAGAAATACTTGTAGATACTCAGTTCTTTCACAGACACTATTTACAGTGTTGCAGCACTAAGCTTATCAAGCTTCTTCATGAACACTATTTACAGTGTTACAGTTTATAGACACTCAGATCTCTTTATAGAATATAATTGATTGTATTTCAGATACTTAAACACAACAGTCTATATAACTAACAATAAAAACACTCAAACTTATAAGAGATCTCTTGTAACAACTAGACACTCAGATCTGTAAACAATATACTCAGATGTGAAAATTAATAACAAAACACTCAGATCTTAAATATAGAAGAATCAATTTATAATGTAACAGATATATTTTAATTAACAATTTGATACTATTCTAATTACAGATTATAAATTGATTAAGAAAAGAAAGAGAAAAGAAATTAGAAGAAAAGATTATATAAAAAAGATTTTTATAAAGAGAAATTCAGAGTGAAAGAATATCAGAAGTCACTTCATAGTGAAATGCAGAGTGAAAGAACATTAAAAGCTATATGAAAGAATTGTTAGAAACTATATAAGTGCAGAGCATGAAGTGAGAGAATCATTGAGAGCTATATAGAAGAATTGTTAGAGACTATATAAATATAAAACATGAAGCAGAAGAACATTAAGAGCTACACAGAAGAATTGTTAGAGACTATATAGAAGAGAAGTTGATTGTGTAAGTTAATTACTAACAGATACTAACCCATCACAGTTAGAAACTATATAAGTGTGAAATGTGGAGTGAAAGAATCATTGAAAGCTACATAGAAGAATTGTTAGAGACTACATAAGTGTGAAGCACAGAGTGAAAGAACATTAAAAGCTATACAGAAGAATTGTTAGAGACTATACAAGTGCAGAGCACAGAGTGAAAAAACATTGAAAGTTAGTTACACAGCATCACAATGACAGAAATGAGTGGGTGCAGAAGAGGAGTTGGTTGTGTAAGTTAATTACTAACAGATGCTAACCCGTCACACAGTGGGTGGGAGGTAGAATCCAACAACTAAGTGGTAAATTGAAATCCATGAAATGGATCAGAATACATGAATTGTATGCCAGGTGAGACAGTTGAGATGCTCCGATGAATCACTTCTGCAGCAGCAAGCCTGATTAATTGTTGTCTATAACATAGATACTGTCATATTGCCTCCTGAGTTGCATTGTCACTGTTGCTCGCCATGATCCTTGATTTTTGATGATATTTGCAGGTTCCAAGCCGGCCAGTGCTGGATTGAGTCAGTACAAATCACAACTTGTTCCAGCGTATACAGTACAGATTTAACTTGATTAGGTTTAAATTCACCCCTTTTTCAACTAATTACACCATTGAACTCTATAAAGTGGATTTTGAAGCCAGCTTGGCACTCTTGGTGAGTTATACAGGGTTATACATTAGTGCATACAGAGCTGTATAAGTCCGTATAGCTGGCACTGTACAGACTTATATGGCCCTGGACGGTGTCACCGAACAGGCCCTTATATTTTAAATGAGGGGTAGTTTTATTACATTTTAATACTGTGGTGGTGCTCACTATCTAATATAGCGGTTTTTTAATTATCTTGGCGAGACAAAATTTTTTGCAGCGGCTTCTGTACAGGGGGGTGGAAACTGAGTCTCTCCACGGGCTAGAAACTTAATAAAGGTAGCGGGTAATTACTGGCTGTCAAGTTATACCACAAGGCCCAAAACTTCAACAATGAGGACTGTATTTATTTGAGTGAGATCTTTGTATTGAGACTTCCATTTATATTCCTGGCATGTGCAAGGACTTATTTTCCGCACCTCCATACTGTATATACTTTCGATGTGCCAACAGAAAGGTCGATATCTTGATAATGGAAATTTACTGCATCCCTGTGTGTCCCTGTGATACCAACGTACATGTACAGTACATTTCGACAGAGAAAATAATACTCTCTACAGATGCCGCTGCGAAAAGTTTTGTCTCATGCTAAGAATTTACCTTGAAATATCCTTACTAGTGTATTGTATCTCCAGGCCACACCACCTGGAATTTAGAGACTGAGCTAGTGGGTAGGCTAGGGGTGTTGGCCTCTATAAGCCCCCTGGGACTCCCTCTCCTTTTCATTAAGAGATGCAACACAACACTTAATGCCGGTATCAGCATTTCAGCTTAAAGTATTAGCGCAAGTCAAAACTTTTCGCAGGAGCATCTGTACGAGGTTATGCGTTCAGATATCAATAGAGGTATTATATACTACCATGAGCGTACGGGTTACCAGATCTGAAACATGAAAAATTGTAGTAACAATAACCCTAACCTATAGCTAGCGGGTAGAGCACTTTAAGTATGAAACTGGGTACAGTGGGCAAAGTAGCCTTTACATAGGCATGGAGGGAATAACAATAAATTGGTTGGGGACTAAACGGGATTTTACCTTTTGACTTACTTTACTTACCTTATGTGGGCAAGAGGAAACTTACCCATCCATTATTTAAGCACAAGATGCACCCTTAGAACACAAAAGCCACTTGATATATAAAAAAAAATGTCATCAAAAACCATAATAATTACAGGTTCCTCTCGCGGCATTGGCCTTGCCGTCGTCCACTACCTCCTCCGCCTCCCTGCCTCCCACAATCTGATCCTCCTTGCCCGTTCACGGCAACCCCTCCAGCAGCTACAGGAGCAATACGGTCCTAACCGTGTGGAGATTCTCACTGGCGACTTTGCTACGTCCTATTATTCTTCCCCATCATTACTGTCACTGCCTGAGCAGGCGGTAGAGGTAGCCTTGAAACAGTTTGGAAGGCTGGACGGACTGGTCCTGAATCATGGAACGTTGGGGCCTGTCAGGCGGTTGGTAGATTGTGAGTTGAGCGAGTGGAGAGATGGGATTGAAGTTAATTTCCTCAGTGTGCTAGGGTTTGTGAGTATTTTTATTTTTTACATTTTTTTACTTTTGTTCTCATTTTTGTTTTTCATTTTATTTATCTCTTGTGTGTGGTGGGATGTGATCCGGGCATAGAATTATTTACAACACCGTGGAAATTTTCAAAACTTGTTCATTGTTTATTCGCTGACTATCAATACATAGCTAAAAGCTGCAATTCCACACTTGCGCAAAACTCGTGGTAAAGTGGTTTTCACATCATCCGGTGCTGCCACATCAGCAACAACAGGCTGGGGATTATACGGCTCCAGCAAGGCGGCTCTGAACCACCTCAACATGACCATGGCACTGGAAGAGCCAGATATCACATCCATCTCCATTCGGCCGGGGATGGTTGACACGAAAATGCAAGAGGAACTGCGAGCGCAGCACATTGACGTTTTGGGACCCGTGCAAGGGAAGAGATTCCTTGATGCCCATAGAGAAGGCAAGTTGCTCAAACCGGAGCAACCCGGACATGTCATTGCGAAACTGGTGCTTGATGCTCCGCGAGATTTGAGTGGGAAGTTCCTCACGTAGGTGAAACTTAGTTCTCTTGTACTAAGTCCGACCTAGAACGCTGACTCGGAGATAGGTGGAATTGTTCGGAACTGACAGCTTTCCAAGAGTGATTGGCTCTTTAATCAATTTTGGAGGAATTGGTGTGATATAAACTAATGAATGTTTGTTTTGTCAGCATGTGCGCGATCTTGCATTCAGTGTAACACTAGAGCCACGTTCGGGTTTTGGCCGGCCCGCGTTCAACTGTATATCCATCAACATTTCTTACCATGTCCCTCTTTCCATATGCATCAATAAAGTTTGAGTCATGGCGTACACGCTCATTAACCTAATTTCAGGTGTACCACCAATGGGACCATTAAAATAGATAAAATAAAATATGCTGGCATCTTCATATAAATTTGTCGACCAAGATTATCAAAATCATCCACGTAATATCTCATCGTTGTCATTTCGTTGTTTTTTCTTCTTTGACGTTTTGTGGGCTGTGTCACTTTTATTATCTCCTGTAATTTCACGATCATTCGATGTAGGGTAACCATTATCTGGAGATCTTTTGCCGGACTTGCGATTCGTTGAAGGCTTGGAACCAGAGGGATTGGGCGCTTTATCTTCATCCGGAACGGGCCCACTACCCCGCTGCTTCGTTTGAGCCTGGTGTCTTAACCGACTGAACGCCTTTTCCATCCTGCTCTTCCCATCAGGACGTCGATGTGGAGCAAACGCACCCGCTCCCTGAGGCCCTTGAAAGAAGTTGGTGATATTCGATTGAGTGCCCTCCTGTTCCCTGCGGTTCATATCACGAATAACAGGAACAAGCACCTCATCGGTCCTCTCTTGACTCCATCCAATAGTGGACATTAGGAACTGGCGTAGAGCATTAAGATCAGGTACGCCCCATTGGAAGGCTGAAGGATCGGAATCTACCATAGGTTCAAGATATGCAGTATCGACGCGTTTGTCCGGAAACCCCGGAGGTAAAAATAACTTCGTGACATTCTTCTTGAATTTTTTTCGAAAAATGGAGTGGCTGTCTTCCGGGAGTTTGGCCCCCATTTGCACTTGAGACCACCAATCCCTAAAATCTTCCAACGTTGGAAATTCAGTGAGGATTTCCAGGGCGCTAACAGGACCCACTCCAGCTATCCCTTCAGTATAGTCACTGCCCAGCAGATGAGCAAACTGAATAAGCTTATTTCGATCCAGATTGTATTCCTTTTCAAGGTCGTTGCTAATATAACATTCCACTAACTTGGCTTGGTTGAACATGTTCTTGTAAACACGAGTGCCACCAAAGAGGAAAATATCGCTATCGTCAGTCACGACGCCATCCACCAATCCCAAGGACAACAATTCCGCGCATTGCGCTTCAGCCTCCATTGGAGCAGTGATGTAAGGAAGGCCGAAAAGTCTGAGCAATTCTTGACATTCTGAAACCATAATATGTGAAACTTCATCGGCGTCTCGCCGAGCTTTCTTTTGCTGGGAACGAAGCTGTTTCAATTCCTGCTCATAATTGAATGCATTTTCAGCCTGACTTTTCGAGTTGAGAGTTGATGCAAATCGCGCATGCTCTTCAGCTTCTTTCTGAAGTTGGCGTATTAATTCGTCATCCTCAGGATCTGAAAAGTTATCACTATCGTGGTCACAATGCGTAAAATTGTGGTGTCGGGATGTGTCATCTGAGGAATTGTACATATGAGGTGCTGTCTGTAGTGCCTCAGAAGGGCAGTAGATTTTGGCATCCTCAAAATCTGGGTTTGGAGGTAAAATTGCTTCTTGTTTTTTCATTTTGGAGTTGGATTTCTCGTTCTGTACGCCATTGTGGTATGTGGGTTCCCACTCGTAAGCTTCCCCATTATTCTCGACGGAGCCGCGATTATCAGCCTCTTGTTCAGCTGTACCCTCTGGTTCCATATGCTCCTGGGTTGATGAAAACGTGTTTGCAAGTGGTTCGCGGCTAGAGACTGGTGGATGGCCGGTTCTGCAATTGGAAGTATTCGACTGAATCGGAACGCGATGCGCTTGGTTATCTCTGCCTGCAGTTTCAAGCTCGTTTATCTCAATTCCCCGAGCAACACCCATGTCAAAGTTGATCATTTCGCCCTCCTTAGGAGTATTACCACATCGTCTTGCATCACTAGTTGGATCAACCCCATCAATCTCATTGCCGGGGTCTTGGTTTAGAAGTGTTTTCTCTGTGAGTTTCACGTCGAACCATGGCGGGAGAGCCTGTGGTATCCTCTGGCCATTCGATGTGGGTTCCTCTGAGGGCCCAGCTACATCTATAACCTTGTCCCAAGAGGTTGGCTTGCGAATTTTCAAAGGTTCAAAAGGTAGTGGTCCGTCGAAAGGATTAGAAATCGGAGCATCGGGCTTGATGTTCATTGCTTTAGACTTAGAAAACGCAGCAAAAAAATTCATGTCCTCGTCATCGGCTATATCCGAAACATCCTCCTCGCCAATCGCAACCTTGCTAATTTCCTGATTTTTATGAGACGACGATGACACATCTAATTGAAGAACGGCTTTGTCGTTACCTGTTTCCAGCGACATTTGTATTTCGCGGAGGAGATCGTCGTTGTCAGAGCTATCTTGGAATCTCGAGTATTTATGAAGGGTATCATGATCAATTGTGCTTCGAGAAGGTTCTTCTGGAACAAAAAGTGTATCTTTTCCTGAATTCGTCTGGTCGAGGGATTTGTCAACTACTTTCGTTCGGTGATCGGTGACTTTCCTGGAATGCTCGCCAAATTTCTGATCGAAGACGCCTCTATCATATACTGGTAACTTAGGCATCCTGTTAAGCCCTTCAATGGGAACATCCTCAAAGTCCTCATCCTCATTTTCCAAGGCATTGTGGTTATGGAAGAGTAGGTGTTCTCCATACTCCTCAACATCAATTGGTTTGTTACGTTGACCTTCGTCCTTGTTTCCCAATATTCCCAATGCCCAGCCTCCTTCTACCCCACTGTTTTTCACAAGAACATACTCCTTTCCTCTCTCACCAGCAATTCTAGAGTTACTGCCTATCTCATCATCACTCATACCGCTAAGGTGCATCAATCTCTGCGTTAGATCATTTCGCTCCTTCACGCGTTCAATTTGGAATCTGGAGAAAGCCATCCGATCTGGAAACATATTGTCCAACTGTTCCTTCGAATAGCCCATTCGAAGCCTACTTCTTAACCTAGCTGCATTCAAAATGTTATAGCGATCACTAGGAGGCAAATTGACAAAAAAAGGACTGTTAAAGTCGATCTTCGAAAAGTCATAAAGGCTAATATCTTCCCCCGAATGGAACTGACGTGCATACTCCTCGAGTTCTTCATGTGACAATATACGAGGATCGTTGGGAGCACCCATCTCAGCAAGAGAAACATCCAATTCGGGAAGATGATAAGCATCCTGCTTGCGAAACTGCCTGTTTTTCTGTCGTTCTTCGGGTGTCATATTCAGCTCGTCCACATACACGAAATGGTCCGGGAGTGGTTCTTCAGGTTCAAGATTGTTCGGTCTCATGCGTCTTTGTGTTTCTATCTCTTCCCCAGCTTTTCTCTGGATTTGAACGGCCAAAATTTTTCCAGCAGTCCTGGCCGCATTTTCCCTTTTTCCTTCTCGTCTTTGTTTCCGAGACATAATCGTCTGTCGCTTGAGAGTCGGCGCACCCCCGTCAAAGACGAAGACAGGTTTGATACCAAAATAGAGTAGCTTGCAGATTCGCTGGAAGAAGCCGACAATATGCGCGTTTCGAAGCGCGTTTCCTTCCTTATCACGAACTGCCTTGAGAAATTGGTATATCCATATTGATGCATCAACAGCAAGTCGCTTTCGATTCAAGGTTTCTATCTTGATCGGCCTGGCACAGGGTTTGACGACTGTCCAGAGGCCGGTAACACCCATGATAAGTGGACTGTGGACTCTGAACGAGTTTGAAACGGCACGACAGTGGTTGACATTCAGCATCAACTGATGGCACAGATCCCCGGCGCGCGAAGTCAAAGCGCGGGATATCGGATTATAAATTATCCGGAAATTGTGGCACGAGAAGCCACAACAGAACCCGGGCTTGGCGTTAAGAGTGAACGCGGCTATCTTCGGCGGCGGTCACGGGAATCTCAAACCCGCTCGCTGAACGAGCTGGGAGATGGAAACGGCAAACGGTTAAGTTGTTATGAACCCCAGGATGACCATCTTCTCTCCTCACTTAATTCTCTACCTATATTGCAAGAAAATGGCAACATTGTCCCGAAGAGCTGTGCGAAAGCAGCTGCTGAACTCATTGTGCCGTGTGTACTCAACGCATGTCCCCTCACCTGCGGCACATCTTAATTTGCCAATCAATTATGGCACAACTCCCCTCCTTCACCATTCTCCGTCCACAATATCCTCCTCTGTAGAACTACCAAAGAGCGGAGCGACGAAACGAATAAACCTGTACCAGTCT
The DNA here is from genome assembly GCA_017607445.1 of Histoplasma ohiense. Classification (NCBI taxonomy): domain Eukaryota; kingdom Fungi; phylum Ascomycota; class Eurotiomycetes; order Onygenales; family Ajellomycetaceae; genus Histoplasma; species Histoplasma ohiense. The sequence continues at coordinate 3,408,864 of JAEVHH010000006.1, read as the reverse complement.
ATCAATTCAGCCCTCCGGACTGCTCTTTCAACGTCAGATCAGGTCCTCTTGTTTGGGGAAGATGTCGCCTTTGGAGGAGTATTCCGCTGCTCTGTAGATCTACAAACTGAGTTTGGGTCGGAAAGGGTATTCAACACTCCTTTGACAGAGCAAGGAATTGTAGGGTTTGCAATTGGCGCTGCTGCTGAAGGGATGAAGCCAGTGGCAGAAATTCAGTTTGCGGACTATGTGTATCCTGCATTTGACCAACTCGTCAACGAGGCTGCGAAATTTCGATACAGAGAGGGAGCGACGGGAAGCCACGTTGGAGGCCTCGTGGTGCGAATGCCCTGCGGAGGTGTAGGGCATGGGGCCTTGTATGTAACAGTAAACCCTCCGTCCTACAATTCTAGTTTCGGATCAACCATCTAACATCGTACTTTAACTTGAAGGTACCACTCTCAATCTCCAGAATCACTTTTTACCCACATCCCAGGACTACGAGTTGTCATGCCTCGATCGCCCACTCAAGCGAAGGGACTTTTGTTATCTTCCATTCTCGAATGCAATGACCCTGTAGTATTCATGGAACCTAAGATCCTCTATCGTGCAGCAGTGGAACACGTCCCGACCGAAGCATACACTCTCCCTCTTGACAAAGCAGACGTAATCAAGCCGGGGAAAGATTTGACTGTCATATCATATGGTCAACCACTATATCTCTGCTCAGCAGCAATTGAGGCGGCTGAAAAAGCTTTCAAAGGCGTCAGCATCGAACTGATTGACCTCCGCACCCTCTATCCTTGGGACCGGTCGACAATCCTAGAGAGTGTCCGGAAAACTGGAAGGGCAATTGTTGTCCATGAAAGTATGTTGAATGCTGGTATTGGTGCAGAAGTGGCCGCCACCATTCAGGAAGGCGCTTTTTTGAGCCTGGAGGCACCTGTAAAACGTGTTACTGGTTGGGATATCCACCCTGGCTTGATCTACGAGCGATTCAATATGCCTGACGTTGCGAGTAAGTACCATTTATTTCCGCAAAGCCACGGCATTGTCCAAGTTGGATTTTCCTGACATGGCATACCTATTAGGAATCTTCGACGCGATTAAAACGTCTCTTGAGTACTAAGCTCACGGTTTTCCAATAACCTTATGAACCCAATTGTCTAAGAGTTGCAGAAATCCCTTCAGTAGAACATGTTGAAAAGGTGCTTTCTACCTTTCCGAGCTGCCATTCATCGTTTTGATTCGATCGGCCAATCTTCCAGGTTCTTACCTCTGCAATATGCAGAGTTTCAATATTCTCATTCAAGGTGATCCTGTCTCTGGGCCGTTTTTTGGTTTTGAGAATTAGATTTTATATGATTGTATCATTTGACAAGCATTTTATGAAAGAGATGTACCACTGCTGTTCTAAACATAACTACTGTATACTTTTTAGAAATTTGCAGCCTAGATAAACCGATACGGTTGATTTACATATGTGCTGCTAATTAACTGGTTAATTATATTTACTGTTGATAATGTAACTCTGTTGTTAATAAACTAAATTCATTTCATCAGACACTGCAAAGAATATATTGAAAAGATTTCTTCTTGAGATAAACAAGCTGTGATGGGTTAGCATAGACTGACTATGTGACTGTGCATGGAATCATGACCAATTTTAGCATTGATCACATTCTCATATACAAGCCGCAATCGCTCGCTTGCGCTCGCTTATCCAGCTTGAAAACGCGCTGTTTAATCCCTCGGGCGAACATAATGAGATCAATGATACAGAGGGTAGTGCAGTCCAGACCCTTGTAGACATATTTGTTGATATATTTAATGACTTCAACAGAGATGCAGACCTCAATGTTTATATAAGCTTTATATATATAAATAAAATAGAGATTGTATGAAACAATTCATCAGTTGTCAATTACAATCTCACTGTTGTTGATAGTATATTTGAAGAAGATAGATGAATTATACTGCTGTCTGTACAGAGAATAATCATTCTCTTCAACAGCTATAGTACTCTGAAAAGCTTTGAAAAAAACATTTTGTACATCTGTTATTCTTATAATAGAGACTTATTATATTAGTATTATATGAATTATGAATTATGAATTATGAATTTATAGATCAATTCATTCAATCTATCTATATTCTCAGCAGTGTTTAATAGCTCTGCAAATATAATTTCATCAATTATTTCAAACTGCAAAAATCACTCAGAGTTCTCTAATCAGATCAATAAATATATATAAAATAATTTATATTTTTGATATTCAATTGTTTATATTCTAATCAACATTGATTCAAACAGCTGTTTAGATTTGAGAACATCAAGATTTTTATAATATTTATATTAAATTACAGATTATAAATTTATATTTATATATAAAACAAATATTCTTATCTGATTCAGATTTTAACAGCTCTTACAGATGATAAAAATTTCTTTATATTTGAAATAATATCAGATTTTTAGTAGTCAGATAATTAAGATATGAATTCTGTCTATATTTAAAAAGTATAAATATCAGAACAGAGTTGTAGTTTTAAATAAATCTACAGAAATACTTTGTATCAGCTGTATTGTTATTAAATAGTTTATATAACTTTAATAAAAATTCTCAGACAGATGACAGTCTCACAGTATTTCTTATACAGTATATAAAAAATATTGAAAGAGTTTTTGATAATTTATATACATATTGTAAGATGTAGTGACAGTGTGAAGAGTAACAGTAGAAGATAGTTTATAGTGTAGTGGAGATAATAGTAGTATATTGTAGAGTGTAGTATAGTAGCATAATGTAGTGTAGCTAATCACTAAGAAAGAAAAGAAAGAGAAAGAAGATGTGTGAAATATATACATCAATATATATATACATATAGAAATAGCAGTAATGAGAGTATAATGAAAAGAGATAAGAATAAGTGAAGATAATATACAATAAGAAAATAATAAATGAGTGTATTACAATTGTCCCTCTTTTTTATAAGAGCTGTTTTCAGTGATTGTATAGATTGCTTGCTAGTAGATAATTGTATTTCTGTATTATAAGTGCTGTTTGTTGATAGCAGTGTATTGATCATATCCTCTAGATAGCTTGTATACATGTTGTTATTGATTTCTTAATGAGATGAAATTGGTGGATTCTTTGATTGTCAGAGATTGTGTGCAGAGAAGCAAAAAGAATTTCTTTCTTTATGAAGATTTCTCTTTTTTTTTAACTTAATCATCATCAAAACTTCTTGTCTTTCTGCTGTGATTTTTCATCTTCAATAAAAAATTTTTTTAAATTTTCATCAGTTCTCTCTTCCTTTCTCTTTTCATTGATATGAGCTCTTTTGACTATTCTGATTTTAAGTAAGTTGTTCTCAGATTGACACTTATTGTGTATTATTGCTGATGTTCTCCGCCAGTGGCATTATTAGTGTGGTCATATGCATCACTAGCTTGTTTCCATATAGCATCATTTGCTTTTCACTTGTTATATTGCTCTAGATTTAGCTCTAATCACATGATGCACAACAGTTGAATTCTGTGTGAACATTGTGCCTTCAATCTGAGAGATGTTGACTTTTGATGTGAGTTGGAATCAAATACTCAGAAGTGTTGTGAGGCTTGTGTCTCTGCAGAAAGATTCTGTAAACTCATAAGTGTTTCTCTTTGATTTTTATTTCTTTTTTCCCATTTTCTCTCTTTTCTTTTTTCTGAATTTGTGTTTGAATGTAGATGAATTTAAGGAAGTGGATGATCTCATTGAAGTGTTAGAAAGAAACACAGTAGCATATTGCAGTCATTGTATTCAATATTTGACAACATCCCTTCATCATCATTGTGAGTCTGCTGAGAATTGATATAAAAAATGCAAGCACTGCTCAGTGACAAAGCACACTTGCATTCTAATAAGTTATTATTCAAAATAGATGTTTTTACAGTATATAACATTAACTCACATTAGATGTCAGCAGATGCTATTGAATTGACTCAGATGATTATCAACACTGCTGAGAATCTAATTGTTGCTGATGTGAACACTTCAAACATTAACATTTTGCAGAACACTGTGACTGTGATGATTAAATTCTTTGCTGTGAAGATTCAGAAGATTCAACAAGACAGTTCTTCTGAAACTTCAACTGAAACAGTGATTGATAAGATCTCAGTGATTACATTGCTGATTGCAGTGTTCAAGTTATCATTGAAACATTGTGTTTTGTCAGTTGAGAAAATCTGAGATAATAAGCAGATTTGTCTTGATGACAATTTTTCAAATGACACTGATTAAGCTGAGACAGATCTGTTTTTTAATCTCTGAGTGAAATAAATATATTCAGCAGTCATCATCATCTTCTTCATTTTTATTTACTGACTGATTTCTGATAAATTTTATTAAACTGTTTCAAGTAATTCTGACTGTTTATCAAGTTTTTCTCAGATTTTCAAGAATTATCTGCATCTGTACAATCTTTTCATTTGACAAGATATTGTGTTTGACTGTGATACTGATGTTTGTTCAATATAGCTTCAACTTTTCATTTCTCTTACACATCTATAATTATCAGTTCTGCTTACAGAATTTGTCCATCATATGTATGATATGATTTGAGAAGAGAAACATGAAATACAGAATGAATTTCTTTATATTACAGCATAAGTTTCAGTTTGTACATCTGCATATCACAGATATCAATTATTTAAAAGAGACTCAAAAATCAATGATCTAGTTTGAATGAGAATTGCAAGATGAATATATTTTTTACACACAGTATTATTCAGTCTTCTATCTTAAAGCTTTTTGATATATGATGCTGATTATAATACTTTTTCTCAGCTGCTTTGACAGCTTTCAGACATTCTCGGATCTTGTTCTTCACTTACTTCATCTGTTTCACTTATTTCATCATCAATTTTGACATACTCATGCTTGAAGATTTCATGTCTATATGAAGTTCAGTTGATTGACTGATCATTGCTTCAGATGATGTCATTTTTATTGATGTGTGAAAGATGTTGTTATATGTTCATTGTGTCAGAGGAATTCATTCTATCCAATTATCTTGCTGATAGCTGCAATATGTGTGAAGATAATGTTCAATCATCTGATTCAATCATTCTATCTGACTGTCGGTTTGCAGGTGGAATACTGTTGATAATTTTCATTGAATATGAAGCAGATAACATAATATCAATCAAAATTTGCTATTTATTAATGAATCTCAGTTACTAATAATGTTCACAGATAGATCAAAGTTCTTCACAATTTTTCATACAATAATATCTGCAAGTTCTTCTGCATCTAGCTCTGAAGATATGAGCACAATTATAACTCATTTGATGAATAAATCAACAAATACAACAATAGTATTATAGATTTGACTTCTTTTTTTATTATCTGACAGATCTTCAATAAAGTTCATGCTAATTATATGTCATTTTTTATCTGATACTGAATGTGATTGTAGCAATCCATACAGCTTGTGCTGTGGTATCTTGATATATTGACAAACATCACAAGTTCTCACATATTCTGCAATCTCATCACTCATATCATGCCACAAATACTTGTGTTTGATCACTTCAATGATTTTGTCACATTCAAAATGATCATCTTGGAAATCATCATGATTCATTTTCATTATTTCATGTCTTATAGTCTTGTTTTGCAGTATATAGACTTTATCATCTTTTCTGAGCAGATCATCTTTATCTACTACTCAGATTAAACAATTATCTACACTAGCATCATTCATCTCTAGTCTTCTACAAAGTTTAGATATATCAGTGTCTCTATTCTGAATCTACAGTAAGAGTTCAATGATAGATTCAGCTATCTCTTCACAATAAACTGTCTCAGACTCAAATACTTTGACAGCTAGAATCTGTGATATCAGAGTCTCTAGATCTAATCTCATAACATCTGCAATCTCATTCTCATTCACAGATGCATTCTTTATTCTGCAGAGATTGTTGTCATCAACAACTACAGATCTCTTCACTCAATAATTTTCATTAGCTTACAGATCTTTTCACATCATCTTGATATATTAATCTAATTTTGTATTTTCTTTTGTCTTTAGTGATTTAAAGATCCTCTTACACAGCTTCTCTTGCAGAATAGAGAGTCTCATCAAAAGAGTTGTATGTTTTACAAAATCTGAGCAACAACTTGATACATCTGCAGGATTATTTTTCTCAGAACTGTGCTCTATTTCAAAATTGAACACTGAAAGTATTTCCATTCAATAAATCTGACATTCATTTAGCTGCTTTGTTGTCATGAAGCACTGAAGATTGACATAATCAGATAAAACAGTTATTGAGTGTCTGTTATTATATAGATAGTGACATCATTATCTGAAAGCTTCTACAATCAGCAACATTTCTAGATTATATATTTGATAACATCTTTCTGTTTCTGTGAGCTTTCTAGACCAAAATGTGATTGAGTATCAGTAATCATCATTCATTAATTGTGATATTACTGCAGCAATTGCAACATCAGATCTGTCCATTTCTATACAGAGTTTTCACTGTGGATCAAAGTGAATCAATGTAAGAGATGATTGTAGATATAATTATGGAAGTAGTGTGAAGTACACACATAGAATGTTAAGAAGATAGCAATCTCTATTATTCAAAACTAATCACTGATCTTCTAATATCTACAGATATCAGTGAGCATTATATAGATGATCATCATACTCTACAGCTGTCTATAATGCCATGCACTATATCTCTTCTTATTAATTCTGATGTGTTCTGTGTTCTTCTATTGCTATATAGCTATTTTCTAATATAGATATCTTCATTGCATCTATTACAATTATCTCTCTTCTTCAAAGACCTGGTTCTCAGAGCTTCTTACTGCAATGTGTGAAATTTGTAATATGTGCTGTGTGGTTGATATTGTATAAAGTTCACAGAATCAGACTGAATTAATTGTTGAGATTAATTTCAAAGTGTTGCTGTTTCAGAAGAATGTTTTTCCATCTCTGATGTCATTGCAGTTCAATCATGATTTAAACACAACTTCTGAATTTCTTTTCTTTGACTTTTACACCAAAAAATTGTACTCTAATAAAATCATCATCACCATCATCTTCAATGATTTTTTATTTAAAAAAAATATGTCAATTTATCAAACAAAGTACACTGTATCTTTCTATACAATTTTTATTGTGAAATTTGAAGTTTTGATTGTGTGATTGTGTTTTTCATTTTGGGTTGAGTTTTGTGTTGTTGCAATCTTTTTGATCAATATTGCAATATTGATTTCAATCTTCAATATCTGTTTTTCTGTCTTGTTGCTTTTGCTTCTCCTTCTCCTTTGAACAAGGTCTTGATACTAATTAAAGTTATGATAGAATGTCAGAACCAGCTGTTTCTGTTGCTGATTCAGAGTCTATGAAGAGTGATATGCTGTCTGTCATTGAGAGCATTTGCTTGGATTGTCTGGAGAGATTGCAGAATCCTTCAGTATATTCTTGCTTTGTGAATGATGAATGAACATGCTGTCATGTCTGTCATATATCAAATAGAAGTTGTGCTGCTGTAAGTTTTCTTAAACTGAGATTGTTTTGAATACTAATGGATTATAGATGTCTGAGTGCTTTCATGAAATTGATCAATCTTTGATTGATGAATTTCACAAGATGCTGCTCTCTGACAAAGTTCTGAATGAGAGATTTGTCACATATCAAACTGCTGTTGTGAGATTTGTACTTGATGTGCAGATCTATGAGAATGCAGATGAAGTTCTAGAATTCTATATAAACTCTGATAATCTGTTGTCACAGCAGAGTATGACATTCAATCATAGCAGTGTTTCAGAAAGCACATTTTCACATTCTGCTATTACATTGATGTCATTCTTACTGAGTCAAGATCTTGGTACATTATTTGAGTTGACTGATAATGTAGATGAAAATGAGAAAGCAGACAGTCTCATTGAAATGTTAGAAAGAAATACAGCAGTATATTGCTGTTGTTGTATTCAACATTTGACAACATCTCTCTGCCATCATTGTGAGTCTGCTGAGAGTTGATGCAAAAAATGCAAGCACTGCTCAGTGACAAAGCACATCTACATTCTGATAAGTTATTATTCAAAACAGATGTTTTTACAGTATATAACATTAACCTTCTATTAGATGTCAGCAGATGCTGTTGAATTGACTCAGATGATTATCAACACTGCTGAGAATCTAATTGTTGCTGATATAAATGTTTTGAATGTTAATGTTTTGCAGAGTGCTGTGACTGCAGCAGTTAGATTCTTTGCTGTGAAGATCTGAAAGATTCAATAAGACAGTTCTTCTGAGACTTCAACTGAAACAGTGATTGATGAGATTCTGATGATTACATTGCTGATTGCAGCTCTCAAGTCATTGTTGAAACATCATGCTTCATCAGTTGAGAAAATTCAGAATAATAAGCAGATTTGTCTTGATGACAATTTCTCAAATGACACTGATCAAGCTGAGACAGATCTGTTTTTTAATCTCTGAGTGAAATAAGTATATTCAGCAGTCATCATTGTCTTCTTTGTTTTCATTTACTGACTGACTTCTGATAGATTTTATTAAACTGTTTCAAGTACTTCTGACTGTTCATTAAGTTTTTCTTGAATTCCCAAGAATTATCTGTGTCTGTACAATCTTTTTATTTGACAAGATATTGTGTTTGACTGTGGTACTGATGCTTGTCTAGTATAGCTTCAACTTCTCATTTCTCTTGCATATCTATAATTATTGATTCTGCTTGTGAGATTTGTCCATCGCGCATGTGATATGATTCAAGAAGGAAAACATGGAATATGAGATGAATTTCTTTATATTGCAGTGTGAGTTTCAGTTTGTATGTCTGTGTACTGTGAATATCAATTATTTGAAAGAGACTCAAAAATTGATGATCTAGTTTGAGTGAGAATTGCAATATGAATATATTTTTTGCACACAGCATTACCCAGTTCTCAATCTTAAAGTTTTTTGATATGTGATGCTGATTGTAATACTTTTTCTCAGCTGCTTTGACAGCTTTCAGATATTCTCAGATCTTATTCTCTGCTTGCTTCATCTGTTCCACTTGTTCTATTGCTGATTTTGACACATCTGTGCTTGGGGGTTTCATGTCTATACAAAGTTCAGTTGGTCAGCTGATCATTGCTTCAGATGATGTCATTTTTATCAATATGTGGAAGGTGTTATTATATACTCATTGTATCAGAGAAATCCATTCTATCCAATTATCTTGCTGATAGCTGCAGTATGTGTGAAGATAATGTTCAATCATCTGATTCAATCATTCTGTCTGGCTGTTGATTTGCAGGTGGAATGCTGTCAATAATTTTTGTTGAACATGAAGTAGATAACATAATGTCAATCAAAACTTGCTATTTATTAATGAATCTCAGTTGTTAATAATGTTCACAGATAGATCAAAGTTCTTCACAATTCTTCATATAATAATGTCTGTGAGTTCTTCTGCATCTACTTCTGAAGATGTGAGCACAATTATGACTCATTTGATGAATAAATCAATAAATACAATAATAGTATTATAGATTTGACTTCTCTTTTTATTATCTGACAGATCTTCAATAAAGTCTCTACTGATTGTATGTTATTTCTTATCTGACACTGAATGTGATTGTAGCAATCTGTACAGCTTGTGCTGCAGTATCTTGATGTGTTGACAAATATTACAAGTTCTCACATATTCTGCAATCTCATCACTCATATCATATCACAAGTACTTGCATTTGATTGCTTTGATGATTTTGTCATGTTCAAAATGATCATCTTGGAAATCATCATGATTCATTTTCATTATTTCATGTCTTACAGTCTTGTCTTGCAGTATGTAGACTTTATCATCTTTTCTGAGCAGATCATCTTCATCTACTGCTCAGATTGAATAATTATCTATACTAGTGTCACTCATCTCTAGTCTTCTGTGAAGTTCAGATGTGCTGATGTCTCTATTCTGAATCTGCAGTAAGAGTTTAATGATAGATTTGACTATCTCTTTACAATAGACTGTCTCAGATTCAAATATTTTGATGATCAGAATCTGTGGCATCAGAGTCTCTAGATTTAACTCTGTAATATCTGTAATCTTATTCTCATTTATAGATGTGTTCTTTATTCTGCAGAAGTTGTTGTCATTGACAACTATAGATCTCTTCACTCAACAATTTTTATTAGCTTACAGATCTTTTTACATCATCTTGATACATTGATCTAACTTTGTATTTTCTTTTGTCTTTAGTGATTTAAAGATCCTCTTATGCAGCTTCTCTTGCAGAATAGAGAGTCTCATCAAGAAAGCTGTGTGTTTTACAAAATCTGAGTGATGACTTGATGCATCTGTGGGATTATTTTTCTCAGAATGATGCTCTATTTCAAAATTGAATACTGAGAGTATTTCCATTCAGTGAATCTGATATTTATTTAGCTGCTTCATTGTCATGAAATGCTGGAGGTTGATATGATCAGATAAAACAGTTATTGAGTGCCTGCTATCATATAAGTAGTGATGTCATTGTCTGAAAGCTTCTACAATCATCAACATTTCTAAATCATATGTTTGATAATGTCTTTCTGTTTCTGTGAGCTTTCTAGACCAAAATATGATTGAGTGTCAGTGATCATCATCTATTAATTGTGATATTACTGTGGTGATTGCAACATCAGATTCATCTGTTTCTATATGGAGTTTTTGCTGTGGATCAAAGTGAATCAACAATAATGCTTTTGTAAAGCATTCTTTTAACTGCAAAATTGTATGCTTGCAGTTTTCATCTAACTAAATAGATGTGTTATTCTTCTCTCTTTTTGTTTTGTAATCTTTTAACAATTCAGTCAGCGATGCTGTTATTATCAAGAACTTGTATATGAATTGATGATAGAAATTGATGAATTCTAGAAATATTTGCAATTCATTTATAGTTTGTGGTTCTGATCAATCTAGAATTGTGTCAACACAGTGTTTCTCGACAGTAATGCTCTGTGTGGTAACTACAAAATCAAAAATCCAATTTCTGTTGCATGGAATATACACTTACTAAGTTTGACATATAGTCTTCAATGTCTTAACCATTCCAGCATGTTCTTAACATGGACGATATGCTCATCAAATGTGTTTGAATAGATTACAATATTATCAAGATAAGCCACATAATATACATCTAAAAGATCACTGAGAGCTTTGTTGATATAAGATTGAAAGATCACAGAGACATTAGTTAGCTCAAAAAATAAGACTAGATATTCAAAGTGTTCATATTGTGTTTGAAATGCTGTTTTTCATTCATCCTCTGTTCATATGTGAATTCTGTGATATGCATCTCTAAGATTCAGTTGTGTATATATTTTGACATCTGCTAATCTATCAAGTATTTCACTTATCAAGAGCAGTGGATATCAATTCTTGACTGTTATTTCATTCAATTCTTGATAATTCATGCAAAGATGCAGGGTTCCATCTTTCTTCAGTGTGAATAACACTGACACACTGACTGAACTCTTGAATGAATGTATTCAATTATTTTCTAATGTCTTTTCAATGTATTCTCAGAGGACAGAGAGTTCTTGAGGTGATAAGTTATATATCAATCAATATAAGAGTTTCTTATCAGATTTGAGATCTATGACATGATTGTGAGATGTGTGTTCTGTGTCAGATATGTCTTCTCAGAATACATCAAGATAATCTTTATAATCATCTGAGATATTTGACTCAGTTGCTGCATTCACAGCTTGTAATGATAAGACAGTGAATATAATATTGCCATCATCAATTAGTGTTGTGAATTCTTTAGCAGTATTTAGATGTATGTGATTAATATTCAATGCTTTTCTATAGATTCAGCATCTTTGCACCCAGTTGATATCAGAGTTCACAGCTTTCAATCACAGTATGCTCAAAATTATATCATATCTGCTAATGTCAGTCTTCTTGAAATGGTGGAATTCTTCTTGAAGAATATGTTCATCATTGATAATCTTCATTGCAGCTCTTTGTTGTTCATATGATTTAATCTTATAATTATCAACTGCTTCCACTACTTTTGGTTTATCTTCTATCTTTGAGAAATATTTTGATGCTCAGATGTGAGACACAAAGTTCACATCTGTGTCAGAATTCACTAGTGTCCACATCATCAATCATTTCACTTCTGTCAGCATTCATGTATTCATTGTCAATAACTGTTTATCTTGCAGTCTAGTTGTTCATATTCTCAATGCAGCAGCTGCTTCTACAATTGAGATTATTGATTTTTTGCTTATCAAACTTGATTATGCTTTTCAGAGTGTAACATTCAACAATCATTTGCAATATGACTTTTTTTATGACAGTGAGAACACTTCTTTATTCAGTTATATTTATCTTTCTTGATTTGTTCAGTTGAACTTGTTTGTTTCTCTCATTTCCTCTTGTTCTGACAGTTGCTAGATTTATCAGAACAACACTGATTCTCTATAAATATCACAGATCTTTCTTTGTGAATAGTATGTTATCACTCTGATATATTTTTCTCAAGAGTCTGTAGAGTTCAAAGCAACTCTTTGTAGTTCTGAGACTCTTGATTTCAATGATTGAGTTCTGTGTGTAATATCTTCAATATCTTACTACACAAGTTATCCATTCTTTGTTCTTTGCTATATGAGGGTAAGTAGTATTCTCAGTCTTTGAGATATTTAGAGAAATCATATATCAATTGTTATTCTTGTTGCTTTGTATCTTGAAACTTTTGACTTGTCAATTGATGCTGATTCTGTGAATTATTAATTTGTATTTCTAGATGTGATAGTATATCATCAAAAGTCAACAGTGTTGCTTCTTCATATCTCTCATACAATGATACAAAATTCAATCATTTCTGCTTAATGTGAGTGTCAAGGTAGAGTTTAGCATCATTTATCTTATGTTTCTTCTTTTAATAATACTGATGATGATGTGTAAAGAGAGTCAACATGCAATTTTTATAATCTTTGAATTCTAATATATTTTTTTCTCAATAATAGTTTTTAATCTCTAATCTCAGTGGTGTTTCATTATCATTGTCTGTATCATTCACAGATTGATTTTGCAGCAGTTCTGTGGTAATATTCTGAGTTAATTGAGACTTGATGAGAGTATCTTCATGAATCTGCACTTTCAACTTGTTGAGCTGTTGTTGTGCATGCAGAATAGCTAATTGCTGCTCTTGTTCATGAATTTGATCATTCAACTGTTGCAAACATGCATTGTGATCATCAGAGACAGTAGAGGATTCAGATTGATTTTCAAAAGATCTTGTGTGTATTGAGATCATCTTACATGTTTTAACTAATGTTGTATGCTTTATTGTAGGTGTGTGTAACAACAGATCACTCAAATAAAGTTTAGAGCAATTAGAATTGTAAGAGATGGTTGTAGATATAATTATGAAAATAGTGTGAAGTACACATGTAGAATGTTAAGAAGATAGCAATCTCTATTATTCAAAACTAATCACTGATCTTCTAATATCTACAGATATCAGTGAGCATTATATAGGTGATCACCATGCCCTACAGCCGCCTATGATGCTGTGTGCTATGTCCCTCCTCATTAATTCTGGCGTGTTCTGTGTTCTTCTATCGCCACATAGCTATTTTCTAATATAGATATCTCCGTTGCGCCTATTACAATCAACAACAGTGCTTTTGTAAAGCATTCTTTTAACTGCAAAATTGCATGCTTGCAGTTTTCATCTAACTGAACAGATGCATTATTCTTCTCTCTTTTCATTTCATAATCTTTTAACAATTCAGTCAGAGGTGCTGTTATTATCAAGAACTTGTATATGAATCAATGATAAAAATTGACAAATGTGATGGGTTAGCACTTATTAGTAATTAACTTACGCAATCAACTCCCCTCCCACACCTGCTTGTTCCTGGCTGTTGTGACCTCATGTAACCCTCAATGTTCTTTCACTCTGTGCTCTGCACTTGTATAGTTTCTAATGATTCTTCTGTATAGCTTCTAATGTTCTTTCACTTCATGTTCTGCACTTATATAGTCTCTAACAATTCTTCTGTGTAGCTCTCAATGATTTCTTCATTCCATACTCTGCACTTGTGTAGTTTCTAACAATTCTTCTGTGTAGCTCTTAATGTTCTTCTGCTCTGCACATCACTGTAGAGTGGCTTCTGATATTCTTCCATCTCAAACTTTTCTCTATAAGAACTCTCTTCATACAATCTTTTCTTCTGATTTCTTTTCTCTTTCTTTCTTTAATCAATTTGTAATCTGTAATTAGAATAGTATCAAATCATTAATTGAAGTATGTCTGTTATATTATGAATTGATTCTTCTGCATTTAAGATCTGAGTGTCTTGTTATTAGTTCTTACATCTGAGTGCATCATTATCAGTTCTTACATCTGAGTGTGTTGTTATCAGTTCTTACACTCAAGTGCATTGTTTACAGATCTGAGTGTCTAGTCATTACAAGAGATCTCTCATGAGTCTGAGTGCTCTCATCATTAGTTATATAGACTGTTGTGTCTAAGCATCTGAAACATAATCAATCATGTTCTACAAGGTCTGAGTGTCTACAAACTGTAACACTGTGAATAGCATTCACAAAGAAGCTTGATCAAGCTTAGCATCACAACACTGTAAATAGTGTCTGCAAGAGAATCAAATGTCTACAAGTATTTCTTTTTCTTTTTTTTTTATATTATTATTACATATTTTTAAACATCAAAATGAACTATGAACAATTCTACAAACATTCTGTGAGGTGTAGTGACAGTGTGAAGAGTAACAGTAGAAGATAGTTTATAGCATAGCGGAGATAATAGTAATATATTGTAAAGTGTAATATAGTAGTGTAATGTAGCATAGCTAATTGCTGTAACGGGCGTACTTCGATTAACAATTTGATACTATTCTAATTACAGATTACAAATTGATTAAGAAAAGAAAGAGAAAAGAAATCAGAAGAAAAGATCATACAAAGAGAGTTCTTATAGAGGAAAGTTCAGAGCAGAAGAATATCAGAAGCCACTCCACAGTGGAGTGTGGAGCAGAAGAATATTAAGAAGTACACATAAGAATCATTAGAAGCTACACAAGCACAGAATGTGAAGCAGAGGAATCATTGAGAGCTACACAGAAGAATCATTAGAGACTACATAAGTGTGGAACACAGAGCAGAAGAATGTAAGAAGCTATACAGAAGAATCATTAGAAACTACACAAGTGCAGAGCACAGAGCAGAAGAACATTGAGGATTATGTGAGATCACAACAGCCAGAAACAAGCAGATGCAGAAGAAGAGTTGATTGCATAAGTTGATTACTAACAGATGCTAACCCATCACATTATCCCTCCCTACTGAGATGAGTGAGGACTCATAGATGTTGAGAGCGGTGGTGTCCTTCAAGACAGACACAGATTCCCAGATTGAACAATCATATTCTACCCATTTGATGAGATATTCACAATGATGATGGTTGGTTCTATCATCAAGAATTGCTTTGATTTCCCACTTGAGTTTGTTGTCTTCTTCTACAATGATGAGTGGCTGTCAATCAGAGGTTCTCTGTGAGGGGAATGGATCCTCAGCCACAGATCAGAGCAGGTTTGTATGAAAGACATCATAAATGCCAGATGGAATGTTAAGTCAATAATCATGTGTGCCTAGCACTTCCTTCACTGTATACTTGGTGTGGTGGTAATCTAGCATATATGAGGGATGGTTCATTTTTATGTTTTTGAGATTCAGTCAGACTTTGTCTTCTATATGATATCAGGTCACAGAACTTCTTCTGATGTTCACTTGATTCTCATAATTTTGCTGAGCACTGATCATTGAAGCTTCTGCTCATTTGTGAACTTTCTTCAGCTTGCTCACAATGTTCTCTGCTGTCTGTATAAGGCTGTGAGTGTATGTGGTTTCTTGAAGAGTCTCAGAGAAGTTCAAAACCTCTAAGTTGTATCTATGTAGAAGAAAGAATGAGCTTACATCTGTTGTAGTGAAATCTCAACTGTTAATCACAATCTCAGTGTGTGACAGCAGATTGCTTCAGTTGTCTTGTGTGTAATTACAGAACTTACAGAGAATGTTCTTTATCATTTATATCATTCTCTCAGTAGCTTCATCAGTCTCTGAATGATACACCATTGATAACTTTCATTCAATTCTTAATAATTGACATACACAGACTCAGAGTGTGCTGATGAATTGACTGTCTCTATCTGACACAATGAATGAAGACAGACTGTGTATACAATAGAACAGACTTCTGATGAAGGCATCTGCAACTACTTCAGCATCCATCTTGTCACAGAGCTGTAGTATTACACCCTTGCTGAGTCAGTCAACAATAACTAAAATGTTCATAGAACCTCCACTTTCAGATAAGAAAACTGCAAAATTGATAACTATATCATATCAAGTTCAGTTGGAGACAGATAGAGGCTTCAGCATTTCTTTTCAGTGTTCATGTCATATTATCACTGAGCTGCAGCAATCACAGTTGCATACAAACCAGTGTATGTCTTTCAATATATCTGGTCAGTAGAATTCTTGAGTGATGATGTTGTACATGATTTCACATTCTGAGTGTCTGATCATCAGCAAGTTATGAATTTCTTGCATGATCTGTGTTTATAGAGATTCTGAATCAAGAACCCATCATCTATCTCAAAAGTGTAAGCAGTTGTCATCATTGATTGAACATGCTGAGATATCCATTCTTGAGTATACACTTGCAGAGAATTGAGGTGCTCTGTTTCATACAGCTTCAGCAGCTTGTTGTCAGAATTCATCTGCTTCTGCTGCTAGCTTCCATTGTTCTTTGAGCAAGGGTTCTTGAGCTCAGGACTGATTGATATGTACATGGGGTTTGTCTGATTGTGTAGAACTTTCTATGATTGCAGAGTTGATTAATCAATGCTCTCAGTGTTTCCATCTGTCATCCAAGTCATCAGATGGCATATCTTGTTCTCAGTGGGACAGAGCATTCACAAGAGTGTTCTCTACTTCAGATCAATAATGAATTGTGAATGAAAAACAGCTAAGAAACAATGATCAATGCATATGCCTTTCAGTGAGCTTATAAGTGGTTGTGAAGTACTCTAAGTTCTTATGATCAGTAACAATCTCAAACTTTTCAATGCTCATAAGTTCAGACTCTCATTCTTTGAGACATTGTATGATCACTAGAAGCTCCTTGTCATAGATCTCATAGTTGCATTCAGCAGATGACATCTTTTTCAAGATGAAGACACAGAGTTGTAGAACATCTTTATTATCATATTGCATCAGTGCCCCATCTACTACATAACCTGAGACATCCATTTCGAGAATTGTATGCTTATCTGAATCAAATGATTGCAGCATTGAGGCACTTGTGAACATACACTTCAGCTTTTTGAATGCTGCATCCACTTCATCAGTCCATTGAAACACAGTGTCTTTCTGGGTCAGATCCATCAGTGGTTGTATGATATTGAAGAAGTTTTTGATGAATCTTCAGTAGAAGTTGACAAATTCTAGGAAGCTTCTAGTCTCTTTTACTGAGACTGGTGCCTCCCAGTTGAGGATTGCTTCCATCTTCTTAGAATCCATGCGTACGCCTTTTTCAGCTTTGATGATGAATTCTAGATAGGTTGTAGACTTGATCTCAAAGTCACATTTGTCAATGTCCACTTGCAGTTCAGCTTTTCATAGACAGTCAAGCACTTGTTGTACATACTTGTGATGCTCAGTGAGCAGTCCATCAGTGAAGATCAGAATATCATTCATATACACTGAGACAATCTCATCAAGCAGATCTCATAGAGCCCAGTTAATATATTTCTGAAACATGTTTGAGGCATTCACTAATTCAAAAGAGATCACTGTCCATTCATATAATCTGTAACACATACAAAAAGCAGTTAGCCATTCATCACCTTCATTAATCCTTATCTTATAGAAGGCCGCAGAGATGTCAAGCTTCATAAATCATTTTGCTTTTCCTACTCATTCAAGCATTTCATTGATGAGTGGAAGAGGGTATCAGTCCTTCCATGTAATCTTGTTGAGTTCTCAGTAGTCAACACAGAATTGTAAGCCTTTTTCTGATTTCTTCATGAACAGTACAGATACTGCAGCAGATGAGTTGCTAACATGAATGAAGTCTTTGTTCAATAGTTCATTGAGTGTTTTTCATAGAATGAGAAGCTCATCATGCAACATACTGTAGAGAGAATCTCAGAGTGATTGTGGGTTCTTATCATTCTTCTTGATGAGCTCAATTATATGATCTATACCAGGTTCTCAGTGAGGAGGAAGCTTTTCAGCTTCTTTTTCATTGAACACATCTGCAAAGTCTTCATATGATTTGAGTAGTTTCTTGTGCAGTTTCTTGAGATCTTTGAGTTCTAGCTTTTCTAACACTTTTTTGATATCCATCATACTAGCAGTGAACACTTGGACATTCTTCTTCTCATACACTTGATGAATTAGTAGTTTGTATGCTTCTGCTGATATCTGAGTGAGATCAGCAGTTCTATCAACATCCTTCTTGTAAACACAGTCATCTTCTGGGAAAATAAGGCAGTGATTGCATGCATCCAACAAGGTTTCAAATTCTGTGAGCCATGATAGGCCAAGCATTAGATTGTACTCAAGGCTTTGTATTTTGTATGCATATACATTCTTTTTCTCATGTCCTTCTACATCAACATTAAATCTTATCATGTTGTAGGAGGTGGATCCTCTGAAGCTGTCAAATTCACTGAGCTTACACAGTTTGAAAAAGAAGATACATTGAAGCTTATGCTTCTCAACCAGCTGAGTGTCTATAAGAGCATAGTGAAGGAAACCACTGTCTACCATTGCTCATACATTGACTAAGCTATTTACAATGACAGAGATCATGATTGTGTCTGCTTGCATCTTCTGCTCAAATCTTCAGCTAACTTTCTGCTTCTTGAGCTCTCATCCATATTTTAGAGCAAGAGCTCATCTTTTCTCTGTTCTTGTCTATCCACAGGCGACACAGCATTTACACATGTGGGGGGTTTACTCAGAGCAATCACATTCAGACATTGATTTGCAAAGTGCTCTGACTTGTCACAGCATATGCAGACTTCTCTGACAATTCAGTCAGCAGTGTCCTTTTCTGAGACATTGAGGACCCTCAGATGACTTGCATTTACATGTGGAACTCAGTTCATTGATTCTGGTTCAGAGATGGGGGGTGCTGCAGAGTGGTTTGAGATGTACACATTTGTTCAGCAGAATCCTCTGCAATTTTGAAGCACATGGAACTGAGACAGATCATTGTTCAACAGACAAAGATCAGCACAGAATTTGCTGTATATTGAGAACTTCAGATACTCTACACTTCAGTTATACAATTGAAAGTTCAAGTTTTTGAACAATATGTTGATCTTGACAGCATCATCCCAGTCTTGCCCATCTGCTTCTAGAAGCTTGCAATCAAATTCAGAAAGATAAGTTGTCAACACAACATTCATCTGATGAGTTCAATTAAGCCAGTCTAATGCCTTGGCTTGAAGTATAGAATTGAGGAAGAGGGAGTTGAGTTGTTGAAAGACTAGCTCTGATGTATGCTGATGATTCTGACAATGGCTCATTCAGGGTTGGAATTTTGCTAACACATTGCCATCCAATCTGCTATGAATATACCATGCTTGATTGGATAGTGAGCCTATTGCTCATTCATCAATGTCCAATTTGATGTTCACTTTTGACTTCCATGTGAGGTAGAGTGCTAGGTCTTCCTCATATTTGTCAAGGATTGAAAGCTTCTCTCTTGAGAGCTTTTCATGAGACATGAGTGTAGAAGAAATGATGAATGTGGGAGTGCTCATCTCAGTAAGTCATCATTGCAATTCAGCCATCTGTAGCACCTGCTGCTGAAGGATGCTTCATAGGTCTAAGTTATTGTCCACTGTGTTTGGGTGTGATGAGTGTTCATAGAATTGCTTGTAGTTCATTTTGATATCTAAGAACATATAATAATAAAAAAAAGAAAAGAAATACTCAGTCCTCTCACAGGCATTATTTGTAGTGTTGCAGTGCTAAGCTTGATCAAGCTTCTTCATGAACACTATTCACAGTGTTACAGTTCATAGACACTCAGGCCTTGTAGAACACAGTCAATTGTGTTTCAGACACTTAGACATGACAGTCTATATAACTAACAATAAGAACACTCAGACCCACAAGAAATCTCTTGTAACAACTAGACACTTAGATCTGTAAACAACACACTCAGATGTAAGAACTGGTAACAACACACTCAGGCATTAAACAACACACTCAGATGTAAGAACTAATAACAAGACACTCAGGCCTAAAACACAGAAGAATCAATTCATAATGTAACAGATGTACTTCAATTAATGATTTGGTACTATTCTAATTACAGATTATGAATTGATTAAGAAAAGAAAGAGAAAAGAAATCAGAAGAAAAGGTCATACAAAGAGGATTCTTATAGAGGAAAGTTCAGAGTGGAAGAATATCAGAAGCCACTCCACAGTGAAGCACAGAGTGGAAGAACATTAAGAGGTACACATAAGAATCATTAGAAGCTACACAAGCATGGAACATGGGGTGGGAGAATCATTGAGAGCTACACAGAAGAATCGTTAGAGACTATGCAAGTGTGAAACACAGAGCAGAAGAATGTAAGAAGCTATGTGGAAGAATTGTTAGAAACTACACAAGCACGGAGCATGGAGTGGAAGAACATCGAGGGTTACACAAGGTCACAACAGCCAGGAACGAGCGGGTGCAGAAGGGGAGTTGGTTGTGTAAGTTGATTACTAACGGGTGCTAACCTGTCACAATTGCTAAGGAAGAAAAGAAAGAGAAAGAAGATGTGCGAAATACATACATCAATATATATATACATGTAGAAATAGCAGTAGTGAGAGTATAATGGAAAGAGATAAGAATAAGTGAAGATAATAAGGAAATAATAAATGAGTGCATTACAATTGCCTCTCTTTTTTATAAGAGCTGCCCTCAGCAATTGTATAGATTGCTTGCTAGTAGATAATTACATTTCCATATTGTAAGTTTCATTTGTTGATAGCAGTGTATCAATCACATTCTCTAGATAGCTTGTATACACATTGTTATTGATTTTCTAATGAGATGGAATTGGTGGATTCTTTGATTGCTAGAGATTGCATGCAGAAAAGCAAAAAGAATTTCTTTCTTCTTAAAGATTTCTCTTCTTTTTTAACTTGATCATCATCAAAACTTCTTGCCTCTTCTGCTGTGATTTCTTGTTCTCAAAAAAAAAAAAATTTTTAAATTTTTATATCATTGTTCTCTCTCCCCCCCTCTTTTTTATTGAAATGGGCTCTCTCAGTTATCTCAATTTTAAGTAAGTTGTTCTTTGAGCACTTATCACATATTATTGTTGGTGTTCCTTGTCAGTGGCATTATTAGTGTGATCACATGCATCACTAGCTTGTTTCTGTATAGTGCCATTCACTGTTCACTTGTTATATTGCTCTAGGTTTAGCTCTAATCATGTGACACACAACAGTTGAATTCTGTGCAAACATTGTGTCTCTAGACTTGAAGATGTCAATTTTTGATGTGTATTGAAGTCAAATACTCAGAAGTGTTGTGAGACTTGTGCCTCTGCAGAGAAATTCTACAAACTCATGAGTAATTCTCTTTAATTCTTGTTTTCTTTTTCTTTTTCTTCAGCAATGTTGATATACTGATAATGATGCTAGATATGTGATATGCCTCTTCTGAGGCACATCATATGTGGGTGAGTGTTTATTTTTGCAGGGGTGGCAGCTGAGAAGAATATGATCAATCACAAAAGTCATCTTTGTTGTTTGATAAAACAATTGAACACATCTCATCTGATGATGCTGTTCATTTGAGATAGAGCAGAGGTGAATGCTCTATGATCTCAGCATCAGACAGCAGCTGAGTCTGCAGAGGTGCAGATTTTGAAGATCATGATTGTGTCTGATTCTTTCAGAACAGAGATGTTAGAGAAAAAGAGAATTTTGAAGATGATGAGCTTCAGAAGTTCTGCAGTGAAGAAGTCAGCTGAGAAGAGATTGATGAAAGAGAAGATGACTGAAAAGTCAATGAAGAAGATTGTGAAGACACTGATGACTGCAGCAGTGCTCATGATATCTGCTTTCTTTGCCAATTTATCACTGATGTCTGTGAAGCAGAGGAAGAGAGTGCTCTGAACAGTGAAGAAGTGAGAGAAGAAGATGAGAGAAAATGTCTTTCTTCATCAGATATGTCAGAAAATGAGTAAATTGATGAGAGAGAAGAGAAGTGAGAAGACAAATATTTTGTGAGATAGACATTTGTCTATACCTCTGCACTCAAAATGAGTGCTGATAATTTACAAATATCAGAAGGAGTATTGAGTGAGAGTGGCAGAGAGAGAAGATGAGAGAGATGATGAAAGAAAGAAGAGAAAGTGAGAGATGAGAGATGAGATGAGAGTGAATGAACTGAGAGTCTTTAGACTTTTCTTAAAATCTGTTTTCTTTGTTTTTTTCTTGTTTGTATATTTTATTTTTTGTATTTATTATACCCAAATTGAATTTTTTTCTTTTTTCTCTTTTCTCTGATAAAATCCTTCTAAAAAGAATGCATTTAATTGAAGTTTGAGTGAGATTTGCACTTCTAGTGTTTTTCAATTTAAGATTTGCATTTCTGATGTCTTTCAACTTGATGTTTGTGCTTTTGATGTTTGAAAGTATATTGATTTTGTATTTGTTGTTTGTTTTCTTGTTCAAGAAAGATTTCAAATGTCTGAGTGTTCAATATGTTTTCTTTCAGTTTCCATATATCATCACTAGAATCTCAATCTGTTCATCTTATAAGATATTCTGAAGATCTGTTTTTTTATTGTTGTTTTTCAAGAATTTCTTCAACTTGATATTCTTCTTCACTGTCAACAAGTTTCAGTCCTGGTTCTGATAGAGCTCCATTTCTGTGGTTGTATGACTTCAATAAAGATATGTGGAATACAGAATGAATGCTTCTATATAAAGATAACAGTTCTAGTTTGTACACTTGTTTTTCAATGATATTCAGAATCTTGAAGAGTTCCACATATTTATGATCAAGTTTGCAAACTGGGTGCAGCAATCAGAGATTTTTTGCATTGAGTATGATATAATCATCTATTTTAAATTGTTGAGGTTTATGTTTTGCATTATAATAGATTTTCTGTGTTTGTTGTGTCTTTTGTAGATTTTTGATGAGCTTATGATGTGTTTCCTTGATATGTTTCATGTGGCTAGCAGCATGTATGATGACTGATTGTGGTGGTTTGCTGACATTAATTTTCAAATCAGATCAATATTCCATTAAGACTTCTGTGGATGTCATTTCAGTAGAGACATGTTGAGAGATATTGTAAACAAACTGTGTCAGCAGTAGCCAGCATGTTCAGTCATTTTGATGATAGTTGATAAAATATTAAAGATAATGTTTCAAGATTTGATTTTGTTGTTCTGTTTGATCATCTGTTTGAGAATGAAAGGCTGTTGAAAGTTTCTGATGTGTGTCTAGCATATAACAAAAGATGGATCAATAATGGCTTGTAAACAGTGAATCTCAATTGAATATATGGTTTTTGAGTACTCTGTAAATTGTATAGAACTTGGTATAAACAATTTCTGCTAGTTTGTCAGCAGTAATGTTTTTGGTGCAAGGAATATAGATTGTAAATTTGATATATATATTCACAATCACTAAAATTACATTGTAGATTTGATGGAGAAATGTAGAGGCTGATAAGTCTGTAATAAAATTCATAGTAATGAACTCAAAAGAATTTGATGATAAAAGAATTGTACTCAATTCTCTATATTGTCTGTGCTGTTTTGACTTTACTTTTTGACAAATATCATAAGTGGATATATAATCTTTGATATCTCTGACTAGCTCATGTCAATAGTATTTGTTCTGGATGCTGTCTATGAACTTTTTTATACCAAAATGACCCCCCTGCAGATCATCATGATTTGCACTGATAATTTCATCAATGAGTGTCTTTTGTTGAGAAACATACATATGATCATCAGCATGCAATATATCATTCTCAGAAATTGTCTATAGCATATTTTCAGTGACAGTCATATTCTTCTCTTTTATCTTCTCTCTTTGCTCAGCAGCAAAAGAATCAATCTTCTGTGCTTTACTCAGAAATGAGATGAAGGATTTGAGTATTTCTATATATGCTGAGTCCTCAAGAATAGCCTTATTGACTGCAATTCAGAGCATATATTGCTCAATGTGCAATGAAGAGGAAGAGTTTATGTGAGAGGTAGAAGACATCAATGTATGAAGTACTTTTCACTCATTAAAAGAAGTATTTTGCTTATTAGAGATCTGTGCACAGA
This sequence comes from Histoplasma ohiense, assembly GCA_017607445.1. Lineage (NCBI taxonomy): Eukaryota > Fungi > Ascomycota > Eurotiomycetes > Onygenales > Ajellomycetaceae > Histoplasma > Histoplasma ohiense. The sequence continues at coordinate 3,384,474 of JAEVHH010000006.1, read as the reverse complement.
CTATATCAGAAGAAATATCATTTTGAAAAGAAGTATCAACTTTTCAGTCTAATCTATCTTCATGTTTCAGCTTCTGTTGCAGAGTAGATAACATAGTTTGATCATTATAGACCTCACTGTAGTCTGTGTGATGACTGAGCTCATCAGCTGAATTCTTTGATTCAGAGTGATGCAGTAATACAAAATCATAAGCAGATAAAGCTTTCATTCATCTGATCTGATGTCTGTTCAGTTTCTTAGTTGTCATAAAGTACTGCAGATTGGTATGATCAGATCAGACTTGAATTGAATACTGACTTCTCTTCAGATAGTGTCTTCAATTCTTAAATGCTGCTACAATAGTCAAGAGTTCTTTATCATGAGTATTATAACACATTTCCACATCAATCAACTTTCTTGATCAGAAGGCAACTGAATGTCAGTATCCATCATTCTGCAACTGTGACAGGATAGCAGTGACTGCAAAAGTGAACACATCAGATTCAATCTGAATACATCAAGCTGAGTCAAAATAAGCTAATAGAGAAGCATACATAAAGCATGATTTGAGCTCATCAAAAGCATTTTGAGCATCTTCTGTTCATATAAAAGTAGCTTTTCTTTCCCTCTTCTTGCTCTCTTTTGTAAGTTCAAATAATGGGGCTGCAATAGAGGAGAAAGACTTAATAAATCACTGATAGAAATTAGCAAAACTCAAGAAGAATTGAATCTCTTTAATTGATTTAGATGTAGATCATTTCACAATAGTGGAGACTCTGTCTGACTTCATCTCAACATCATTTGTATCTATAACAAATCTCAGAAATGAGATTTTGTCCACTTCAAATTCATACTTAGAGAGTTTTGCAAATAGATTCACACACTTGAGATATTCTAGCATCTTAGTAACATGCACTTTATGTTTCTGCTTTGAATTGGAGAATATGAGAATGTCGTCCAAATAGACAATGCAACATATATCCAACAAATCAGACAAGGCATTGTTAATGTATGCTTGAAATGTCACTGAAGTATTAGCTAGTTCAAATGGTATAACTACATATTCAAAATGTTTATATCTCATTCTAAAGACTGTCTTTCAATGGTCTTTTGCTGCTATAAGTATGTGGTGATAGACATCTTGAAGGTCCAGCTTAGTGAACATCTTGACTTTAGAAAGTCTATCAAGTAATTCACTTATTAGAGATAGAGAATATCAGTTCTTGATGATGATTCAATTTAATCCTCAATAGTCTACACAAAGACAGAGTCCATCATCTTTTTTGAGGATAAAGAGAATCAGTGCATCAGTCAGACTACTGAATGATTGTATCCACTCTTTATCTAATACATTTTTTAAATATTCTCTTAGAGTGACTAACTCAGTTTCAGAGAGATTGTATATTGATATAAATGAAGATTGTGTATCAGATTTGAGATCTATGCAGTGTTTCATCTTTTTTGATCTTTTCATGCTTATAGCAGCTTCTTCTGAGAAGATATGTGTGTATGACATGACATAATCAGATAGATCAGTCAGCAAGTTCAAATACACAGTTGAGAATACATATAAAGCATGTTTTGAGTCTTTTGAATGTTCTGTAGATAATACTACAAGCATTTCTACTCTAGCTTCTGTGAGAACTTCAGCTAAGACATCTTATTCAGAAATAATTTGAGGCTGTTGTTTATCTTCAGAGCTTCTAAAAAAGAATTGTTCATCTGATCAATCTATAAGAGAATTTGTTTGTCTTAATCAAGAAAATTCTAATACAAGATTGTAGTTCTTCATCTTCATTGCATGAAAGAAATGAGATGTCTGCTGTGCATTATTCTTGTGATCAATGACAGTAGTTGCAATGTTATACTCTTCAAAGAAGTGCATTATGTATTCATCAATTGACTTGATCATTTTGATTTTGCAGTGAGCAGCTTCTAGATTGTGATTCTTTGCTCAAAATTCATCAACACAGTTCACTTCTGATTCAGAGTCTACTAGCACAAGTACTTTTTGCAGACTTTTAGATGTAGTGAGTTTCACTGTGACAGTGAAGCTTAAGATGTTTTTGCATCAACTTTTCACACTTATGACTGTCATTGTGAGTTGAATGATATATCTTAAGTGTTTTTTGAGTTCTTCAAGTTCTTCATGTCTTTCACATTGAGTTTCAAGTTGGACTTGGTGTTTTTGAATTCATCTTTGAGTTGTTTGAAACATGAATTGATGGTATGTCCTGATTGCTTGCAATAATGACAATATTTTGATTGGGTGGAGTCATTGAATTTTGTAGTGTCATTTCATCTGTATTTGTTTTGTGATCTATTATCAGCATTATTTCTGTTGTTAAAGCTTTGAGTGGGGTTTTTGAAATTTGACTTCTCTTTAAGCTTCTTCTATCTCTCTGACAGATTTGATTCTGTCATTGCAAGTTTATGTAGAGTGGCATCATAGCTTAACTCTTCCAATTTGGTTGCATATTTGTTGAATTCTCAGTGAATGGAAGGTAGAACTTTCATATAGAGGTGTGATTTTCAATGATATTTGCTATAAGAATGCCACAGATGCTTTTCAATTGATTGTAAGTGTGAAGTAAATTGTTGAACTGTCTGATCTTTTTGTTGCTCTGTTTTTCAGTACTGTCTATCAGTATCTTGAAAACTTCTATCTGAATCAATGACTTGACATTGCATTCAACTAACAAATTCTTCCCATGATGGCAAAGTCTGCATATCATGTGTATGTTGATATCAATGTTGTTGCATCTTGACATTGAAATGAGTAACAGCTTCAATGATCTTTTGATGATCATGTTCATTGTAGTAATCAAGATCACTGGCATGGAAAGTGATAGCAGCTGTAACAAAGTTTTCAAATTCTTTCATACTTTGATCTCAGAACTTTTTCACATCTTTCTGAGAAGAGTGATCACTTATATCAGAATCTTGAAGTTCTAATTGCCAAAGTGGTACTCAACTACATCTTCTACTGACAGTAGTCATGATGCTTTTCACTAAGATGTTGAGCACTTGTAGTGTGGCTTTCAGTGATCTGAGAATACTGATGATGTTATTGTGATTGTCATTCATGCTAGTTGCATCTCTACTGTGGTTTGGATGTGCTTCTAGTGTATTTCAGATGATTGAAATTGTTTCATTCAATTCTTGTAGTAAAGTGTCACATCACTGTTGAAGTTCTTGCAATTCTTTCTCAGTCTTTAATTTTTTGATTCTTCTGATCACAGCTATCTTCTCAGTCTCAATTGTACTGAGATCTTCAGAAGAGATATTCTCTTCTGAATTATACTCAGAGTCTGATTTCATAGAGAAAGATGATGCTTGTTGCACACTTTCAGTGGCAGAAGTGTGTGTTTCACAGTTTTCTTTCATGATGTTTGTTGCTTTGAGTTCAGCAGTAGCATGAGTACAGTGGATGCTGTGGATAAAGGCCATGACTATTACTCAACAGACTGTCTCTCAAAGATTGAGTGATTAGAAACTGTGAGGTGTAGTGACAGTGTGAAGAGTAACAGTAGAAGATAGTTTATAGTGTAGCAGAGATAATAGTAATATATTGTAAAGTGTAATATAGTAGTGTAATGTAGTGTAGCTAATTGCTAAGAAAGAAAAGAAAGAGAAAGAAGATGTGTGAAATACATACATCAATATATATATACATGTAGAAATAGCAGTAGCGAGAGTATAATGGAAAGAGGTAAGAATAAGCGAAGATAATAAGGAAATAATAAACGAGTGCATTACACATCCACTGCATCTGAACACAGCAGATGATAACTTAGATCTACAAAGCATTCTTCAGCAGCAGACACTACAGATGACTGAATTGCAACAATAACTTGCTGAGATAAGCACTTTCACATTCATCATTTCTTCTACACCCACATCTCACAAAAAGCTCTCAAGAGAGAAGCTCTCAATCCTCAACAAATATGAGAGAGATCTAACACTCTATCTCATGTGGAAGTCAAAAGCAAATGTCAAATTGGACATCAATGAATGAGCAATAGACTCACTATTCAATCAAGTGTGGTATATTTATAGTAGATTGAATGATGACATATTAGCAAAATTTCAATTCTGAATGAGTTATTATCAGAATTATCAGTATACATCAGAGCTAGTCTTTCAACAACTCAACTCTCTATTTCTCAATTCTACACTTCAAATCAAGACATTGAACTGGCTAAATCAGACTTGTCAGATAAATGTTGTGTTGACAACTTATCTTTCTGAATTTAATCACAAGCTTCTAGAAGCAGATGGGTAAGACTGAAACAACATTGTCAAGATCAACATATTATTCAAGAACTTGAACTTTCAATTGTATAATCAAAGTGTAGAGTATCTGAAGCTCTCAACATACAGCAAATTCTGTACTGATCTTCATCTGTTGAACAACAATCTGTCTCAGTTCTGTGTGCTTCAAAATTGCAGAGAATTTCACTGAACAAATATGTACACTTCAAACTGCTCTGCAGCACCCCCCATCTTCAAATCAGAATCAATGAACTGAGTTTCACATGTAAACACAAGTTATTCAAAGATCCTCAACATCTCAGAGAAGAATGCTGCTGATCAAATCATCAGAGAAGTCTGCATACACTGCAACAAGTCAGAACACTTTGCAAATCAATGTTCAAATATGATCACTCTGAGTAAACCCCTCATGTGTGTAAACACTGTGTCACTCACAGATAGACAAGAACAGAGAAAAGACAAGCTCTCATTCTAAAATACAGACAAGAGCTCAAGAAGCAGAAAGCTAGCTGAAGATTTGAATAGAAGATGCAAGCAGACACAATCATAATCTCTGTCATTGTAAATAGTCTAATCAATGTATGAGCAATGATAGACAGTGGTTTTCTTCATTACACTCTTATAGACACTCAGCTGATTGAGAAGTATAAACTTCAGTATATCCCCTTTCTCAAGCTGTGTAAGCTCAGTGAATTTGATGGCCTCAGAGAATCCACCTTCTACAATATGATAAGATTTAATGTTGATGTAGAAGGACATGAGAAAAAGAATGTATATGCATATGAAATACAAGACCTTGAGTACAACTTAATACTCAGTCTATCATGACTCACAGAATTTGAAATCTTGTTGAACACATACAACTGCTGTCTTATTTTCTCAGAAGATGATCATGTTTATGAGAAGAATGTCAATAGAACCACTGATCTCACTCAGATATCAGCAGAAGTATACAAACTACTAATCCACTAAGTGCATGAGAAGAAGAACATCCAAGTGTTCACTGCTAGTATGACAGATATCAAAAAAGCATTAGAGAAGCTAGAACTCAAAGATCTCAAGACATCATACAAAAAACTATCTGAATTGTACAAAGACTTCACAGACATGTTCAATAAGAAAGAAGCTGAAAAGCTTTCTTCTCATCAAGAATTCAGTATAGATCATACAATTGAGCTCATCAAGAAGAATGATAAGAACTCACAATTACTCTGAGATTCTCTCTACAGCATATCACACAACAAGCTTCTCATTCTATGAAAAACACTCAATGAATTACTGAACAAAGACTTCATTCATATTAGCAACTCATTCACTGCAGTATCTGTACTGTTTGTGAAGAAATCAGAAGAAGGCTTATGATTCTGTGTTGACTATTGAGAACTCAACAAGATCACACAGAAGAACTGATATTCTCTTTCACTCATCAATGAAACACTCAAATAAATAGAAAAAATGAAATGATTTACAAAGCTTGACATCTCTGCAGCCTTCTATAAGATAAGAATTAATGAAGGTGATGAATGGCTAACTGCTTTTCATACACATTACAGATTATATGAATGGACAGTGACTCTCTTTGAATTAGTGAACACTTCAAGCACATTTCAGAAATACATTAACTGAGCTCTACAAGATCTGCTCAATGAGATCATCTCAGTGTATATGAACAATATTCTGATCTTCATCAATGAATTGCTCACTGAGCACTGCAAGCATATACAACAAGTGCTTGACCATCTATGAAAAGCTGAACTGCAGATGGACATTGACAAATGCAACTTTGAGATCAAGTCTACAATCTATCTAGAATTCATCATCAAAGCTGAAAAAGATGTACACATGGATTCTAAGAAGATGGAAGCAATCCTCAACTGAGAGACATCAGTCTCAGTAAAAGAGACTAGAAGCTTTCTAGAATTCATCAACTTCTATCAAAGATTCATCAAAGACTTCTTCAATATCATATAATCACTGACAGATCTGATCTGAAAAGATGCTGTATTTCAATGAACTGATGAAGCAGACACAGCATTCAAAAAGCTGAAGTATATGTTCACAAACACTCTGATGCTGCAATCATTTGATTTAGATAAGCATACAATTCTTGAAATAGATGTCTCAGATTATATAGTAGACAGAGTACTAATACAATATGATAACAAAGATATTCTACAACTCTGTATCTTCATCTCAAAAAAGATGTCATTCACTGAATACAACTACAAGATCTATGACAAGAAGCTTCTAGCAATCATACAATATCTTGAAGAATGAAAGTCTGAACTTATGAGTGTTGAGAAGTTTGAGATTGTTATCAATCATAAAAACTTAGAATACTTCACAATCACTTGTAAGCTTATCAAAAGACATATGCATTGATCATTGTTTCTTAGCTGTTTTTCATTCACAATTCATTATTAATCTGAAGTAGAGAACACTCTTGCAGATGCTCTGTTTCACTGAGAACAAGATATATCATCTGATAACTTAGATGACAGATGAAAACATTGAGGGTATTGATTAATTGACTCTGTAATCATAGAAAGTTCCACACAATCAGATAAACTCTACATACACATCAATCAGTTCTGAGCTCAAGAACTCTCACTCAAAGAACAATGAAGACTAACAGCAGAAGCAGATGAATTCTGACAGCAAGTTATCAAAGTCATACAAAGTAAAGCATCTTGATTTCTCACAGATGTATACTCAAGAACAGATATTTCAGCATATTCAATCAATAATAACAACTGCTTACACTTTTGAGATAGATGATGAGTTCCCAATTCAGAATCTCTATAAACACAGATCATGCAAGAAATTCATAACTCATCAATAATCAGACATTCAGAATATAAAATCATATACAACATCATTGTCTGAGAATTCTACTGATCAGATATGTTGAAAGACATACACTGATTTGTACACAACTGTGATTGCTGCAGCTTAGTGATGATATAATATGAATACTGAAAAGAGATGCTGAAGCCTCTATCTGTCTTCAACTGAACTTGATATGATATAGCTATCAATTTTACAGTTTTCTTATTCAAAAACAGAGATTCTACAAACATTCTAGTCATTGTTGACTGACTCAGCAAGGGTGTAATACTACAGTTCTGTGATAAGATAGACACTGAAGTAGTTGCAGATGTCTTCATCAGAAGTCTATTCTATTGTATACACAGTCTGTCTTCATTCATTGTGTCAGATAGAGACAGTCAATTCATCAGTGCACTCTGAGTCTGTGTATGTCAATTATTAAGAATTGAACAAAAGTTATCAACAGTGTATCACTCAGAGACTGATGAAGCTATTGAGAGAATGATACAAACAGTAAAGAACATTCTCTGTAAGTTCTGCAATTACACACAAGACAACTGAAGCAATCTGCTGTCACATGCTGAGATTGTGATTAACAGTTGAGATTCTGCTACAACAGATGTAAGTTCATTCTTTCTTCTATATAGATACAATCTAGAGATTCTGAACTTCTCTGAGACTCTCTGAGAAACTGCATACATCCACAGCTCTATACAGATGACAGAGAACATCATAAGCAAGCTGAAGAAAGTCTATGAATGAGCAGAAGCTTCAATGATCAGTGCTCAGCAAGATTATAAAAATCAAATAAACATCAGAAGAAATCCTGCAACTCAATATTATGTAGAAGACAAAGTCTGACTGAATCTTAAGAATATAAGAACAGATCACCCCTCACATACACTAGATTATCATCACATCAAATATACAGTGAAGAAAGTGCTAGACACACACAATTATCAATTTGACACTCTGTCTGACATCCACAATATCTTTCATATAAATCTGCTCCAATCCACAGCTGAGGATCCATTCTTCTCACAGAGAATCTTCAATTGACAGCCACTTGTCATTGTAGAAGAAGACAACAAACTCAAGTGGGAAATCAAAGCAATTCTTGACAATAGAATCAATCACTGCTGCTGTGAATATCTCATCAAATAAATAGAATACAATTGTCTGATCTGAAAATCTGTGTCTGTCTTGAAGAACATCATCACCCTCGACATCTATGAGTTCTCACTCACCCCAGTAGAGGGGGATAATGTGATGAGTTAGTATTCATTAGTAATTAACTTACACAATCAACTCCTCTTCTGCATTCACTTGTTTCTGACTGTTGTGATCTTGTATAACCCTCAATGTTCTTTCACTCTGTGCTCTGTGCTTGTGTAGTTTCTAATGATTCTTTCATATAGCTTCTAACATTCTTCCACTTTGTGTTCTGCACTCATATAGTCTCTAACAATTCTTTCATGTAGCTCTCAATGATTCCTCTGCCCCATGCTCTGTGCTTGTGTAGTTTCTAATGATTCTTTCATGTAGCTCTTAATGTTCTTCCACTTCACACTCCACTGTGAAGTGGCTTCTGATATTCTTCCACTCTGAACTTCCCTCTATAAGAACTCTCTTTGTACAACCTTTTCTTCTGATTTCTTTTCTCTTTCTTTCCTTAATCAATTTGTAATCTGTAATTAGAATAGTACCAAATCGTTAATCGAAGTACATCTGTTACAACAAATTCTAAAAATGTTTGCAATTCATTTATAGTTCACAGTTCTGATCAATCTAGAATTGTGTTGACACAGTGTTTCTTGACAGTAATGCTCTGTATGATAACCACAAAACTCAAAAATTCAATTTCTGTTGCATGGAATGTACACTTACTAAGTTTGATATATAGTCTTCAACATCTTAACTGTTCCAGCATGTTCTTAACATGGATGACATATTCACCAAGTGTGTTTGAATAGATTATGATATTGTCAAGATAAGCCATGCAATATACATCTAAAAGGTCACTGAGGGCTTTGTTGATATAAGATTGAAAGATTACAGAGACATTGATTAGCTCAAAAGATAAAACTAGATATTCAAAGTGTTCATATCATATTCAAAATGCTGTTTTTCATTCATTCTTCACTCATATGTGAATTCTATGATATATGTCTCTAAGGTTCAGCTGCATATATATTTTGACATCTGCTAATCTATCAAGTATTTCACTTATAGTTCTGAGATTCTTGATTTCAATGATTGAGTTCAGTGTGTAGTACTTTCAATATCTTACTATACAAGTTATCCATTCTTTGTTCTTCACTATATGAAGGTAAGTAGCCCGCGTGGCGCAGTTGGTAAGACTGTTACCCAAGATAGCACTGTTAGATGTGCTGTAGATTCGAATCCTGCTGCTGGTAAGGTCTCATTTTGAGCCACTTCTTACCCATGAAGGCCCATGTGACCAGGGGTCAAGCCTAGTGAGGCAGTGCTGACAGAGGTGCTGCTTGGCAGTGGTGAGAGTGATGGCCACTGAAAGCCACTCTCATTAGTGCCAAGCAGCCCCTCTGTCACTAGTGCTGATCTAAGCAAGATCCAATGATTACAGAGGATCGAGTATAGAGTGCTTATATATACTAGCACCTGCCAAGGCCCCCAGCATCTAGAGGGCCACCCCAACAACAGGGAATGATTTTAAAAACCATCCAATTGACTGCCTTATCAGAGGGGTAGTAGCAAGCCAAGCAGAACACTCTGATAGGCGCTCTATTCAGAGCCCACTAGTGGTCATCTAACACTATTAGTGGGTTATCATCAGGTGGGGTAAGCCTATGGTTAGTTATTATTATTATTATTATTCTTCAATTATAGATGTATACAGTCAGTGACTATGACATCTACCTGAAATACTTCAGGATTTTTCAAATCAAGAATATTCTAATATACAAAAACAATTTGACACATGCATTAACAGAATTCCAGCTCAGAATCAAACAACTATTCAAACTATTCAATTCAAAAATAAAATCAAAAGAATGTCAATGGGTTAGCACAACTCAACTTCAAAACAAAGAAAATAAATATTATAAAAGACAGCAGCTATTAAAAATCAACAGAAAAGAAAAAACATTTGCAATGACTATTATCAACAAATAATGAAGCAAACTGCTTGAAACAAATGAAAATTAACAATAAACAAAGTTAAAGAAAAGATCAAAATAAAATAAACAAAAACAACTGATCTAAATATCATCAAATGACACTATTCAAAAAAGCTCTTGTAGCAACATTGAACTCATTTAAATATTAATTAAGAATATATTTCCAGCTTTAGTATTGAATAATAAACTCAAACTTAACTGATTCAGTTGATACTTCTCTCTCAGTCTCAAACTTAGTTCTGAATACTTTGTACAAAGTAACAGAAGATGCTCTGGATTTTCATATAACTGACAATCTGAATATAGATCATTTAAATCATCTTTAAACTTTGCTAAATATGATTTGAAATATTCATATTCAAGCTTTAGCTGCATTATTGTAGCAAAAAGTTTCTTCTTACACTTTATTGAGCAAGTCTTTCACTTTGATTTAGTTTCAAATCTGAAATAATGCACACTTTTTCTTTGCATGAATCAGACATCTTGTCATTTTTGTAAATATAATTCTCTTATTCTTCTTTTAATAAAAGATCATGTTACAATTCTTTGACAGCAGACTTCTAACTCAGTGACTCTTTTTGCAGCTTTATCAGCCATTTCATTGTCATATATACCCATGTGAGCAGGCACTCAGTGAAGATGAATAGAACAATTGAGTCAGATTTTTCTTTGAATATTTTGAAGACTTTTCAAAATCAGCTCTAGCATTGACTGTTCACTGCTGATTTTATTACTTTGAAATCTTTTAAGCTCTGCTTGACTATCAGAGAATATTCAAATATGCTCAAATCTTTTCCATTGTTCAATCTTCATTTCAATCAATTTGAAAGCTTTTGAAATTGCAAATAATTCAGCATTAAAAACTTCTGACTCTTTTCCAATTTGTCAAGAATTAAGAATATAGTTTTTATCATTTTCTGAATATGCTATTCCAGCTCCAAGATTGCCTGTTTTCTCATATTTTGAGCCATCAGTGTATATAAGAATTGCTTTATTTTTCATTTGTTTCAAAAGCTTTAAATGTTCTTGAGTCTGATCTTCTTTTGAAAGTTGACTAATGTTTAAATCAACAAGATTATCAAGACTTTTCTTCCAAGGAGAGAGATTTTCAATAGCTACTCTCTCTACATTTAAACTAGAGAAACAGTTCTTAATCATTGAGCAAATTCTAAATAACTGAGACAGTATCCTTCTTCTTTGTAAAGAACTTGAATTTTCAGATAAATCAGTCTCATTTCAATTAAGATAAAGTTCCCAATCTAATTCTAATCCATTTGACTCATTTGGAAAAGAACTTGAAACTCTCTTTCTAATAGAATGATGTGAATATAGCTTCATAATTCTGAGAGTATAATTCATACAGATTTTATCAAATCTCACTTGTGGTGGAGAAATAGAGGCTTCAATTTCCATAGCTTTAATTGAAGTAGTTTTGAATACTTCTAGAATCTTTCTTAAAACTGAGTTTTGAAGTTTTTGAAATCTTTCTATAAAGTGTTTTTGACCTCTCCATCACACCTGAACTGCATAATCTGAAACAGAGGTCACACAGGCAATATATAATTGTCTCATTGCTTGAAATGTCAGACCTCTTTCAGTATTTGAAAGTCTCAATATACTGTTTAAAATTCTTTCAGCATTTGCAGTTTTTATTTGCACATGACTACGTGGCTATTCCACGCAGGATGCACCTTAAGCTAGTTACATATTATAACCCCTATAACCAACCGACCACCGCGTCCGTCCTCTCGGGCCGCTTTAACTAGTTCTGGGGTTTCCAGCGGGGGTCCTAGTTAAGCGCCACTGCCCACCCTAGGCATCACCATAGCCCAGAGCTTCCAGTTGCCGATCTCGGCCCATTGCCCCCTTGGCCTACCAACCGGCCGTCGTGGCCTTGCCCCGTGTAAGGGACTAACCATAGGCTTACCCCACCCGATGATAACCCACTAATAGTGTTAGATGACCACTAGTGGGCCCTGAATAGGGCGCCTACCAGGGTGTCCTGCTTGGCTTGCTACTACCCCTCTGATGAGGCAGCCAATCAGATGGTTTTTAAAATCATTCCCTGTTGTTGGGGTGGCCCCCAAGATGCCGGGGGCCTTGGCAGGTGCTAGTATGTATAAGCATCCTATACTCGACCCTCTGTAATCATCGGATCTTGCTTAGATCAGCACTAGTGACAGGGGGGCTGCTTGGCACTAATGAGAGTGGCTTCCAGCGGCCACCACCCTCATCACTGCCAAGCGGCACCCCTGTCAGCACTGCCTCACTAGGCTTGGCCCCTGGTCACGGGGGCCTTCATGGGTAAGAAGTGGCCCAAAATGGGACCTTGCCAGCGGCAGGATTCGAACCTACAGCACATCTAACAGTGCTACCTTGGGTAACAGTCTTACCAACTGCGCCACGCGGGCAGCCTATGGTTAGTCCCTTACACGGGGCAAGGCCACGACGGCCGGTTGGTAGGCCAAGGGGGCAATGGGCCGAGATCGGCAACTGGAAGCTCTGGGCTATGGTGATGCCTAGGGTGGGCAGTGGCGCTTAACTAGGACCCCCGCTGGAAACCCCAGAACTAGTTAAAGCGGCCCGAGAGGACGGACGCGGTGGTCGGTTGGTTATAGGGGTTATAATATGTAACTAGCTTAAGGTGCATCCTGCGTGGAATAGCCACGTAGGTAATAAAATCAGCAGTGGACAGTCAATGCTAGAGCTGATTTTGAAAAGTCTTCAAAATATCCAAAGAAAAATCTCACTCAATTGTTCTATTCATCTTCACTGGGTGCCTGCTCACATGGGTATATATGGCAATGAAATGGCTGATAAAGCTGCAAAAAGAGCCACTGAGTTAGAAGTCTGCTGTCAAAGAATTGTAACATGATCTTTTATTAAAAGAAGAATAAGAGAATTATATTTACAAAAGTGACAAGATGTCTGATTCATGCAAAGAAAAAGTGTGCATTATTTCAGATTTGAAACTAAGTCAAAGTGAAAGACTTGCTCAATAAAGTGTAAGAAGAAACTTTTTGCTACAATAATGCAGCTAAAGCTTGAACATGAATATTTTGAATCATATTTAGCAAAGTTTAAAGATGATTTAAATGATCTGTGTTCAGACTGTCAGTTATATGAAAATTCAGAGCATCTTCTGTTACTTTGTACAAAGTATTCAGAACTAAGATTGAGACTGAGAGAGAAATATCAACTGAATCAGTTAAGTTTCAATTTGCTATTCAATACAAAAGCTGGAAATATTGTAATGAGCGTACTTCGATTAACAATTTGATACTATCCTAATTACAGATTACAAATTGATTAAGGAAAGAAAGAGAAAAGAAATCAGAAGAAAAGGTTGTACAAAGAGGGTTCTTATAGAAGAAAGTTCAGAGTGGAAGAATATCAGAAGCCACTCCACAGTGAAGCACAGAACAGAAGAACATTAAGAGATATATGTAAGAATTGTTAGAAACTACATAAGCACAGAGCATGAGATGAGGGAATCATTGAGAGCTATATGAAAGAATTGTTAGAGACTACATGAGTGTGGAATATGAAGTGAGAGAATGTTAGAAGCTATGCAGAAGAATTGTTAGAGACTATATAAATGCAGAGCATGGAGTGAAAGAATGTTAAGAGCCATATAAAAGAATTGTTAGAAACTACACAAGCACAGAGCATGAAGCAGAAGAACATTGAGAATTACACAAGATCACAATGATCAGAAATAAGTGAATATAGAAGAGGAGTTGATTATGTAAGTTAATTACTAACAGATGCTACTCTGTCACATTATCCCTCTCTATCAAAGTGAGTGAGAACTCATAGATGTTGAGAGCAGTGATGTCCTTCAAGACAGATGCAGATTCCCAGATTGAATGATCATATTCTATTCATTTGATGAGGTATTCACAGTGATGATGATTGATTCTATTATTAAGAATTGTTTCAATTTCCCACTTGAGTTTGTTGTCTTCTTCTACAATGACAGATGACTGTCAATTGAAGATTCTCTGTGAGGGGAATGAATCCTCAGCTGCAGATTGGAGCAGATTCATATGAAAGACATCATGAATGTCAGACAGAGTGTTGAGTTGATAATTATGTATATCTAGCATTTTTTTCACTGTATATTTGATATGATGATAATTTAGTGTATATGAGAAGTGATCTGTTTTTATATTCTTGAGATTCAGTCAGACTTTGTCTTCTACATAATATTGAGTTGCAGAACTTTTTCTGATGTTTGTTTGATTCTCATAATATTACTGAGCACTGATCATTGAAGCTTCTGCTCATTTGTGAGCTTTCTTCAACTTACTCACAATGTTCTCTGCTGTCTGTATGAGACTGCAGGTGTACATGATTTCTTGAAGAGTCTCAGAGAAGTTCAGAATCTCTAAGTTGTATCTATATAGAAGAAAGAATGAGCTTACATCTGTTGTGATGAAATCTCAACTGTTAATTGCAATCTCAGCATATGACAGCAGATTGCTTCAGTTGTTTTGTGTATAATTGCAGAACTTATGAAGAATGTTCTTTACTGTTTGTATCATTCTCTCAGTAGCTTCATCAGTCTCTGAATGATATGCTGTTGATAACTTTTGTTCAATTCTTAGTAATTGACATACACAGACTCAGAGTGCACTGATGAATTGACTGTCTCTATCTGACACAATGAATGAAGACAGACTGTGTATACAATAGAATGAGTTTCTGATGAAGATGTCTGCAACTACTTTGATGTTCATCTTATCACAGAGCTGTAGTATTACATTCTTGCTGAGTTGATTGACAATGACTAGAATGTTTGTAGAATCTCTACTCTCAGACAAGATAACTGTAAAATTGATAGCTATATCATATCAAGTTCAGTTGAGAACAGATAGAGGCTTCAGCATCTTTTTTCAGTGTTCATATCATATTATCACTGAGCTGCAGTGATCACAGTTGTGTATGAACTGATGTATATTTTTTGACATATGTGATCAGTAGAATTCTCAGATAACAATGTTGTACATGATTTTGTGTTCTGAGTATCTGATTATTGATGAGTCATGAATTTCTTACATGATCTGTGTTCATAGAGATTTTGAATCAGGGATTCATTGTCTATCTTGAAAGTGTAAGCAGTTGTCATCATCAATCAAATATGCTGAGATATCTGTTTTTGAGTATATATCTGTGGGGAATTGAAGTGTTCTGCTTTGTACAGCTTCAGTGACTTGTTGTCAGAATTCATCTACTTCTGCTGCTAGTCTTCATTGTTCTTCAAGTGAGGGTTCTTGAGCTTGGAACTGGTTGATATATATGCAGGGTTTGTCTGATTGTGTAGGACTTTCTATGATTGCAGAGTTGATTAACTGATGCTCTCAGTGTTTTCATCTGTCATTCAAGTCATCAGATGATATATCTTGTTCTCAGCAGAACAGAGCATCTGCAAAAATGTTCTCTACTTTAGATTGATAACAAATTGTGAATGAAAAACAGCTAAGAAACAATGACCAACACATATATCTTTCAGTAAGCTTACAAGTAGTCATGAAATACTCTAAGTTTTTATGATCAGTAACAATCTCAAACTTTTCAATGCTCATAAGTTCAGACTTTCATTCTTCAAGATATTGTATGATTGCTAGAAGCTTCTTGTTGTAGATCTTGTAGTTACATTCAGTGAGTGACATCTTTTTTGAGATGAAGATACAAGATTGTAGAACATTTTTGTTATTATATTGCATCAGTGCCTTATCTACTACATAATCTGAGATGTCTGTTTCAAGAATTGTATGCTTATTTGAATTGAATGATTGCAGCATCAGAGTGTTTGTGAATATATGCTTCAGTTTTTTGAATACTGCATCTGCTTTGTCAGTTCATTGAAATACAGCATCTTTTCAGATCAGATCTGTCAGTGGTTGTACAATATTGAAGAAGTCTTTGATGAATCTTTGATAGAAGTTGATGAATTCTAGAAAGCTTCTAGTCTCTTTTACTGAGACTGATATCTTTCAGTTGAGAATTGCTTCCATCTTCTTAGAATCCATGTGTACACCTTTTTCAGCTTCAATGATGAATTCTAGATAGGTTGTAGACTTAGTCTTGAAGTCACATTTGTCAATGTTCACTTGTAGTTCAGCTTTTTGTAGATGGTCAAGCACTTGTTGTACATATTTATGATACTCAGTAAGCAATCCATCAATGAAGATCAGAATATTGTTCATGTACACTGAGGTGATTTCATTGAGCAGATCTCATAGAGCTCAGTTAATGTATTTCTGAAATATGCTTGAAGTGTTTGCTAATTCAAAGAGAGTCACTATTCATTTATATAATCTGTAATGTGTATGAAAGACAGTTAGCTATTCATCATCTTCATTAATTCTTATCTTGTAGAAGGCTGCAGAGATGTCAAGTTTTGTAAATCATTTCACTTTTTCTATTCATTCAAGTATTTCATTGATAAGTGGAAGAAAGTATTGATTCTTCTGTGTAATCTTGTTGAATTCTTGATAGTCAATGCAGAATTGTAAGTCTTCTTCTGATTTCTTTGCAAACAGTACAGATGCTGCAGTGGATGAGTTGCTAACATAAATGAAGTCTTTATCTAGTAATTTGTTGAGCATTTTTTGTAGAATGAGAAGCTTGTTGTGTGATATGCTGTAGAGAGAATCTTAGAGTGATTGCAGATTCTTATCATCTTTCTTAATGAGTTCAATCATATAATCTATACTGCATTCTCAGTGAGGGGGAAGCTTTTCAGCTTCTTTTTTGTTGAATACATCTGTGAAATCTTCATACAATTCAGATAGTTCTTTGTATAGTTTCTTGAGATTCTTGAATTCTAGTTTCTCTAACATTTTTTTGATATTCATCATGCTAGCAGTGAACACTTGAATGTTCTTCTTCTCATATGCTTGATGAATTAGTAGTTTGTATACTTCTGCTGATATCTGAGTGAGATCAGTGGTTCTATTGACATCTTTTTTGTAAACATAATTGCCTTCTGAAAAAATAAGACAGTAGTTGCATGTGTTCAACAAGGTTTCAAATTCTGTGAGTCATGATAGATCAAGTATTAGATTGTACTCAAGATCTTGTATTTCATATGCATATACATTCTTTTTCTCATGTTCTTCTATATTGACATTAAATTTTATCATGTTGTAGAAGGCAGATTCTCTGAAGCCATCAAATTTACTGAGTTTATATGACTTGAAAAAAGAGATACACTGAAGCTTATGCTTCTCAACCAGCTGAGTGTCTATAAGAGTGTAATGAAGGAAATCACTGTCTATCATTGCTTGTATATTGACTAGACTATTTACAATGATAGAGATTATGATTGCATCTGCTTGCATCTTCTGCTTGAATCTTCAGCTAGCTTTCTGCTTCTTGAGCTTTTGTCTGTGTTTTAGAACAAGAGCTTGTCTTTTCTCTGTTCTTGTCTGTCCACAGACAACACAGTGTTCACACATGTGAGGGGTTTATTTGAAATGATCACATTCAGACATTGATTTGTGAAGTGCTCTGACTTGTTGCAGTGTATGCAGACTTCTCTGATGATTCAGTCAGTGATATCTTTTTCTGAGATGTTGAGAATCCTCAGACAATTTGTGTTTACATGTGAGACTCAGTTCATTGATTCTGATTCAGAGACAGAGGACACTGCAGAGCAGTTCAGAGTATACACATTTATTCAGCAGAATTCTCTGTGATTTTGAAATATGTAGAACTGAGACAGATCATTGTTCAACAGATGAAGATCAGCACAGAATTCACTGTATATTGAGAGCTTTGAATGCTCTATACTTTGATTATGCAACTGAAAGTTCAAATTCTTGAACAGTATGTTGATCTTGATAGCATTGTCTCAGTCTTGCTCATCTGCTTCTAGAAGCTTGCAATTGAATTCAGAAAGATAAATTGCCAACACAACATTTATCTGATAAATCTGATTAAGTCAGTCTAATGCTTTGACTTGAAGTGTAGAATTGAGGAAGAGAAAGTTGAGTTGTTGAAAGACTAGCTCTGATGTATGCTGATGATTCTGACAATGACTCATTCAGAATTGAAATTTTGCTAATGCATCATCATTCAATCTGCTATGAATATATCATGTTTGATTGAATAGTGAGTCTATTGCTCATCTGTTGATGTTCAATTTTATGTTTGTTTTTGACTTTCACATAAGATAGAGTGCTAAGTCTTTCTTGTATTTGTTGAGAATTGAGAGCTTCTCTCTTGAGAGCTTTTTGTGAGATGTGAGTGTAGAAGAAATGATGAATGTGGAAGTGCTCATTTCAGTAAATCATCATTGCAATTCAGTTATCTGTAGCATCTGTTGCTGAAGAATGCTTTGTAGATCTAAGTTGTTGTCTGCTGTGTTTGAGTGTGATGGATGTTTGTAGAATTGTTTGTAGTTCATTTTGATATCTAAGAACATGTAATAATAATAAAAGAAAAGAAATACTTGTAGACACTCAATTCTCTCACAGATACTATTTGCAGTGTTGCAGTGCTAAGCTTGATCAAGCTTCTTTATGAACACTATTCACAGCATTATGATTTGTAGACACTCAGACCTTGTAGAACACAGTCAATTGTGTTTCAGACATTTAGACACAACAGTCTATATAACTAATGATAGAGACACTCAGACTCATGAGAGATCTCTTGTAATGACTAGACACTTGAGTCTGTAAACAACACACTCAGATGTAAGAACTGGTAATGAGGCACTTGGGCCTTAAACAACACACTCAGATGTAAGAACTAATAACAAGACACTCAAGTCTAAAACACAGAAGAATCAATTTGTAATGTAACAGATGTACTTCAATTAATGATTTGATACTATTCTAATTACAGATTATGAATTGATTAAGAAAAGAAAGAGAAAAGAAATCAGAAGAAAAGATTATATAAAGAGGGTTTTTATAGAGAGAAATTCAGAGTGAAAGAATATCAGAAGTCACTTCACAGTGGAGTGTGAAGTGGAAGAATATTAAGAGCTATACAGAAGAATTGTTAGAAACTATATAAGTGCAGAGTGTGAGACAGAAGAATCATTGAGAGCTACACAGAAGAATTGTTAGAAACTATATGAGTGCAGAGTGTGGAGGGAGAGAATCATTGAGAGCTACATGAAAGAATTGTTAGAGACTACACAAGTGCAGAGCATGGAGTGGAAGAATGTTAAGAGCTATGCAGAAGAATTGTTAGAGACTACACAAGCATAGAACACAGAGTGAAAGAACATCAAGAGTTATGCGAGATCACAATGACCAGGAACAAGCGGGTGCAGGAGGGGAGTTGGTTGCGTAAGTTAATTGCTAATGGGTGCTAACCCGTCACACTTTGTTTGATAAATTGATATATTCTTTTTAAATAAAAAATCATTGATGATGATGATGATGATGATTTTGTTAGAGTATGATTTTTTGATGTAGAAGTCAAAGAAAAGAGATTCAAAAATTGTATCTAAATCATGATTGAACTGCAATGACACTGAAGAAGGAAAAACATTCTTCTGAAATAGCAATACTTTGAAATTAATCTTAACAATTAATCCAGTCTGATTCTGCAAACTTTATACAATATCAACCACACAGCACATATTATGAACTTCACATGTTGCAATAAAAAGCTCTGAAAACCAGGTCTTTGAAGAAGGAAGATAATTGTAATAGACACAACAGAGATATCTATATTAGAAAATAGCTATATAGTGATAGAAGAACACAGAACACATCAGAACTAATAAGAATGAATATAGCACACAGCATTATAGACAGCCATAGAGTGTGGTGGTCGTCTATATAATGCTCACTGATATCCATAGATATTAGAAGATCAGTGATTAGCTTTGAATAATAGAGATTGCTATCTACTTAACATTCTATATGCGTACTTCACACTACTCTCAAAATTATACCTACAACCATCTCTTACACGCTCGCTTATCCAGCTTGAAAACGCGCCGTTTAATCCCTCGGGTGAATGTAATGAGATCAATGATACAGAGAATAGTGCAGTCCAGACTCTTATAGATATGTCAATATATATAAAACTCAAATCAGCACTAAATTATTGTAGTATCTGAAGAATAATATAAAAATGATGAGAGTTGTTGAAAATATTCTGTATAATAATTGCAATTTCTGAAACAGTAGATAGATTCTCTCAGCAGTGATCATTATCTATCTTCAGTTATATAATAGAGTTCAAATCAATACATACAGCAGAGCTGTCTTATAGTATTTTTTATATAAACTGATAAAATTGAATAAAAGAATTAATCTTAGAAATATTAGCAGTCAACAATATAACAGAAAAATATAGAAAAGCAAATGAGTAAACAGTAAATAATATAATATAAATATAATTAAATATATTAGAATATATGATAAAATTTATATTTATATAAAACAGATATTTTCATGTGATTCAGACTTTAATAGTTCTTACAGATGATAGAGTTTTCTCTGTATTTAAAATAATATCAAATCATCAATAATCAAATAATCAAGATATGAATTCTATTTATATTTAAAAGATATAAATATCAGAACAGAGTTGTAGTTTTAAATATATCTATAGAAATACTTTATATCAGCTGTATTGTTATTAAATAGTTTATATAGCTCTGATGAAAATTCTCTGACAGATAATAATCTCACAGCATCTTTTATATATTATATGAAAAATACTGAAAAATTTTTGATAATTTATCTACACATTTATCAATTCAATATTTAGCTCTGCAGATTTGTTTGTTTTATTTGTATTAATTTAATGTTCTGAAGAAAACACGGGCAGTGTCTGTGTTTCAGAAGCCTCTCAAAGAACATGGAGACATGCTACACTGAAGAGATTTCTATATACACAGAGAGAGAGAAAACAGAATTCAGATGGCAACTCTTGAAAAGACTCAGTTCATTGAAAAGGATTTTTCTGAGCTGCATATCCACTTCTGATCTGATATATAGCCATTCATGATGAGGCTATAGTGTGATTCTCAAAGAGACTGCTGCTGCTGTGTCTGAAAGGCTTTATAGTGAACAGAAAGAAATAACTCTTTCAGTTGATCTGAGAACTGTCTGCACTTCTAACAACAGAAGAAAGACAAATGAAATAGATAAAAGAAAAGAGAAAAAATAAATGTTCTGAAAAGAAAAATAAAGAGAAGAGTGAAGAAAAGTCTGTGTTCTCTATAACATCTTACAGTTATATGATCTGATGTAAACTTGAGAAAGAGAGAGGAGAAGAGAGCACTGAAGAAGATTGTGAGAGAAAAGAAATGAAGAAAGACAGAGAGAACAGTGAGAAAAGAGAAGAAGAGTGTCTAAATTAATAAAGATTAGAATCAGTAAAAGAAAGCAAAGCAGAGTGTGTATATATATCATACTGACAGCTGAGAGTATATCAACTGAGTCAGTATACAGACTGTACTGATCACATCACAGCTAGTTGAAACAGATGAATCAACTGTGCTGATTGAATCACTTGTATTAGTTGAACTGATTGAATCAATTGAATCAATCATATCAATTGTACTGTTTGTACTGTTTATATTGATTGAATCAGTTGAACTGATTGTACTGTTTGTGCTGATTGAACTGAATGAATTGATTGTACTGATTGCATTGACTGAATCTATTGTACTGTTTAAATCAGTTGTATCAGACATTGTGCTATCTGTACTGCCTGTATAGACTTGGAACTGCTGTGGAGAGCTGTCAGATAATGTGTGCTCAAACAGCTGCATTATCTCATGCAGTACTGTGTATAGAACTGCATGCAGTCAAGCAGTTCTACAAAGTCTGTAGAGATCAGAGACTCTAAATAGACAATAGCTGTTATCTGATTGTGTGGCTGTGCTGCTGATCTCTTGAGTCAGTAAGAGAAGTGTCTCTGTGAGTATCAACAAAATATCAAATATTCTGAGTTTTTGTTGTGTTTATAGATATAGACAAGCCTCACATCTGCATGCTGAAAGCATCTGTGATATCAGAAAAAGTTCTCATGAGAGAAGTGAAGTGCAAGTCAGTAGTGAAAAGCATATTATAGTATAATAAACTATAAAGAAATCTTCACTTAATATTTCACAGTCAATCTGCTGAATCTTCAGTTTCAGTATCAGTCAGAAAGCTTTTCACAGACTCTGCTTTATCACTCTCACTCTATCTCTGAACTGAGCTGCTTGATCACTGTGTAGATCTCACTGACTGTGAGTATGATCTCAAGTTTATAGACTGAAGCTGCAGTAGATGAGATCATTCACTTAGTCAGACAGTCTGTTTTCTCATTGCTCTCTATTCTTATATACTCAGAAACTCATTTCAGATTCATATTATATTGTCTGAGAAGCTCATGACAGCAGCTGTAGACTCAGTTTGAGAAGATTACTGCACTGTCTCATATATCTCAGATGACTGAGATATTGTCAAGACAGAGTCAGATTCAAGAATTGATGCTGTCATCTATAACACAGAGTAGAAGCTTCATCATGCACTCTAATGCACAGCAGATATCAACTGTCTCAGTATTCAAGATATATGATATAGAGCTCAGTGCAGCTGAGAAGCTGATCAACTGTTTATTTCTCTGATAGACTATAAAGCTATAGCTCACTCATTTACTATTGTCAAGAATCTATTCTGATTTATTCAAGAAGATATATAGATCTATTGAAGATTGACTTTCTCATTATTTTTTAAATATCTAAACAGTATTTTTTTTATCTACACTCTCTGTGAAATCTGTCTCACATCTTTCTGAGTAGTGTGGAATGATAAGTGTGAATCTATTGACTGCAGACAGCAGCACTCTCAACCTCTGAATCTTGATCTTCAGATACTACTGAGTTTCAGCTTCTCTTTTATATATGATCATTGAGAAAGCTATTCATGAAGTCAGTGAGTATCTCTTATTTATTATCTGAAATCTTGTTGCAAAATGTATTTTGATCTTCTTCAGAGCTATTATTGCTGATGAGAGCTCAGCATTCTGATATAGAGTTGTGATGAATGTTGTACAGAAAATTGAAAGAATTTCTTTGACTGTTATGATAAGTATTTTCTTGACTGTTTTTATATATCATTTTAGACAGAAGCTGATCTTCTCACTTCTGTCTGTGTATTTTACTGACTATATACAGCTGCTGTACCAGATCTCTGTGCTATAGAGCAGTGAGAGAATTATACAGATGATGATCATCTTTCACAGAGTATTTATTGAAAGCTTATTTCTGATTTTTTCTAGACTTTGAATGTGCTGAGCCACAGTTCTTGTCTTTTTTGCTTAGACAGAGACATATAATCTTCAGATGAATCTTTTGTCAAAGTGTATATTTAATCAGTGAAATACTGACTTCTGTTCAGCTGAGACAGTGACAGAGTGTATAATTCAATTCTCTGATACAATCACTGACAGTGTTTCATTATATCACTTTCTTATGAGATGAATTATCTCAAATTTCTCTGATGCAAAGATCATCTTGTTTGTCTCCTCTCATCTCAGAATACTCTGTATATCATGGCTGAGAAAAGTAGTATTGTTGTCAAATAAATGTGTAGTCTGTCAAATGTTCAGATCATCTGTATAGTCAAAGTACAATTTCAGATTCTGTCACAGCAGCTCTGTCAGATACAGAAGAAACAGTATTGATGACAGAGAAAATCTCTGTAATATATCACATTGCATCTGATATACTGCTGTGATGATTTTCTTCAGCTGAATCTGAGCTCTGTATTTGATGAGAAAGCTTTCAATAAGTTGTAGCAGCTTATATAATCATCTCTGTTGCATCATTCACTGCAGCAGATGTCTGTGCAGCACAGCATCAAAGACACTCTATATATTCATTGTGATTATGAATATCTTCTTATTTTGTGTGAAGGCTGTCTTCATCTTATGAGTAAAAGCAGCTATCAGATTTATTGCAGATTGTCTGAGTAGTATCTTTTCATACTGCAAGCTGATTATATTATGAATAAGTGCTGTGTACATCAGTTGTCTTGCAACAATGCATTTCAGCTCTTTAAAGATTACTGAGAGAAGAGCAATGAGTCTTCAGAAGTGGATTGATGTGATGGGTTAGCATCTGTTAGTAATTAACTTACACAACCAACTCCTCTTCTGCATCTGTTTGTTTCTGGCTGTTGTGATCTCATGTAACCCTCGACATTCTTCTGCTCTGTGCTCTGCACTCATGTAGTCTCTAACAATTCTTTCATATAGCTTCTAACATTCTCCCACTCTGTGTTCTGTGCTCGTGTAGTCTCTAACAATTCTTCCATGTAGTCTTCAATGATTCTCCCACCCCACACTCTGTGCTTATATAGTTTTTAACAATTCTTTCATATAGCTCTCAATGATTCTCTCATTCCACACTCTGCACTCATGTAGTTTCTAACAATTCTTCTGTGTAGCTTTTAATATTCTTTCACTCTGCACTTCACTGTGGAGTGGCTTCTGATATTCTTCTGCTCTGAAATTCTCTCTATAAGAATCCTCTTCATACAATCTTTTCTTCTGATTTCTTTTCTCTTTCTTTCCTTAATCAATTCATAATCTGTAATTAGAATAGTATCAAATCATTAATCAAAGTATGTCTGTTACATTACAAATTGATTCTTCTGTGTTTAAGATCTGAGTGTCTTGTTATTAGTTCTTACACTCAAATGTGTTGTTATCAGTTCTTATGTCTGAGTGTGTTGTTTACAGATCTGAGTGTCTAGTCATTATAAGAGATCTCTCATGAGTCTGAGTGTCTCTATTGTTAGTTATATAGACTGTTGTGTCTAAGCATCTAAGATACAATTGATTATATTCTATGAGGTCTGAGTGTCTATGAACTGTAACACTGTGAATAGTGTTCACAAAGATGCTTGACAAAGCTTAGCATCACAACACTGCAAATAGTATCTGTGAGAGAACTAAGTGTCTACAAGTATTTCTTTTCTTTTTTTTATTATTATATATTTCTAGATATCAAAATGAACTATGAACAATTCTACAAACACCCACTGCACTCAAACACAGTGGACAACAACTTAGATCTACAAAGTATTCTTCAGCAGCAAGCACTACAGATGATCAAATTGCAACAACAACTTACTGAGATGAGCACTTCCACATTCATCATTCCTTCTACACCCACATTTCACAAAAAGCCCTCAAGAGAGAAGCTCTCAATCCTCAATAAATATAAGAGAGATCTAGCACTCT
Source organism: Histoplasma ohiense (assembly GCA_017607445.1). NCBI lineage: Eukaryota > Fungi > Ascomycota > Eurotiomycetes > Onygenales > Ajellomycetaceae > Histoplasma > Histoplasma ohiense. The sequence goes on along the minus strand of JAEVHH010000006.1, from coordinate 3,359,011 downwards.
ACCTCATGTGAAAGTCAAAAGCAAACATCAAATTGAACATCAATGAACAAGCAATAGACTTGCTATCCAATCAAGTGTGGTATATTCATAGCAGATTGAATGATGATGTGTTAGCAAAATTCCAACTCTGAATGAGTCATTGTCAGAATCATGAGTGTATATCAGAGCTAGTCTTTCAACAACTCAACTCTCTCTTTCTCAATTCTACACTTCAAGTCAAGGTATTAGACTGGCTTAATCAAACTCATTAGATGAATGTTGTGTTGACAATTTATCTTTCTGAATTCAATCACAAGCTTCTAGAAACAGATGGGCAAAACTGAGATGACACTGTCAAAATCAACATATTGTTCAAGAACTTGAACTTTCAGTTGTATAATCAAAATGTAGAGTGTTCAAAATTCTCAATATACAGTGAATTCTGTGCTGATTTTTGTTTATTGAACAATAATCTATCTCAGTTCTGTGTGTTTCAAAATTGCAGAGAATTTCACTGAATAAATATATATACTCTGAACCACTCTGCAGCATCCCCCACCTCTGAATCAGAATCAATGAACTGAGTCTCACACATAAATACAAGTTGCTTGAGAGTCTTCAATGTCTCAGAGAAGAACATCACTGACTGAATTGTCAGAGAAGTCTGCATACACTGTGACAAGTCAGAGCACTTTATGAATCAATGTCTGAATGCAATTGCTTCAAGTAAACCCCCCACATGTGTAAATGCTGTGTTGTCTGCAGATAGACAAGAACAGAGAAAAGATAAGCTCTCACTCTAAAATATGAATGAGAACTCAAGAAGCAGAAAGCTAGCTGAAGATTTCAACAGAAGATGCAAACAGACACAATCATAATCTCTGTCATTGTAAATAGCTTAGTCAATATATGAGCAATGATAGACAGTGATTTCCTTCATTACACTCTTATAGACACTCAGCTGATTGAGAAGTATAAGCTTCAGCATATTCTCTTTCTCAAACTGTGTAAGCTCAGTGAATTTGACAGCCTCAGAGAATTCACCTCCTACAACATGGTAAGATTTAATGTTGATGTAGAAGAACATGAGAAAAAGAATGTATATGCATACAAAATACAAGATCTTGAATACAATCTAATACTCAGTCTATCATGACTCACAGAATTTGAAACCTTGTTGAATGCATGCAATCACTGTCTTATTTTCTCAGAAGACAACTGTGTTTATGAGAAGAATGTTGATAGAACCACTGATCTCATTCAGATATCAGTGAAAGTGTACAAACTACTAATCCACCAAGCACATGAGAAGAAGAACATCCAAGTGTTTGCTGCTAGTATAGTGAATATCAAAAAAGTGTTAGAAAAGTTAGAACTCAAAGATCTCAAGAAACTGTACAAGAAACTACTCAAATTGTACAAAAACTTCACAGACATGTTCAATAAGAAAGAAGCTGAAAAGCTTCCCTCTCATCAAGAACTCAGTATAGATCATACAATTGAGCTTATTAAGAAAGACAGTAAGAACTCACAACTGCTCTGAGATTCTCTCTACAGTATATCACACAATGAACTTCTCATTCTATGAAAAACACTCAATAGATTACTGAACACAGACTTCATTTGTATTAGCAACTCATTCACTGCAGTATCTGTACTGTTTGTGAAGAAATCAGAAGAAGACTTATGATTCTGCATTGACTACTGAAAACTCAACAAGATTATATGGAAGAATTGATACTCTCTCTCACTCATCAATGAAACATTTGAATGAATAGAAAAAGCAAAATGATTTACAAAGCTTGACATCTCTGCAGCCTTCTATAAGATAAAGATTAATGAAAGTGATGAATGACTAACCACTTTTCATATGTGTTACAGATTATACAAATGGACAGTGACTCTTTTTGAATTAGTGAACACTCTGAGTACATTTCAGAAACACATTAACTGAGCTCTATGAGATCTGCTTGATGAGATTGTCTCAGTGTACATGAATGATATCTTGATTTTCACTGATGAATTGCTCACTGAGTACTGTAAGCATATATGACAAGTGCTTGACTGTCTATGAAAAGCTGAACTACAAGTGAACATTGACAAATGTGGCTTTGAGACCAAGTCTACAATCTATCTAGAATTCATCATCAAAGCTGAAAAAGATATATGCATGAATTCTAAGAAGATGGAAGCAATTCTCAACTGAGAGGCATCAGTCTCAGTAAAAAAGACTAGAAGCTTTCTAGAGTTTGTTAACTTCTATCAAAGATTTATCAAACACTTCTCTGATATCATACAACCACTGATGAACCTGATCTGAAAAAATGCTGTATTTCAATGGACTGACGAAGCAGACACAGCATTCAAAAAGCTGAAGTGTATGTTCACAAACATCTCAATACTGCAATTATTCAATCCAGATAAGTGTACAATTCTTGAAACAGACATTTCAGATTATGTAGTAGATGAGACACTGATGCAATATAACAATGAAAATGTTCTACAATCTTGTGTCTTCATTTCAAAAAAGATGTCACTCATCAAATGCAACTACAAGATCTACAACAAGAAGCTTCTAGTGATTATATAATGTCTTGAAAAATGAGAATTCAAACTTATGAGTGTCAAAAGATTCAAGATTGTTACTGATCATAAGAATCTAGAGTACTTCACAATCACTTGTAAGCTTACTGAAAGACATATGTGTTGGTCATTATTTCTTAGCTGTTTTTTGTTCACAATTTATTATTGATCTGAAGTAGAGAATATTCTTGCAGATGTTCTGTTCCACTGAGAACAAGATATACCATCTGATGACTTGAATAACAGATGGAAACACTGAGAGTATTGATTAATCAACTCTGCAATCATAGAAAGTTCTACACAATCAGATGAATCCTGCATACATATCAACCAGTTCCAAGCTCAAGAACCCTCACTCAAAGAACAATGGAAGCTAGCAGCAGAAGCAGATGAATTCTGACAACAAGCTGCTGAAGTCATACAAAGCAGAGCATCTCAATTCCCCACAGATGTATACTCAAGAATGAATATCTCAGCATATTTGATCAATGATGACAACTGCTTATACTTTCAAGATAGATGATGAATCTCTGATTCAGAATCTCTATGAACACAGATCATGCAAGAAATTTATAACTCACTGATGACTGAGTACTCAGAATGCAAAATCATGTACAACATCATTGTCTGAGAATTCTACTGATCAGATATGTCAAAAAATATATACTGATTTGTACACAACTGTGATCACTGCAGCTCAGTAATAATATGATGTGAACATCAAAAAGAGATGCTGAAGTCTCTATCTGTCTTCAATCAAACTTGATGTGATATAGCTATTGATTTTGCAGTTTTTTTATCTGAAAGTGAAGATTCTACAAACATTCTAGTCATTATCAATTAACTCAGCAAGAGTATAATACTACAGTTCTGTGACAAGATGAATACTGAGATAGTTGCAGATGTCTTTGTCAGAAGTCTGTTCTATTGTATACACAGTCTGTTTTCATTCATTGTATCAGATAGAGACAGTCAATTCATCAGCACACTCTGAGCCCATGTATGTCAATTATTAAAAATCAAACAGAAGTTATCAACAGTGTATCACTCAGAGACTGATGAAGCTATTGAGAGAATAATACAAATGATAAAGAACATTCTTTATAAATTCTGCAATTACACACAAGACAACTGAAGCAATCTGCTGTCACACACTGAGATTGCAATTAACAGTCAAGATTTCACTACAACAGATGTAAGCTTATTCTTTCTTCTACACAGATACAACTTAGAGATTCTGAACTTCTCTGAGACTTTCTGAGAAATCACATACATCTACAGCTTCATACAGACAGCAGAGAACATTGTGAGCAAGCTGAAGAAAGTTCACAAATAAGCAGAAACTTCAATGATCAGTGCTCAGCAAAATTATGAGAATCAAATAAACATCAGAAGAAATTCTGTGACTCAATACTATATAGAAAACAAAGTCTGACTGAACTTCAAGAACATAAGAATGAACTGTCTCTTATGTACACTAGATTACTATCACATCAAGTATATGATGAAGAAAGTGTTAGATACACATGATTATTGACTCAACATCTCATCTGATATTCACAATGTCTTTCATACAAACCTGCTCCAACTCACAGCTGAGGATCCATTCCTCTCACAGAGAATCTTTGATTGACAGTCATCTGTCATTGTAGAAGAAGACAATAAACTCAAGTGAGAAATTGAAGCAATTCTTGATGATAGAATCAACTACTGCTGCTGTGAATATCTTGTCAAATGAATAGAATACAATTGTCTGATCTGAGAATCTGTGTCTGTCTTGAAGAACATTGCTGCCCTCGACATCTATGAGTCCTCACTTATTCTGATAGAGAGGGATAATGTGATGAATTAGCATCTGTTAGTAATTAACTTACACAATCAACTCTTCTTCTGCATCTGCTCATTTCTGATCATTGTGATTTTATGTAATTCTCAACATTCTTTCACTCTGTGCTCTGCATTTATATAGTCTTTAACAATTCTTTCATATAGCTTCTAATGTTTTCTCACTCTGTGTTTCACATTCATGTAGTCTCTAACAATTCTTCTGCATAGTCTTCAATGATTCTCTCATCCCACACTCTGTGCTTATGTAGTTTCTAACAATTCTTCTGTGTAGCTTTCAATGATTCTCTCACCCCACACTCTTCACTCATGTAGTTTCTAATGATTTCTTCATATAGCTCTTAATGTTCTTCTGCTCTGTGCTCCACTGTGAAGTGACTTCTGATATTCTTCCACTCTGAAATTCCCTCTATAAGAACCTTCTTCATATAACCTTTTCTTCTGATTTCTTTTCTCTTTCTTTTCTTAATCAATTTGTGATCTGTAATTAGGATAGTATCAAATCGTTAATCGAAGTACGTCTGTTACAATTGAGTTTCTATCTCTCTTATCTATTTTGAATATCATTGTCATCTCTGTCAGCTTTCAGATTCATGGAAAGTGGCAGAGCTGAAGACAGCAGTTGTATAGCTGCTGTATAAAGAGAGACATATACTATCAGCATATCTTGAGCAGTCACACTGTGATTTCATTTATGTCTGAAGAGATACTCTGTATTTCAATGATGTTGCACTCTATCTCTTTCATTTCAATCTGAGGGTTTCAGAGTAGATTTTTTATGCCACTTCAGTGCTCATCATTCAGTAAGTTGTACTTCAGATTATAAGCTGAGTTGTATTGCTTTAGAATGATTTGTTGAAGTGTCTCAGCTTTGATGACTGTCTCTTCTATGATCTGATTCTCAATCATCAGAGAAGATGCTCTGAGATTGAGTTTCAGTTTATACTATACTATTACTCAGTACAGATCTCTGCCATCTCTGATTTCATTGATCATCTATCTTCAGTATACACACTTGATCTTATGCACTGTGTTCTTGAATCAGTGCTTCACAGTCTTTGTCTGATGAGTGATGAGCTCTCAATGCACTCTTCAGCAGTCTGCTGTTCAGATTGAACAATGGAAAAGATTTGAGCATATTTGAATATTCTCTGATAGTCAAGCAGGGCTTAAAAGACTTCAAAGTAATAAAATCAGCAGTGGACAGTCAATGCTAGAGCTGATTTTGAAAAGTCTTCAAAATATCCAAAGAAAAATCTCACTCAATTGTTCTATTCATCTTCACTGGGTGCCTGCTCACATGGGTATATATGGCAATGAAATGGCTGATAAAGCTGCAAAAAGAGTCACTGAGTTAGAAGTCTGCTGTCAAAGAATTGTAACATGATCTTTTATTAAAAGAAGAATAAGAGAATTATGTTTACAAAAGTGGCAAGATGTCTGGTTCATGCAAAGAAAAAGTGTGCATTATTTCAGATTTGAAACTAAGTCAAAGTGAAAGACTTGCTCAATAAAGTGTAAGAAGAAACTTTTTGCTACAATAATGCAGCTAAAGCTTGAATATGAATATTTCAAATCATATTTAGCAAAGTTTAAAGATGATTTAAATGATCTGTGTTCAGACTGTCAGTTATATGAAAATTCAGAGCATCTTCTGTTACTTTGTACAAAGTATTCAGAACTAAGATTGAGACTGAGAGAGAAATATCAACTGAATCAGTTAAGTTTGAGTTTGTTATTCAATACAAAAGCTGGAAATATGTTCTTAATTGAATATTTAAATGAGTCAAATATTGCTACAAGAGCTTTTTTGAATAGTGTCACTTGATGATATTTAGATCAGTTGTTTTTGTTTATTTTATTTTGATCTTTTCTTTAACTTTGTTTATTGTTAATTTTCATTTGTTTCAAGCAGTTTGCTTCATTATTTGTTGATAATAGTCATTGCAAATGTTTTTTCTTTTCTGTTGATTTTTAATAGCTGCTATCTTTTATAATATTTATTTCCTTTGTTTTGAAGTTGAGTTGTGCTAACCCATTGACATTCTTTTGATTTTATTTTTGGATTGAATAGTTTGAATAGTTGTTTGATTCTGGGCTGGAATTCTGTTAATGCATGTGTCAAATTGTTTTTGTATATTAGAATATTCTTGATTTGAAAAATCCTGAAGTATTTCAGGTAGATGTCATAGTCACTGACTGTATACATCTATAATTGAAGAATAATAATAATAATAATCTGCTGTTCATCAGAGAGCTGTAATCTGCTTTTGTTGCACTAACTTACTGACTGTCTGAGCTGCAGTCAGAAGATTCTGAGTGAAGCACTGAATCAGATTATCAAACTGTGTCATATTCTCAACTCTATCTGAGTAAGATATATTCATCATGAGATCTCTGATAAGATCTGCAAAGAGCTTCAGCTGAGAGTCTGTGATCTTGATCTGAGCACTGCTCTGCTGTGTCTGAAATGTTGTTGACAGTATAGTAATTATAGACTGATGATCTGAGTCACAGTGTAAATCTTGACACACTGAAATGAAAGCAAAGATTATATTGAAGAAGATAAAATCAATTACATAATCTGCTGTATGAATTGAAACATCTATCTCTTTCACAAAGTTCATTCTATATTCACTGATCCACTGAACAAGCTTCTCTTCTCAGTGCAGATTCACTGCCTCTGATTCAAAGACATTATATTGTACATTGAAATCTCCATCTATCAGACAGCAGACTGATGAGCTCAAATTGATCAGATAGTTTATAACTGTGTCTATCTCAGACTGTCTGTACACATTGAGAATATGGCAGTCATTGACACTGACTCACAGCAGATTCTTGTTTTGCACAGATCAGTATTACTGTACTCTTATCTTTGAATTTTTATGTATATATATCATAACTCAAAGTCTCTTCTTCTCTCACTGCTTCAGATTAGTATCATCTCAGCAGTCTATAAATACAAAACACTCATATACTGAGTGATTAGAAGTCTTAATATCAGAGTGTGTGTAAGACTTCTGTATACAGATTACTTCACAGCTCTGCTTGAAAGCAAGCTGTAGAACTGCTATATGACAGAGAGTTACTTTGATTGTATTTACTCAGAAGATCTGCAGAGAGTAATTTTTCTACTGATTATTTCTACAGCATCAGCTGTATCACTGATGTTGATGTTCTAATATAAGAAGTCACTTAATAAGCTGCTGTCAAAGTTCATTTATAGAATGAGATTGAAGAATCTCAGATCTGTTGTTTATATGCTGAAGTTAGACTACTTTTTAACTGCTTGACTGTGCTGTCACTCTGCTGTGTGAGCTGAGTGTTGTCTGATGTGAATCATCTGTCAGATAGTGTTCTCTTCACTGATGAAGCTCTGAGTAGTCACTCACTTACAAAGTACTAGCTCAGTGAGCTGTGTTGACTGAGTTGATTGAATGAATGATGTAGATATCATCACTGTAATCATTGATACTGACTATGCTGATAGTGATTGCTACTTCTGAGCATCTCTGTGATATCTGTTGTCAAGACAGCAGACAGCTGCTAGCTTTTTTTGAGTTAGATATCTGAGAATGTCATTCACACATCTGAGTGCAGCAGAGCAGTGCTGATTCTCAGCTGAGTAGAGTTGACAGCAGTTGATATATTATGATACTCTCTTACACTTCACATCTATTGACTTCTTGTGCTGGCTTGTGAGCTCACTGCAGTTGAAGCATCACTGATTTTATCTTTGTCTGAATCAGAATCTCTTTCTCAATCATTTTGTCTGTGAGATTCTTGCTTCTTTTCAGTTCTGAATAAATTTCAGAATTTCTGAAACAGCATAATTGTATCACCACTCTGATAGCTGAATCTCCATGATATCAAGAACTTCACAGAGAGTAGTCATTGTCTTCTCAGTGATCAGAGCATTGTGTATATCTCTGTTGCTTGATATAATCACTCAATCTGTTCTGATGAGCTTTATTTTTGACATATTAGCCACATTCTTCACTCTCTGAATGTTTGCAACAATCATCTGCTGCACAGTATATAACTGCAGTCAGACAACTCATTTCTCTGACTGAAAGATAATGAGAATTTATAAGTTCTTCTGCTGCTTTGTATTCTCTGTGAAGTTTCTTGACTGACTGATGTTCTTGAGCTGCAGACTGGCTTCATTAGCTCTGTCAGCTGAGAAAGTCACAGTTTTGACAGAGATAACTTCAGAGAGAACAGAATTTTTTCTCTTCTGTACAATACTGTAATGCACTCGTTTATTATTTCCTTATTATCTTCGCTTATTCTTACCTCTTTCCATTATACTCTCGCTACCGCTATTTCTATATGTATATATATATTGATGTATGTATTTCGCACATCTTCTTTCTCTTTCTTTTCTTTCTTAGCGATTAGCTACACTACATTACGCTACTACACTACATTACTCTACAATATATTACTATTATCTCCACTACGCTATAAACTATCTTCTACTGTTACTCTTCACACTGTCACTACATCTCACAAATACTCACTCAGATAGTTGACTCTCTCACAGTTGCTTTCACTGAATTTAACTGTGAATGAATATTCAGAGCAGCATTCTTTCTCAAAGTTGATGCTGCACTCAGATCTGCTGTCATATATATGATGAATTTTTCACAGAAGACTCAGACAAAGTTCTGACTGACTGACTATTTCTTCTTTTTAATTCAGCTGTTCAGAATTTTTGTTAATCTGATGAAAGTCTTCTGTCACAGATTCTGTTGTTGTTGAGTCTTCTCAAACTGCTTCTGTAGCTGAGAGATGATTATGAAGATGCTGTCATTGATTTCTTTGAGAACTGAAGAAGACATTGTAATAGTCTTTCTCTGTCTCTTGTCAGTCTTTTCAGTAATAAAATTGACTGATGACTTCAGCTTCAGTGATCTGATGTAGGCTGTGTCAATGTTCTTGAGTGAATGAAAGGACATTGAGAGCTCCATGACCACTCAATCTGTGCAGTACACACATATAGAGTAATCACAGAGAGTGTGCAATGATGTTGAATGGGTTGAAGGGTTAAAATTATACAAAAAACAGTTAGAAAATGGAAAATTCAAATGTACCTCTACATTCATGGGTAGTTGTAAGGATGTTTAGCTCTGCAGAGAGAGCAGTAAACATTCATTTAATTAAAATTAAATAATTGACAATGATAAAGATAGAAGTGAAAGTCACAGAGAATAGATTAACAACTGTAAATAATTAAAGAATTAACAACAGATTCAGAAATAGTTGAATTAATTTAAAGATTAAAATCATCAAAAATCAACTGATTCAGTAAATTTATATATATATAATCAGCAAACTCATCTACTGTGGAAATTGCAGTGACAGTTGTCAAATAATAATATTTAATATTACAGATATATATATAATTGAGAGCTCAGCAATCAATACAGTTCTTGAAAAATAAATAACAGTGTAAAATAGATGAGATAGATAGTTTTCATAGTATATATCACAGTATAACAGCTTAACTATAAGAATTGATGACAGTGTGAAAAGTCAATAGTGAAAGATAGTAAATAATGTAGTGAATGATAATAATAATGGTAATTGTAGTAGTAATAATAATAGCTAATTGCTAAGAAGAAAAAGAAAGAGAGAAGAATATGTACAAAATACATACATTCATATATATATATATATAGAAATAGCAGTAGCAAGAACATAATGAAAAGAGATAAAAATAAACAAAAATAATATAATAAAAAAATAATAAATGAATACATTATATCAACTTACTATAAGTTAAGTATAGAAACAACTATATCTCTCAATAATAGATGAAAAATTTGAATTGAATATATCTCATATATACAATACTGAATTTGATAGTTTATAGAGTATGTACAGAATAATGCATTGAATTGAAACTGTTCAAATATATTAAGAAAATAAGAATCTCCACACACTGAGCAGAGACACATGAAATGAGTATATTAATGAATATATATAGATTGTAATAAATGTAGAGAAGAGTATAAAAAATATAAATATAATAGAAAATATCTGTAAAGAAAAGAATAAAGATTAATATCAGAGCTGTATTATAATAGATTAGTATCTGTTAGTAGTTAATTTAAATAATTAATTTCTTTTCTGTATCTATTCATTATTTATACAATCAACTTCTCTTCTGCATCTATTTATTTCTATTATTATATTCTATACTTGTATATAGTCTCTAATAATTTTTCTGTGTAATTTCTTCTATTTCATACTTCATATTTATATAGTTCTAATAATTTTTTTATATAATTTTTAATGTTTTTCTGTTCTGTGTTTCACTGTGAGACAGCTTTTTTTATTCTGATTTTCTCTCTATAAGAATTCTCTTTGTACAAATTTTTCTTCTGATTTTTTTTTTAATCAATTCATAATCTGTATTTAGAATAGTGCTAAATTGTTAATTGAAGTACACAGTCTGTACACTCATTACATGTACAGAGAGCTGTTCAATCCATTCATGAATTTGATGAGGTTCACGTGATATCATGTGAGGTCATGTTACAGTATTTTTTTCAGAGAAAAAGTTGGTTTTTCTATAATATAAAGAGAGATATCTATATTAGAAAATAGCTATATAATAATAGAAAGATATAGAATATAATAAATAAGATATGATGATAATATTATCCATATAATACTCATTGATATCTGTAGATTTTAGAAGATCAGTGATTAGCTTTGAATAATAGAGATTGCTATTTTCTTAATATTCTTTGTATGTACTTCATATATTCTTCATGTGTACTTCATACTACTCTAATAATTATATTTACAACTATTTCTTACAATCAGTTCTTCTGTGTAATCTTGTTAAGTTCTTAATAGTTAACACAGAATTGTAAACCTTCTTTTGATTTTTTCACAAATTGTAATGCACTCGTTTATTATTTCCTTATTATCTTCGCTTATTCTTACCTCTTTCCATTATACTCTCGCTACCGCTATTTCTATATGTATATATATATATCGATGTATGTATTTCGCACATCTTCTTTCTCTTTCTTTTCTTTCTTAGTGATTAGCTACACTACACTACATTACACTACTATATTACACTCTACAATATATTACTATTATCTCTGCTATGCTATAAACTATCTTCTACTGTTACTCTTCACACTGTCACTACATCTCACAGTTTCTAATTGCTCAATCTTCAAGAGATGATCTGTTGAGTAATAGTCATGACCTCTACTCACAGCATTCACTGTACTCATGCTACTGCTGAACTCAAAGCAACAAACATCATGGAAGAAAACTGTGAAATATGCACTTCTGCCACTGAAAGTACACAACAAGTATCATCTTTCTCTATGAAATCAGACTCTGAGTATAGTTCAGAAGAGAATATCTCTTCTGAAGATCTCAGTACAATTGAGACTGAGAAGATAACTGTGATCAGAAGAATCAAAAAATTACAGACTGAGAAAGAATTGCAAGAACTTCAACAACAGTGTGACACTTTACTACAAAAATTGAATGGAACAATTCCAGTCATCTGAAATACACTAAAAGCACATCCAAACCACAGTAGAGATGCAACTAGCATGAATGATAATCACAATAACATCACAAATATTCTCAGATCACTGAAAGCCACACTACAAGTGCTCAACATTTTAGTGAAAAGTGCTGTGACTACTGTCAGTGGAAGATGTAGTTGAGTACCACTTTGATAATTAGAACTTCAAGATTCTGATATGAGTGATCATTCTTCTTGAAGAGATGTGGAAAAGTTCTGAAATCAAAGTATAAAAGAATTTGAAAACTTTGTTACAGCTGCTATTGCTTTCCATGTCAGTGATCTTGATTACTACAATGAACACAACCATCAAAAGATCATTGAAGCTGTTACTCATTTCAATGTTGAGATGCAACAATGTTGATATCAACATACACATGATATGCAGACTTTGCCACCATGGGAAGAATTTGTTAGTTGAATGCAATGTCAAGTCACTGATTCAGATAGAAGTTTCTGAGATGCTGATAGACAGTACTGAAAAACAGAGCAATAAGAAGATCAGACAGTTCAACAATTTGCTTCACACTTACAATCAATTGAAGAGCATCTGCAGCATTTTTATAGTGAATATCATTGAAAATCACATCTCTATATGAAAGTTATACCTTTCATTTGCTGAGAATTCAACAAATATACAACCAAATTGAAAGAGTTAAGCTATGATGCCACTCTACATAAACTTGCAATGACAGAATTGAATCTGTCAGAGAGACAGAAGAAGCTTAAAGAGAAGTCAAATTTCAAAAACCTCACTCAAAGCTTTAACAACAGAAATAATGCTGATAATAGATCACAAAACAAATGCAGATGAAATGACACTACAAAGTTCAATGACTCCACTCAATTGAAATATTGCTGTTATTGCAAGTGATCAGAACATATCATTGATTTGTGTTTCAAATGATTCAAAGACAAATTCAAAAACATCAAGTTCAACTCAAAATCTGATACAAAAGACATGAAGAACTCAAAGAACTCAAAAAATGCTTAAGACACATCATTCAGCTTGCAATGACAGTCATAAATATGGAAAGTTGATGCAAAAACACCTTAAGCTTCACTGTCACAGTGAAACTTACTACATCTAAGAATCTGCAAAAAGTGCTTGCACTAGTAGACTCTGAGTCAGAAGTGAACTGTGTTGATGAATTTTGAACAAAGAATCACAATCTAGAAGCTGCTCACTGCAAAATCAAAATGATCAAGTTGATTGATGAATGCATAATACACTTCTTTGAAGAGTATAACATTGCAACTACTGTCACTGATCACAAGAGTAATGCACAGCAGACATTTCATTTCTTTCATATGATGAAGATAAAGAACTACAGTCTTGTATTAGAATTTCCTTGATTAAGACAAACAAATTCTTTTATAGATTGATCAGATGAACAATTCTTCTTTAGAAGCTCTGAAAATAAACAACAGTCTCAAATTATTTCAGAACAAAATATCTTAGCTGAAGTTCTCACAGAAGCTAGAGTAGAAATGCTTGTAATATTATCTACAGAATATTCAAAAGACTCAAAGCATGCTTCACATATATTCTCAGCTGTGTATTCAGACTTGTCAACTGATCTATCTGATTATGTCATGTCATACATGCATATCTTCTCAGAAGAAGCTGCTATAAGTGTGAAAAGATCAGAAGAGATGAAACACTGTATAGATCTCAAGTCTGATACACAATCTTCATTTATATCAATATACAATCTCTCTGAAACTGAGTTAGCCACTCTAAGAAAATATTTAAAAAATGCATTAGATAAAGAGTGAATACAATCATTCAGTAGCTCAGCTGATGCACTGATTCTCTTTGTTCTCAAAAAAGATGATGAACTCTGTCTTTGTGTAGACTATCAAGGATTAAATTGAATCATCATCAAGAACTGATACTCTCTGTCTCTAATAAGTGAATTACTTGATAGACTTTCAAAAGTCAAGATATTCACTAAGCTGGATCTTTGAGATGTCTATCACTGCATACTTATAGTGGCAAAAGACTGTTGAAAGACAGTCTTTAGAATGAGATATGAATATTTTGAATATGTAGTTATGCTATTTGAACTAGCTAATGCTTCAGTGATATTTCAAACATACATTAACAATGTCTTGTCTGATTTGTTGAATATATGTTGTGTTGTCTATTTGGATGACATTCTCATATTCTCCAATTCAAAGCAGAAACATAAAGTGTATGTTACTAAGATACTAGAATGTCTTGAGTGTGTGAATCTATTTGCAAAACTCTCTAAGTGTGAATTTGAAGTGGATAAGATTTCATTTCTGAGATTTGTTATAGATACAAATAATGTTGAGATGAAGTCAGACAGAGTCTCCACTATTGTGAAATGATCTACATCTAAATCAATTAAAGAGATTCAATTCTTCTTAGACTTTGCTAATTTCTATTGATGATTTATTAAGTCTTTCTCCTCTATTGCAGCCCCATTATTTGAACTTACAAAAGAGAGTAAGAAGAGAGAAAGAAAAGCCACTTTTATGTGAACAGAAGATACTCAAAGCACTTTCAATGAGCTCAAATCATGCTTTATATATGCTTCTCTATTAGCTCATTTTGACTCAGCTCAGTATATTCAGATTGAATCTGATGTATTCACTTTTGCAGTCACTGCTATTCTGTCACAGTTGCAGAATGATGAGCACTGACATTCAGTTGTCTTCTGATTAAGAAAGTTAATTGATGTGGAAACATGTTATAATACTCATGATAAAGAACTCTTGACTATTGTAGCAGCATTTAAAAATTGAAGATATTATCTGAAGAAAAATCAGTATTCAATTCAAGTCTGATCTGATCATGTCAATCTGCAGTACTTTATGACAACAAAGAAACTGAACAGACATCAGATCAGATAAGTGAAAGCTTTATCTGTTTATGATTTTATATTACTGCACTGCTCTGAATCAAAGAATTCAGCTGATGAGCTCAGTCATTGTGCAGACTACAGTGAGATCTATAATAATCAAACTATGTTATCTACTCTGCAACAGAAGCTGAAACATGGAGTTAGACTAGACTGAGAAACTGATATTTCTTTTCAAAATGATATTTCTTCTAATGTAGTCTGTGCACAGATCTCTAATGAGCAAAATACTTCTTTTAATGAGTGAAAAACACTTCATACATCAATGTCTTCTACCTCTTGTGTAAACTCTTCCCCTTCATTGTGCATTGAGTAATATATGCCTCAGATTGCAGTCAATAAGGCTATTCTTGAGAACTCAGTATATACAGAAATGTCTGAATCCTTCATCTCATTTCTGAGTAAAGCACAGAAGATTGATTCTTTTGCTGCTGAGCAAAGAAAGAAGATAAAAGAGAAGAATATAACTGTCACTGAAAATATACTATAAACAATTTCTGAGAATGATATATTGCATGCTGATGATTGTGTATATGTCCCTCAACAAAAGACACTCATTGATGAAATTATCAGTGCAAACCATGATGATCCACAGAGAGGTCACTTTGGTATAAAAAAGTTTATAGACAGCATTCAGAACAAATACTATTGACATGAACTAGTCAGAAATATCAAAGATTATATATTCACTTGTGATACTTATCAAAGAGTAAAGTCAAAACAGCATAGATAATATGAAGAATTGAATACAATTCTCTTATCATCAAATTTTTTTGAGTTCATTACTATAAATTTTATTACAGACTTATCAGCCTCTACATTTCTTCATCAAATCTATAATGCAATTTTAGTGATTGTGAATATATATATCAAGTTTACAATCTATATTCCTTGCATCAAAAACATTACAGCTGACAAACTAGTGGAAATCATTTATACCAAGTTCTATACAATTTACAGAGTACTCAAAAATCATATATCTGATCAAGAATTGCTGTTTACAAGCCATTATTCATTCATCTTTTGTTATATGCTAGATGCATGCTGGAAACTTTCAACAGTCTTTCATTCTCAAACAGATGGTCAAACAGAACAATAAAATCAAACCTTGAAACATTATCTTCAATGCTTTATCAACTATCATCAAGATGACTGAGCACACTGACTACTGCTAGTGCAGTTTGTTTACAATATCTTTCAACATGTCTCTACTGAAATGGCACCTGCGGAAGCCTTAATGGGATATCAATCTGATTTGAAAATTAATATCAGCAAATCATCACAACCAGTCATCATACATGCTGCTAGCTGTGTGAAACATATCAAGAAAACACATCATAAGCTCATCAAGAACCTACAAAAGACATGACAAGCACAGAAAATCTATTATAATGCAAAATATAAGCCTCAACAATTTAAAATAGATGACTATGTCATGCTCAATACAAAAAATCTCCAATTGCTGCACTCAGTTCACAAACTTGATCATAAATATATTGAACTCTTTAAGATTCTGAATATCATTGAAAAACAAGTGTACAAATTAGAACTGTCATCTTCATATAGAAGCATTCATTCTGTATTCTATATATCTTTATTAGAGCCATACAATCACAGAAATGGAGCTCTGCCAGAATCAGAATTGAAACTTATCAACAGTGAAGAAAAATATCAAATTGAAGAAATTCTTGAAAAACAACAATGAAAAAACAAACCTCTGAAATATCTTGTAAGATGAACAGATTGAAGTCCTAGTGGTGATACATGGAAACTGAAAGAAAACATATTGAACACTCAGACATTTGAAATCTTTCTCAAATAAGAAAATGAATGACAAATACAAAATCAATATACTCCCAAACATCAAAAGCACAAACATCAAGTTGAAAGATGTCAGAAGCACAAATTCTAAATTGAAAAACATTAGAAGCACAAATCTCACTCAAACTTCAATCAAATGTATTTTTTTTTAGAAAGATTTTATCAGAGAAAAGAGAAAAAGAAAAAAATTCAATTTGAATATATTAAATACAAAAAATAAAACATACAAGTAAGAAAAAAACAAAGAAAATGAATTCTAAGAAAAGTCTAAAGATTCTCAGTTCATTCATCTTCATCTCATCTCTCATCTCTTACTTTTTCTTCTCTCTCTCATCATCTCTCTCATTTCTCTTCTCTGTCATTCTTGCTCAATACTTCTTCTGATACTTGTATATTACCAGCACTCATTTTGAATGCAGAGGTATAGACAAATGTCTATTTCACAAGACATTTATCTTCTCATTTCTTCTCTTCTTCATCAATCTACTCATTTTTCAGTATATCTGATGAAGAAAGACATTTCTCTCTATCTTCTTCTCTCACTTCTTCATCATTCAGAGCACCCTCTCCCTCTGCTTCATCAATGTCAGTGATAAATTGACAAAGAAAGCAGATATTATGAGCACTGCTGTAGTTATCAGTATCTTCACAATCTTCTTGTGAGGTGTAGTGACAGTGTGAAGAGTAACAGTAGAAGATAGTTTATAGCGTAGCGGAGATAATAGTAATATATTGTAAAGCAATATAGTATAGTAGCGTAATGTAGCGTAGTGTAGTGTAGCTAATCACTAAGGAAGAAAAGAAAGAGAAAGAAGATGTGCGAAATACATACATTGATATATATATACATATAGAAATAGCGGTAGTGAGAGTATAATGAAAAGAGGTAAGAATAAGTGAAGATAATAAGGAAATAATAAATGAGTGCATTACAATTGCCCCTCTTTTTTATAAGAGCTGCCCTCAGTGATTGTATAGATTGCTTGCTAGTAGATAATTGCATTCCCATATTGTAAGTTCCACTTGTTGATAGCAGTATATCGATCGCGTCCCCTAGATAGCTTGTATACGCGTTGTTATCGATTTTCTAATGAGGTGGAATTGGTGGATTCTTTGATTGCCAGGGGTTGTGTGCAGAGAAGTAAAAAGAATTTCTTTCCTCTTTGAAGATTTCTCTTCTCTTTTAACTTGACCATCATCAAAGCTCCTTGCCTTCCTGCTGCAATTTCTCATTCCCAAAATTTTTAAATTTTTTATATCATCGTTCTCCCTCCCCCCTTTTTTATATCGAAATGGGCTCCCTTGGTTATCCCAATTTTAAGTAAGTTGTTTCCTCGCTGGCACTTATCACATATTATTGCTGGTGTTCCTTGCCAGTGGTGTTATTAGTGTGGTCACATGTGCCACTAGCTCATTTCCATATAGCGCCATTCACTGTTCACTTGTTATATTGCTCTAGATTTAGCCCTAATCACATGACACACAACAGTCAGATTCCATGTGAATGTTGTGTCCCTAGACTTGAGGATGTCGATTTTTGGTGTGCATTGAGGTCAAATGCTCAGAAGCATTGTGAGGCTTGTGTCTCTGCAGAGAAATTCTACAAACCCATGAGTAATCCTCTTTAATTCTTATTTCCTTTTTCTTTTTCTTCAAATTTGCTTTTGGATAGATAGTAGTGCTCTTAGCAATGTTGATATACTGATAATGATGCTAGATATGTGATACACCTCTTCTGAGGCGCATCATGCGCGGGTGAGTGTTTATCTTCATGAAGTGATGATCAGAGAGAACATGGTCAGCCACAAAAGTCATCTTTGTTGTTTAGTTAAATGATTGAACACACCTCACCTGGTGATGCTGTCTGCTCAGAGCAGAGCAGAGATGAATGTCTTATGATCCCAGCACTGAGCAGTGGCTGAGTCTGCAGAGGTGCAGGTTTTGAAGACTGTGGTTGTGCCTGGTCCTTCCAGAGCAGAGGTGTTAGAGAAAGAGAAGGGTGTGAAGAAGAATATAGAGATTTTGAAAGTGATGAGCTCTGAGAGCTCTGTGGTGAAGAGATTGATTGGAGAGGGGTTGATGGAGGAGGAGTTGGCTGAAGAGTCAATGAAGAAGATTGTGGAGGTGTCAGTGGCTGCAGCAGTGTCTGTGGTGCCTGCTTTCTTTGCCAATTTGTCACTGACATCAGTGGAGCAGAGGGAGAGAGTGCTCTGAACAATGAAGAAGTGAGAGGAAAAGATGAGGGGAAATGCCTTTCTGCATTAAATGTGCTGGAGAATGGATAGATTGATGGAGGAGAGAAGATGTGAGAAGACAAATGTCTTGTGAGATAGACATTTGTCTATACCTCTGCATCCAAAATGAATGTCTGTAATATACAAGTATCAGAAGAAGTATTGAGTGAGGATGGCAGAGAAGAAGAATGAGAGAGATAGTGAAAGAAAGAAAAGAAAGTGAGAGATGAAGAATGTTGAGATGAGAGTGAGTGGACTGAGAATCTTCAGACTTTTTTTAGAATCTGTTTTCTTTGTCTTTTCCTTGTCTGTATTTTTTATTTTCTGTATTTATTATACCCAAATTGAATTTTTTCCTTTTTCCCTTTTCTCTGATAAAATCCTTCTAAAAAAATGCATTTGGTTGGAGTTTGAGTGTGATTTGTGTCTTCAGTGTTTTTCAATTTAAGATTTGTGCTTCTGATGTCTTTTGACTTGATGTTTGTGCTTTTGATGTTTGAAAGTATGTTGGTTTTGTATTTGTTGTCTGTTTTCTTGTTCAAGGAAGATTTTGAATGTCTGAGTGTTCAATATGTTTTCTTTCAGTTCTTATGTATCATCACTAGAACCTCAACCTGTCCATCTCACAAGATATTCTGAAGATTTGTTTTTTCATTGTTGTTTTTCAAGAATTTCTTCAACTTAATATTCTTCTTCACTGTTGACAAGTTCTGGTTCTGATTCTGGTAGAGCTCCATTTCTGTGGTTGTATGGCTTCAATAAAGATACATGGAATACAGAATGAATGCTTCTATATGAAGATGGCAGTTCTAATTTGTACACTTGTTTTCTGATGGTATTCAGAATCTTGAAGAGTCCAACATATTTATGATTGAGTTTGCAAACTGAGTGCAGCAATTGGAGATTTTTTGCATTGAGTATGACATAGTCATCTATTTTAAATTGTTGAAGCTTATGTTTTGCATTGTAATAGATTTTCTGTGCTTGTTGCATCTTTTGTAGGTTCTTGATGAGCTTATGGTGTGTTTCCTCAATATATTTCATGCAGCTAGCAGCATGTATGGTGATCAGTTGTGGTGATTTGCTGACATTAATTTTCAAATCAGATCAATATCCCATTAGAGCTTCTGTGGGTGTCATTTCAGTAGAGATATGTTGAGAGATATTGTAAACAAACTGTGCTAGCAGTAGTCAGTGTGCCCAGTCATCTTGATGATAGTTGATAAAGCATTGAAGATAATGTTTCAAGGTTTGATTTTGTTGTTCCATTTGGCCATCTGTTTGAGGGTGAAAGGCTGTTGAAAGTTTCCAGCATGTGCCTAGCATATAACAAAAGGTGGATCAATAATGGCTTGTAAACAGCAACCCTCAATCAAATATATGGTTTTTGAATACTCTGTAAATTGTATAGAACTTGGTATAAACAATTTCCACTAGTTCATCAGCTGTAATGTTTTTGGTGCAAGGAATATAGATCATAAACTTGGTATATATATCCACAATCACTAAAATTGCATTGTAGATTTGATGGAGGAATGTAGAGGCTGGCAAGCCTGTAATAAAATCCATAGTAATGGATTTGAAAGAAGTTGATGGTAAGAGAATTGTACCCAATTCTTCATATTGTCTGTGCTGTTTTGGCTTTACTCTTTGATAAGTATCACAAGTGGATATATAATCTTTGACATCTCTGACTAGCCCATGTCAATAGTATTTGTTCTGAATGCTGTCTATGAACTTTTTTATACCAAAGTGACCCCCCTGCGGATCATCATGGTTTGCACTGATAATTTCATCAATGAGTGTCTTTTGTTGAGGGACATATGTGTGACCATCAGCACACAATATATCATTCTCAGAAATTGTCTATAGCATATTTTCAGTGACAGTCATATTCTTCTCTTTTATCTTCTTTCTTTGCTCAGCAGCAAAAGAATCAATCTTCTGTGCTTTACTCAGAAATGAGATGAAGGATTCAGGCATTTCTGTATATGCTGAGTCCTCAAGAATAGCCTTATTGACTGCAATCCAGGGCATATATTGCTCAACACACAACAGAGGAGAAGAGTTTACATGAGAGATAGAAGATGTTGATGTATGAAGTGCTTTTCACTCATTAAAAGAAGCATTTTGCTCATTAGAGATCTGTGCACAGACTACATCAGAAGAAATATCATTTTGAAAAGAAGTATCAGCTTTTCAGTCTAGTCTAACTCCATGTTTCAGCTTCTGTTGCAGGGTAGATAATATAGTTTGGCTATTATAGACCTCACTGTAGTCTGTGTGATGACTGAGCCCATCAGCTGAATTCTTTGATTCAGAGTGGTGCAGTAATACAAAATTATAAGCAGATAAAGCTTTCACTCATCTGATCTGATGTCTGTTCAGTTTCTTAGTTGTCATAAAGTACTGCAGATTGGCATGATCAGATCAGACTTGAATTGAATACTGACTTTTCTTCAGATAGTGTCTTCAATTCTTAAATGCTGCTACAATAGCCAAGAGTTCTTTATCATGAGTATCATAACACATTTCCACATCAATCAACTTTCTTGATCAGAAGACAACTGAATGCCAGTGCTCATCATTCTGCAACTGTGACAGAATAGCAGTGACTGCAAAAGTAGATGCATCAGATTTGATCTGAATACACTGAGCTGAGTCAAAATGAGCTAATAGAGAAGCACACATAAAGCATGATTTGAGCTCATTGAAAGTGCTTTGAGCATCTTCTGTTCACATAAAAGTGGCTTTTCTTTCCCTCTTCTTGCTCCCTTTTGTAAGTTCAAATAATGGGGCTGCAATAGAGGAGAAAGATTTAATAAATCACTGATAGAAATTAACAAAGCTCAAGAAGAATTGAACCTCTTTAATTGATTTAGATGTAGACCATTCCACAATAGTGGAGACTCTGTCTGACTTCATCTCAATATCATTTGTATCTATAACAAATCTCAGAAATGAGACTTTGTTCACTTCAAATTCACACTTAGAGAGTTTTGTAAATAGATTCACACACTCAAGATGTTCTAGCATCTTAGTAACATGCACTTTATATTTCTGCTTTGAATTGGAGAATATGAGAATGTCGTCCAAATAGACAATGCAACATATATCCAACAAATCAGACAAGGCATTGTTAATGTATGCTTGGAATGTCACTGAAGCATTAGCTAGTTCAAATGATATAACTATATATTCAAAATGTTCATATCTTGTTCTAAAGGCTGTCTTTCAATGGTCTTTTGCTGCTATAAGTATGCGGTGATAGGCATCTTGAAGGTTCAGCTTAGTGAATACCTTGGCTTTTGAAAGTCTATCAAGTAATTCACTTATTAGAGGTAGAGAGTATTGGTTCTTGATGATGATTTGATTTAACCCTCAATAGTCTACACAAAGATGAAGTCCATCATCTTTTTTGAGAACAAAGAGAATTGGTGTATCAGCTGAGCTACTGAATGATTGTATCCACTCTTTATCTAATGCATTTTTTAAATATTCTCTTAGAGCAGCTAACTCAGTTTCAGAGAGATTGTATATCAGCATAAATGAAGATTGCATATCAGACTTGAGATCTATGTGATGTTCTGTCTCTTCTGATCTTTTTGTGCTTATAGCAGCTTCTTCTGAGAAGATATGCACATATGGCATGACATAATTGAGTAGATCAGTCAGCAAGTCTGAATACACAGCTGAGAATATGTGTGAAGCATGCTTTGAATCTTTTGAATGTTCTGTAGATAATACTACAAACATTTCTACTCTAGCTTCTGTGAGAACTTCAGCTAGAACATCTTGTTCAGAAATAATTTGAGGCTGTTGTTCATTCTCAGAGCTTCTAAAGAAGAATTGTCCATCTGATCAATCTATAAGAGGATTTGTTTGTCTTAATCAAGGAAATTCTAATACAAGACTGTAGTCCTTCATCTTCATTGCATGGAAGAAATGAGATGTCTGCTGTGCATTACTCTTGTGATCAATGACAGTAGTTGCAATGTTATACTCTTCAAAGAAGTGCATTATGCATCCATCAATTGACTTGATCATTTTGGTTTTGTGGTGAGCAGCTTCTAGATTGTGATCCTTTGCTCAAAATTCATCAACACAGTTCACTTCTGACTCAGAGTCTACTAGCACAAGCACTTTTTGCAGATTCTTAGATGTAGTGAGTTTCACTGTGACAGTGAAGCTTAAGATGTTTTTGCATTGACTTTCTGTGCTTATGACTGTCATTGCAAGCTGAATGATATGTCTTAAGTGTTTTTTGAGTCCTTCAAGTTCTTTGTGTCTTTTGCATTGAGTTTCAAGTCAGACTTGGTGTTTTTGGATTCATCTTTGGGTCATTTGAAACATAAATCAATGGTATGTCCTGGTTGCTTGCAATAACAGCAATATTTTGATTGAGTGAAGTCATTGAACTTTGTAGTGTCATTTCATCTGCATTTGTTTTGTGATCTATTATCAGCATTATTTCTGTTGTTAAAGCTTTGAGTGGGGTTTTTGAAATTTGACTTCTCTTTAAGCTTCTTCTATCTCTCTGGCAGATTCAATTCTGCCATTGCAAGTTTATATAGAGTGGCATCATAGCTTAACTCTTCCAATTTGATTGCATATTTGTTGAATTCTCAGCAAATGAAAGGTAGAACTTTCATATAGAGGTGTGATTTCCAATGGTATTCACTATAAGAATGCTGCAGACATTCTTCAATTGATTGTAAATGTGAAGCAAATTGTTGAACTGTCTGATCTTCTTGTTGCTCTGTTTTTCAGTACTGTCTATCAGCATCTCAGAAACTTCTATCTGAATTGATGACTTGACATTGCATCCAACTAACAAATTCTTCCCATGGTGGCAAAGTTCACATATCATGTGTATGTTGATATCAATGTTGTTGCATCTTGACATTGAAATGAGTAATGACTTCAATGATCTTTCAATGGTTGTGTTTGTTGTAGTAATCAAGATCACTGACATGGAAAGTGATAGCAGCTGTAACAAAGTTTTTGAATTCTTTCATACTTTGATCTTGAAACTTTTCCACATCTCTTCAAGAAGAGTGACTGCTCATGCTGGGATTTTGAAGTTCTAATTATCAAAGTGGTACCTGACTATGTCTCCCACTGACAGTAGTCACAGCACTTTCCACTAAGATGTTGAGTGCTTGTAGTGTGGCTTTCAGTGGTCTGAGAATACTTGTGATGTTATCACAGTTATCATTCATACTAGTTGCATCTCTACTGTGGTTTGGATGCACTTCTAGCATATTTCAGATGGCTGGAATTGTTCCATTCAATTCTTGTAGTAAAGTGTCATACTGTTGTTGAAGTTCTCACAATTCTTTCTCAGTCTGTAATTTTTTGATTCTTCTGATCACAGCTATCTTCTCAGTCTCAATTGCACTGAGATCTTCAGAAGAGATATCCCCTTCTGAACTATGTTCAGAGTTCAATTCCATAGAGGAAGGTGATGCTTGTTGCACACTTTCAGTGACAGAAGTGTGTGTTTCACAGTTTTCTTTCATGATGTTTGCTGCTTTGGGTTCAGCAGTAGCATGAGTACAGTGAATGCTGTGGGTAGAGATCATGACTATTACTCAATGAATCATCTCTTGAAGATTGAGCAATTAGAAACTGTGAGGTGTAGTGACAGTGTGAAGAGTAACAGTAGAAGATAGTTTATAGTGTAGTGGAGATAATAGTAATATATTGTAAAGCAATATAGTATAGTAGTGTAATGTAGCGTAGTGTAGTGTAGCTAATCGCTAAGGAAGAAAAGAAAGAGAAAGAAGATGTGCGAAATACATACATTGATATATATATACATATAGAAATAGCGGTAGTGAGAGTATAATGGAAAGAGGTAAGAATAAGCGAAGATAATAAGGAAATAATAAATGAGTGCATTACACTTCTTCATTGACTCTTCAGCCAACTCCTTTCTCATCAATCTCTTCTCAATCAATTTCTTCATCACAGAGTCTCTGAAGCTTATCATTTTCAAAATTCTCTTCTTCACATTCTTCTCTTCCTCTAACATCTCTGCTCTGAAAGAATCAGATACAACCACAGTCTTCAAAACCTACATCTCTGCAGACTCAGCTGCTGTCTGATGCTGAGATTATAGAGCATTCACCTCTGCTCTGCTCTGAGTGAACAGCATCATCAGATGAGATGCATTCAATTGTTTTATCAAACAACAAAGATGACTTTTGTGATTGGTCATATTCTTCTCAGCCACCACCCCCACAAAAATAAACACTCACCCGCACATGATGTATCTCAGAAGAGGCATATCACACATCTAGTATTATTATCAGTATATCAACATTGCTGAAGAAAAAGAAAAAGAAAACAAGAATTAAAGAGAATTACTCACAGATTTACAGAATTTCTCTGCAGAAACACAAGTCTTACAACACTTTCAGATATTTGATTTCAACACACATCAAAAATCAATGTTCTCAAGTCTAGAAACACAATGTTCACAAGGAATTCAACTGTTGTGTGTCACATGATTAGAACTAAATCTAGAGCAATATAACAAGCAAACAGCAAATGGTGCTATACAGAAATGAGCTAGTGGCACATGTGACCACACTAATAACATCACTGACAAGGAACACCAACAATAATACATGATAAGCACTCAAGAAACAACTTACTTAAAATTGAGATAATCAAAAAAGCCCATTTCAATAAAAAAGAAGAGGGGAGAAAGAATGATGATATAAAAAATTTAAAAATTTTTGGGAATGAGAAATCATGGCAGAAAGGTAAGAAGCTTTGATGATGGTCAAGTTAAAAGAGAAAAGAAATCTTCAAGAAGAAAGAAATTCTTTTTGCTTCTCTGCATACAACCTCTAGCAATCAAAGAATCCACCAATTCCATCTCATTAAGAAATTGATAACAATGTGTATACAAGCTATCTAGAGGACACGAATACAAGCTATCTAGAGAACATGATCAATATACTGCTATCAACAAGTGGAACTTACAATACAGAAATGCAATTATCTACTAGCAAGCAATCTATACAATTGCTGAGAGCAGCTCTTATAAAAAAGAGGGGCAATTGTAATGCACTCATTTATTATTTCCTTATTATCTTTGCTTATTCTTACCTCTTTCCATTATACTCTCACTACCGCTATTTCTATATGTATATATATATATCGATGTATGTATTTCACACATCTTCTTTCTCTTTCTTTTCTTTCTTAGCAATTAGCTACACTACACTACATTACACTACTATATTACACTCTACAATATATTACTATTATCTCTGCTATGCTATAAACTATCTTCTACTGTTACTCTTCACACTGTCACTACACCTCACACAAATAGTATAAATACTGCAGTAGATGAGTTGCTAATATGAATGAAGTCTTTATTCAGTAATTCATTGAGAATTTTTTGTAGAATAAAAAGCTCATTGTGTGATATATTGTAGAGAGAACTTTAGAGTGATTGTAAATTTTTATTATTTTTTTTAATGTGTTCAATTGTATGATCTATACTGCATTCTCAGTGAGAGAGAAGCTTTTCAGCTTTTTTTTTTAGCAAATATATCTGTGAAGTTTTTATATGATTCAGATAGTTCTTTATGCAGTTTCTTGAAATTCTTGAGTTCTAGCTTTTCTAATGCTTTTTTGATATCTGTTATAGTTAGACTGGCTATATGATCATGCATGGGACTGGGACTAAATATTTCTTCAGTTCCATTATCAAATTTCTTAGTTCTGATCTCATATAGTGTTTATTAAATTAGTCACTTTACACTGTTTATATTATAAATCTAGTCTCAGGTCATGTTCTTCTTATAAATTTCTGATTCTGATTCCATTTGATCCCATTTTGTAAAATGGAACCAAATGAGACCATGATTTACTCTATATAGATGATATAATGCTATCAGTGTTATCAAAAATCATTATCTATCAAAAGGAATTTAGTGTATTCATGCTCTAGTTCTATTTTGAACTAGTAATGATAGTGATAGATAGATTCACTGCAGTAGATAGATTGGCAGCGATAGATTAGAAGCGATAGATAGATTGACAGCATGGATAGATTAGCAGCGATAGCTTAGCAGCGAGGGATAGCTTAGCAGCAATGAATAGCTTAGCAGCGAGGGATAGCTTAGCAGCAAGAGATAGCTTAGCAGAGAGGGATAGCTTAGCAGTGAGAGATAGCTTAGCGGCGAGGAATAGATTGACAGAAGTAGCTGATAGATAGAGTTAATATCTCCACCAATCATATCATCAGATTGATATCTAGATATGTATTATATAATCATCAGCACAAGCCGCAATCGCTCGCTTGTCTAGATATGTATTATATGTAACAGACGTACTTCGATTAACAATCTAGCACTATTCTAATACAGATTACAAATTGATTAAGAAAGGAAAGAGAAAAGAAATCAGAAGAAAAGATCATACAAAGAGGGTTCTTATAGAGGAAAGTTCAGAGCAGAAGAATATCAGAAGCCACTCCACAGTGAAGCACAGAGTGAAAGAACATTAAGAGATATGCATAAGAATCATTAGAAACTATATGAGTGCAGAGTGTGAGATGGGGGAATCATTGAGAGCTACATGAAAGAATTGTTAGAGACTACACAAGTACAGAACATGAAGTGGAAAAACATTAGAAGTTACACAGAAGAATCATTAGAGACTATATAAGTGCAGAGCATGAAGTGGAAGAACATTAAGAGCTACACAGAAGAATCATTAGAAACTATACAAACACAGAGCACAGAGCAGAAGAACATCAAGGGTTACACAAGATCACAACAGTCAGAAATGAGCAGGTGCAGAAGGGGAGTTGATTGTGTAAGATAATTACTAACGGGTGCTAACCCGTCACATATATAATCATCAGCATGAGATCAAACCTCAGTCAAAATCAGAGTCAGTCTTAGATCATATTCTATTTTTGATAGTTAGTCATTTTATATGAAATATCAAGATTTATTAACCTCATTTCACTCATGTTTTAATAATTCTAGTCACTTTATACTTTATTCTGATTCTGATCTCACTGGAAATCACACCAAGAAATGGGCTGGAATCAAATCAAATCAAATCAAACATGAAATTCACAATCCCACTGATCAGTCTAATATATATTAACTTTGTTTATTGTTGCCTTTCATTGCTATGTTCTTGCTACCACTACTCATCACCTCTTACAGATGACAGTGTGAATAGTCAATAGTAGAAGATAGTATATAGTGTAGTGAATGATAATAATAGTAGTAATTGTAGTAGTAATAATAGTAGCTAATCACTAGAAAAGAAAAAGATGACAAAAGAAGATGTGTGAAATACATGCAGACATATATATGTATATATAGAAATAGTGATAGTAAGATCATAGCAATGAAAGGCAACAATAAATGAAGATAATATATATATATGTATAGGAAATAATAAGTGAGTGTGTTACAGAAAGAACATTAAGAGTTACACATGGGATTTATTAGAAACTATACAAGTTATGCAGAGATATTGTTAGAAACTATACAAGTATGAAGCAGAATTGTGATGAGAAGAGTGAATAGATGAAGAAGAAAAGTTGATTGTATAAGTTAACTATTAATGAATATTAATTCATTATATTAAGTTGTTGAGATCATCTGTAGATAGATGTAAGTAGAGAAAATCTCCACTGTTAATATCATAAAATTGCCAATTGAAAAATGAAAGAATTGAAAAAAGAGTATAATAGAATGCTGTGATTGATTGAAATCAAATTTATCAAATCTACTGCAGATCAACCACAATGTGATGAATCTAATATATCTTAATCTATAGAGAAATCTGCTGCATCTAATGAGTATGTAGATAATCTTGATATTATTGATAGATGTGATGATGATTGTTAATTAATAAATGAAGTTCATGATATTCAAAAAAGTTCTGTTTCATTGTAGATTCCGTTACAGTGTGGCGCACTCACTAATGAAAGATAGTGAGATGCGCTTGGCATGATTAGTGGTGTTAGAATAGCGTTATACTGCCCCGGCGTTTTTTTGATGAAGGTCTCTATCTTAGATGAATACGTCCCTTTCAGATTGGAGTGATATTTTGCTATCAAATTGAAACATTGATATTGGCAAATGGGGGATAATTTGATCAAAAGGATTCTCAGTGAATGGGATGGATTCAGTGTTAGATAAGCAGGATTCTAATTAACTAGTTAACTTCGATAAATAAAATATTGTAAAAATATATCCATTCTATAATTAAATAGGTTATCTAACTACATTTATATTATTATAGTATGTAAATAACATTAAAAAAAACACAAATTATTGTTTATTTATTATCACACTGTAATTAATTTAATTATCAAATGACTGAAAGATTTTTTTTTTTAATTCAAGAAAATATTCATACAAACTTTGTGAGCTTCGTCAAGAGCTGCAATACATGGACCACAGTGAAGTATCAAGCATTCTTCATTATATTTGCACCAAAGATCTTCACAGTGAACAAAGCGGTTATTTAATGGTGAATCAGATGTAGATATAGATTTTTTGCTATTTTGATTCAAATTCAACATCGAAAAATTTGATAATGATAGAGTTGTTGATAATGATGATATAATTTGATCAGTAGAATCTTTTGAAGCAGTTGATATTTGCCGATTATATACTATATTATCATTATTATTATTATTATCAGTTGTATGCTTAATGTTATAAAGAGGTATTGTCTAAATGTTCAAATAATTTATTAGATTTTACACTTTTTAATGAATACAAGTTATGAAAAATAATAAATGATGTTAATTATTTATAAAACTAAATTTAATCTACAGTACTTACTTTCGCTAATATTTCTTGCATCACTAAAACAAATATAATTTGTATAACAGAGAAAATAAACATCATAATAAAGATGATAGTATAAAAAGTAATATTACACTTAATATATATAATCGTTTTTTTTAATATACTATTTAAAAGATTAAATAGATATAAATGTATAGTTATCAACTACTTTAAATATTACTTATATTTCTATTACATAATGAATATTACTAAAGTGAATTTTGATAAGAGCTTTAAGTTTTATTTTTATTAAATAGAGTGAAGCGATGTCTTTAAAAATCATGCAAAGCTTTGAGAGAGAGGGGCAAAAGTTGCTCCATTTTGTAACTGAAATAATTAGATGTCAATGTGTTCAAAACAGTGGCCTCAATCTAGAATGGCCATGTGACCATGCATGGAACCAGGATCAAATTTTTCCTCAGTCCCATTATCAAATATCTTAGTTCTGATCTCATATAGTGTTTATGAAATCAGTCACTTTACATGAGTTATATTATAATTCTAGTCTCAGATCATGTTTTAGTTATAAATCATCAGTTCTGCAGTTCTGATTGCATTTGACCTCATTTTACAAAATGGGACCAAACGGAACCATGTTTTACCCTATATAGATTGGCAGCGATAGATAGATTAGCAGCGATAGATAAATTGGCAGCGGTAGATAGCTTAGCAGCAAGGGATAGATTAGCAGCGATAGATAGATTAGCAGCGGTAGATAAATTGACAGTGGTAGATAAATTGACAGCATTGATAGATTGGCAGCGGTACATAGATTGGCAGCGGTACATAGCTTAGCAGCGAGGGATAACTTAGCAAGATTGACAGCAGTAGCTAATAGATAGAGGTAATATCTCCACCAATTATATCATCACATTGATATCTAGATATGTATTATATAATCATCAGAATGGGGATCAAATTTCAGTCAAAATCATGATCAGTCTCAGATCATGTTCTTATTTTTGATAGTAAGTTGTGACGGGTTAGCATCTGTTAGTAATTAACTTATGCAATCAACTCCTCTTCTGCACCCACTTGTTCCTGGCCATTGTGACCTTGCATAACCCTCGATGTTCTTCCACTCTGCGCTCCGCGCTTGTGTAGTTTCTAATGATTCTTCCACATATCTCTTAACATTCTTCCACTCTGTGCTCTGCACTTGTGTAGTCTCTAATTGTGACGGGTTAGCACCCGTTAGTAATTAACTTACACAACCAACTCCCCTCCTGCACCCGCTTGTTCCTGGCTGTTGTGACCTCGTGTAACCCTCGATGTTCTTCTGCTCCATGCTCCGCGCTCGCGTAGTTTCTAATGATTCTTCTGTGTAGCTCTTAACATTCTTCCACTCTGTGCTCTGCACTTGTGTAGTTTCTAATGATTCTTATGTGTATCCCTTAATGTTCTTCTGCTCTGCACTTCACTGTGAAGCAGCTTCTGATATTCTTCTGCTCTGAACTTTTCTCTATAAGAATCCTCTTCATATGATCTTTTCTTCTGATTTCTTTTCTCTTTCTTTTCTTAATCAATTTGTAATCTGTAATTAGAATAGTATCAAATCATTAATTGAAGTATGCTCATTACATTACAAATTGATTCTTCTGTGTTTAAGATCTGAGTGTCTTGTTATTAGTTCTTACATCTGAGTGCATTGTTATCAGTTCTTACATCTGAGTGTGTTGTTTACAGATCTGAGTGTCTAGTTGTTACAAGAGATCTCTTATAAATCTGAGTGCTCTTATTATTAGTTATATATACTGTTATATCTAAGCATCTGAAACATAATTAACTGTGTTCTACAAGGCTCAAGTGTCTACAAATCATAATGCTGTGAATAGTATTTATGAAGAAGCTTGATCAAGCTTAGTGCTGCAACACTGTGAATAGTGTCTGCAAGAGAATCAAGTATCTACAAGTATTTCTTTTCTTTTATTACTATTACATGTTTTTAGATATTGAAATGAACTACAAACAATTCTACAAACACCCACTGCATTCAAATATGATGAATGATAACTTAGATCTACAAAGCATTCTTCAGCAGCAGACACTACAAATGACTGAATTGCAATGATGACTGACTGAGATGAGCATTTTTGTATTCACTATTTCTTCTACACTCACATCTCATGAAAAGTCTTCAAGAGAGAAACTCTCAATCCTCAACAAATATGAGAAAGATCTAACACTCTACCTCATGTGGAAGTCAAAAGTAAGCATCAAATTGAACATCAATGAACAAGCAATAGACTCACTATCCAATCAAGTGTGGTATATTTATAGCAGATTGAATGATGACACATTAGCAAAATTTCAACTCTGAATGAATTATTATCAGAATCATCAGTGTATATCAGAGCTAGTCTTCTAACAACTCAACTTTCTCTTTCTCAATTCTACATTTCAAGCCAAGACATTAGACTGATTTAATCAAATTTATCAGATGAATGTTGTATTGACAACTTATCTTTCTGAATTCAATCACAAACTTCTAGAAGCAGATGAGCAAGACTGAAATGATACTATCAAGATCAATATATTATTCAAGAACTTGAACTTTCAATTGCATAACTGAAGTGTAGAGTATCTGAAGCTTTCAATATACAGTGAATTCTGTACTGATTTTTATCTATTGAATAACAATCTGTCTCAGTTCTGTACACTTCAAAATTGCAGAGAATTCTGCTTAACAAATATATATATCTCAAACTACTCTGCAGTGTCCCCCACCTCTGAATCAGAATCAATGAACTGAGTTCCACATGTAAACACAAATCACTCAAGAATTCTCAATGTCTCAGAGAAGAACACTGCTGACTGAATTGTCAGAGAAGTCTGCATACACTGTGACAAATCAGAGTACTTCACAAATCAATGTTCAAATGTGATTGCTCTGAGTAAATCTCTCATACATGTAAATACTGTGTCATCTGTGAATAGACAAGAACAGAGAAAAGATGAGCTCTCACTCTAAAATACAGATGAGAGCTCAAGAAGCAGAAAGCTAGCTGAAGATTTGAGCAGAAGATGCAAGCAGACACAATTATAATCTCTGTCATTGTAAATAGCTTAGTCAATGTATGAGCAATGATAGACAGTGGTTTTCTTCACTATGCTCTTATAGACATCCAGCTGATTGAGAAGCATAAGCTTCAGTGTATTCTCTTTTTCAAATTATATAAACTCAGTGGATTTGACAGCCTCAGAGGATCTGCCTCCTACAACATAATAAGATTTAATGTCAATGTAGAAGAATATGAGAAAAAGAATGTATATGTATATGAAATACAAGATCTTGAATACAATCTAATACTCAGTCTATCATAGCTCACAGAATTTGGAATCTTATTGAATGCATGCAATCACTGTCTTATTTTCTCAGAAGATAACTGTGTTTATGAGAAGAATGTCAATAGAACTGCTGATCTCACTCAGATATCAGCAAAAGTGTACAAACTACTAACTCATCAAACATATGAGAAGAAGAATGTCCAAGTGTTCACTGCTAGTATGACAGATATCAAAAAAATGTTAGAAAAGTTAGAACTCAAAAATCTCAAGAAACTGCACAAGAAACTATCTGAATTGTATGAAGACTTCACAGATATATTCAATGAGAAAGAAGCTGAAAAGCTTTCTTCTCACTGAGAACCCAGTATAGATCATACAATTGAGCTCATCAAGAAGAACAGTAAGAATTCACAACCACTCTGAGATTCTCTCTACAGCATGTCACATAACAAGCTTCTCATTCTATAAAAAATGCTCAATGAACTACTGAACAAAGACTTCATTCATATTAGCAACTCATCTGCTGCAGCATCTGTACTGTTTGTGAAGAAATCAGAAGAAGACTTACAATTCTGTGTTGACTACTGAGAACTCAACAAGATTACACAGAAGAATCAATACTCTCTTTCACTCATCAACAAAACACTTGAATGAATAGAAAAAGTAAAATAATTTACAAAGCTTGACATCTCTGCAGCCTTCTATAAGATAAGAATTAATGAAGATGATGAATGACTAACTGCTTTTTGTACACATTACAGATTATACAAATGAACAGTGATCTCTTTTGAATTAGTGAATGCTCTGAGCATGTTTCAGAAATACATTAACTGAGCTCTACAAGATCTGCTTAATGAGATTATCTCAGTGTATATAAACAATATTCTGATCTTCACTGATGGACTGCTCACTGAGCACTGCAAGTATATATGATAAATGCTTGACTGTCTATGAAAAGCTGAACTGCAAGTGGACATTGACAAATGCAACTTTGAGATCAAGTCTACAATCTATCTAGAATTCATCATTGAAGCTGAAAAAGATGTATGTATGAATTCTAAGAAGATGGAAGCAATTCTCAACTGAGAGATATCAGTCTTGATAAAAGAAACTAAAAGCTTTCTAGAATTTGTCAACTTCTATTGAAGATTCATTAAAAACTTCTTTGATATTGTACAATCACTGACAGATCTGACTCAGAAAGACACTGTATTTCAATGAACTGACAAAGTGAATACAGCATTCAAAAAGCTGAAATGTATGTTTATAAGTGCTTCAATGCTGCAATCATTCAATCTGAATTAGCATACAATTCTTGAAATGGATGTCTCAGATTATGTAGTAGATGAGACACTGATACAATATAATAATGAAGATGTTCTATAATTCTGTATTTTCATCTTGAAAAAGATGTCACTCACTGAATGCAACTACAAAATCTACAACAAGAAGCTTCTAGTGATTATATAATGTCTTGAAAAATGAAAGTCTGAACTTATGAGTGTTGAAAAGTTTGAGATTGTTACTGATCATAAGAATTTAGAGTACTTCACAATCATTTGTAAATTCACTGAAAGACATATGCATTGATCATTGTTTCTTAGCTGTTTTTCATTCACAATTTGTTATTAATCTGAAGTAGAAAACATCTTTGTGGATGCTCTATTCTGTCAAAAATAAGATATACCATCTGATGACTTGAACAACAGATGAAAATATCAAGAGCATCAGTTAATTGACTCTGCAATTATAGAAAGTTCTACACAATCAGACAAACTCTGTGTACATATCAATCAGTTCTGAGCTCAAGAACTCTCACTCAAAGAACAATGAAAGCTAGCAGCAGAAGCAGATGAATTCTGACAATAAGTTATCAAAGTTATATAAAACAGAGCATCTCAATTCTCTGCAGATGTATACTCAAGAATAGATATCTCAGCATATTTGATCAATGATGACAACTGCTTACACTTTTGAAATAGATGATGAATCTCTGATTCAGAATCTCTACAAACACAGATCATGTAAGAAATTCATGACTCATCAATAATCAGATACTCAGAATGCAAAATCATATACAACATTGTCACTCAAAAATTCTACTGATCAGATATATCAAAAAACATATATCAGTTTGTATGTGACTGTGATCACTGTGATTCAGTGATGACATGATATAAACATTGAAAAGAGATGCTGAAGTCTCTATCTATCTTCAATCAAACTTGATATAATATAGCTATTGATTTTGCAGTTTTCTTATCTGAAAGTGAAGATTCTATGAACATTCTAGTCATTGTTGATCAACTCAGTAAGAGTGTAATACTACAGCTCTGTGACAAGATGAACACTGAAGTAGTTGCAGATGTCTTCATCAGAAGCTCATTTTATTGTATGCATGATCTGTCTTCATTCATTATGTCAGATAGAGACAGTCAATTCATCAGTGCACTCTGAGTCTGTGTATGTCAATTATTAAGAATTGAATGAAAGTTATCAATGATGTACCACTCAGAGACTGATGAAGCTACTGAGAGAATAATATAAATAGTAAAGAACATTCTTCATAAGTTCTGTAATTATATACAAGACAACTGAAGCAATCTGCTGCCACACACTGAGATTGTGATTAACAGTTGAGATTTCACTACAACAGATGTAAGCTCATTTTTTCTTCTATATGAATACAACTTAGAGATTCTGAACTTCTCTGAGACTCTCTGAGAAACTGTGTACATCCACAGTCTCATATAGATGACAGAGAACATTGTGAGCAAGCTGAAGAAAGTCTGCAAATGAACAGAAGCTTCAATGATCAGTGCTCAGTAAGATTACAAAGATCAAGCAAATATCAGAAGAAGTTCTGTGATCTGATACTATATAGAAGACAAAATCTGACTGAATCTCAAAAACATAAAAATGAACCACTTCTTGTGTACACTAGATTACCACCACATCAAGTATACAGTGAAGGAAGTGCTAGATACACATGATTATCAACTCAACATTTCATCTGACATTCATGATGTCTTTCATATGAACCTGCTCCAACCCACAGCTGAGGATCCATTTCTCTCACAGAGAATCTCTGATTGACAGTCATCTGTCATTGTAGAAGAAGACAATAAACTCAAGTAGGAAATCAAAGCAATTCTTGACAATAGAATCAATCATCATCACTGTGAATATCTTGTCAAATGAGTAGAATACAATTGTCTGATCTGGGAATCTGTGTCTGTCTTGAAGAATATCACTGCTCTTGACATCTATGAGTCCTCACTCATCTCAGTAGAGGGGGATAATGTGATGGATTAGCATCTGTTAGTAATTAACTTACACAATCAACTTCTCTTCTGCATTCACTTGTTTCTGACTGTTGTGATCTTGTGTAATTCTTGATGTTCTTCTGCTCTGTGCTCTGCACTTGTATAGTTTCTAATGATTCTTCTGTGTAGCTTTTAATGTTCTTCTGCTCTATGCTCCGTGCTTGTGTAGTTTCTAACGATTCTTACATGTATTTCTTAATGTTCTTCCACTCCACACTTCACTGTGGAGTGGCTTCTGATATTCTTCTGCCTTGAACTTTCCTCTATAAGAACCCCCTTTGTACAACCTTTTCTTCTAATTTCTTTTCTCTTTCTTTCCTTAATCAATTCGTAATCTGTAATTAGAATAGTATCAAATCGTTAATCGAAGTACGCCCGTTACACTAATGATTCTTCTATATAGCTTCTAATGTTCTTCTGCTTCATGCTTCACACTTATATAGTCTCTAACAATTCTTCTGTGTAGTTCTTAATGTTCTTCTGCTCTGCACTCCACTGTGAAGTGGCTTCTGATATTCTTCCATCTCAAACTTCCCTCTATAAGAACCCTCTACATACAACCTTTTCTTCTGATTTCTTTTCTCTTTCTTTCCTTAATCAATTTGTAATCTGTATTAGGATAGTGCTAGATCATTAATTGAAGTACACTTATTACAATAAAACACACAGCAGATGTAGAATATAGCCATTCTTCTTGAAATTTCATATCTCCTTCAACTTCCACCAATCATCTGACAGTTCAACATAAACTAGCTTATCAAGTGAACTGTTTATAAAGGCATTGATACCATCTAATTGCTCAGCATTAATGTTAAAGACATTGATAATAGAAAGCAAGATATAGAAGATTCTCACAGCTAGAGTATGAGTTTTGATATCTAGATCAGACATTGATTGTAGATCAACTCAGACACAGATATGAGCTTTGAACTTGATAAGATAATCATCATCATTGAATTTGTAGATAAACATTCATCACAATGGAATCACTGAGATATCTTTCAAAAGTCTGTTAACAATTTTATAGGTATTTCACTGAGTTATAGAGTCTCATTTCCATTTGATAGTGTTGATTCATTCATCACAATAGTGGTGCTTGTTGACATCATTTCAATGCTTAGATGAGTCAAATAACTGAGATTGATGAATTTTAGCAGATTCTGATCTAGATAGAAGTTCTGCAAAGACAGTGTTGATCATCTGATTTGAATTATCTTTAGCAATAGATACTGCTACATGATGAGTTGTCTTGTGTGTTCTCTTTCTTTCAATTATATTGAAGTTGCTGAAGTCAGAACTGATCTCATTCACCGTAAATGTCTGATTGCTAGATAATATCAGATGAGTATTGATAGAAAGATCTGATTCAATAATGTTCAAATCAGATTCAGATATAGAATCTGATGTAGATAAAATATCTGCTATAAGTTGAGTCTCTAGTGCTTTGTTGATATCTTCACTATTGTTATTAACATTCTCCATATGTGGTGTAATCTCATCAGAACAAAAGATATTGATATCTGAATATAGATTATTCTCTTATTGAGAAGTGCCAACTTTTGATTCTTGAACTTTAATATTCAAGAATTCAATCTCTTGAGTAATTCAATCTTGTAGCTGTTTTTCAATATTGGATTCATTCAGATTATATCATCTATTTTCATCAAATATAACATATCATGCTCTTATCACTTTATCTAAATGAGGAATCCAAATTCTAAAGATGTTTGTAGAATCATATCTCACAAAATATTCAATATGAGCTCTGAAATCAAGCTTCTGTGATTGATTTCAATTAAGAATCTTGTTGGGGATCTTTGTGTATGCTCAACATTCATAGACACATAAGTGAGCACAAGAATGTTGTTTGATATGTGTGATGAGTTAGCAATCATTAGCAATTAACTTACACAATCAACTCCTCTTTTGCATCCACTCATTTCTGGTCATTGTGATCTCATGTAACCTCTAATGTTCTTTCACTCTGTGCTCTGCACTTGTGTGGTCTCTAACGATTCTTTTATATAGCTTTTAACATTCTCCCACTCTGTGCTCTGCACTTGTGTGGTCTCTGACAATTCTTTCATATAGCTCTCAATGATTCTTCCACTCTACACTCTGTGCTTATATAGTTTCTAATAATTCTTTCATATAGTTTTTAATGTTCTTCTGCTCTGCACTCTACTGTGAAGTGACTTCTGATATTCTTTCATCTCAAATTTCTCTCTATAAGAATCCTCTTTGTACAATCTTTTCTTCTAATTTCTTTTCTCTTTCTTTTCTTAATCAATTCATAATCTGTATCAGAATAGTGCTAGATTGTTAATTGAAGTACATCTATTACATTACAAATTGATTCCTCTGTGTTTAAGACTCAAGTGTTTTGTTATTAGTTCTTACATCTGAGTGTGTTGTTTAAGATCTGAGTGTCTCATTATCAGTTCTTATGCTCAAGTGTATCATTTACAGATCTGAGTGTCTAGTTGTTACAAGAGATTTCTCATAAGTCTGAGTGCTTCTATTATTAGTTATATAGACTGTTGTGTCTAAGTGTCTGAGACACAATCAATCATATTCTACAAGGTCTGAGTGTCTACAAACTGTAACACTGCAAATAGTGTTCATGAAGA
Source organism: Histoplasma ohiense (assembly GCA_017607445.1). NCBI lineage: Eukaryota > Fungi > Ascomycota > Eurotiomycetes > Onygenales > Ajellomycetaceae > Histoplasma > Histoplasma ohiense. Next base: position 3,319,994 of record JAEVHH010000006.1, on the reverse strand, counting down.
AGCTTGACAAAGCTTAGTACTGCAACACTGCAAATAGTGTCTGTGAGAGAACTGAGTGTCTACAAGTATTTCTTTTCTTTTTTTTATTATTATATGTTTTTAGATATTGAAATGAACTACAAGCAATTCTACAAACATCTGCTGCATTCAAATGCAGTGGATGATAACTTAGATCTATGAAGCATTCTTCAGCAACAGACACTACAGATGACTGAATTGCAACAATGACTTGTTGAGATAAGCACTTCTGTGTTCATCATTTCTTCTACACTCACATCTCATGAAAAGCCCTCAAGAGAGAAGCTTTCAATTCTAAACAAATACAAAAAAAACCTAGCACTTTACCTTATGTGAAAGTCAAAAGTGAATGTCAAATTGAACATTGATGAACAAGCAATAGACTCACTATTCAATCAAGTGTGGTATATTCATAGCAGATTGAATGATGATATGTTAGTGAAATTCCAACTCTGAATGAGTCATTGTCAGAATGATCAGTGTACATCAGAGCTAGTCTTTCAACAACTCAACTCTCTCTTTCTCAATTCTACACTTCAAGCCAAGATATTAGACTGGCTTAATCAGATTTGTCAGATGAATATCATGTTGACAACTTATCTTTCTGAATTCAATCACAAACTTCTAGAAACAGATGAGCAAGACTGAGACAATGTCATCAAGATCAATATATTATTCAAGAACTTAAACTTTCAGTTGTATAACTGAAGTATAAAATATCTGAAGTTCTTAACATACAGCAAATTCTGTACTGATCTTTGTCTGTTGAACAATGATCTGTCTCAGTTCTGTGTGCTTCAAAATTGCAGAGGATTTCACTGAATAAATGCATACATCTCAAATTACTCTGCAATGCTCTCTGCCTCTGAATCAGAATCAATGAACTGAATCTCACATGTAAATACAAGTCATCTAAGAGTCTTCAATATCTCAGAAAAGAACACTGTCAACTGAATTGTCAGAGAAGTCTGCATACACTGTGACAAGTCAGAGCATTTCATAAATCAATGTCTGAATGTAATTTCTCTGAGTAAACCCCTCTCACATGTGAATACTGTGTTGTCTGTGAACAAGCAAGGACAGGGAAAAAATGAGCTCTCACTCTAAAATACAGACAAGAGCTCAAGGAGCAGAAAGCTAGCTGAAGATTCAAGCAGAAAATGTAAGCAGACACAATCATGATCTCTATCATTGTAAATAGTCTAATCAATGTACAAGCAATGATAGACAGTGATTTTCTTCACTACACTTTTATAGACATTCAGCTGATTGAGAAGCATAAGCTTCAGTGTATTCTCTTTCTCAAACTGTATAAACTCAGTGAATTTGACAGCCTCAAAGAATCCATCTCCTACAATATGATAAGATTTAATATTGATGTAGAAGAATATGAGAAAAAGAATGTATATGTATACAAAATACAAGATCTTGAGTATGATCTAATACTCAGTCTATCATGACTCACAGAATTTGAAACCTTGTTGAATGCATGCAACTGCTGTCTTATTTTCTCAGAAGATGACTATGTTTATAAGAAGAATGTCAATAGAACCACTGATCTCACTCAGATATCAACAGAAGTGTACAAACTACTAATTCATCAAGCACATGAGAAGAAGAATGTCCAAGTGTTCACTGCTAGTATGACAGACATCAAAAAAGCATTAGAGAAACTAGAACTCAAGAATCTCAAAAAACTGTGCAAAGAACTATCTGAATTATACAAAGATTTCACAGATGTGTTTGACAAAAAAGAAGCTGAAAAGCTTCTCCCTCACTAAGAATACAGTATAGATCATACAATTAAACTCATTAAGAAAAATGATAAGAATTCACAATCACTCTGAAATTCTCTCTACAGTATATCACACAATGAGCTTCTCATTCTACAAAAAACACTTAACAGATTACTAGACAAAGACTTCATTTATATTAGCAACTCATCCACTGCAGCATCTGTACTGTTTGCAAAGAAATCAGAAGAAGGCTTATGATTCTGTGTCAACTATTGAGAACTCAATAAGATTACATAGAAGAACTGATATCTTCTCTCACTCATCAATGAAATACTTGAATAAATAGAAAAAGTGAAATGATTTACAAAACTTGACATCTCTGCAGCCTTCTACAAGATAAGAATTAATGAAGATGATGAATGGCTAACTGTTTTTTGTACACATTACAGATTATACAAATGAACAGTAACTCTTTTTGAATTAGCAAATGCTCTGAGCATATTTCAGAAATACATTAACTGAGCTCTATAAGATCTGCTCAATGAAATCATCTCAGTGTATATGAATGATATTCTGATCTTCACTGATGAATCACTTACTGAGCACTGCAAGCATGTACAACAAGTAGACTGGCCATGTGACCATGCATGGGACTGAGACTAAATATTTCTCCAGTCCCATTATCAAATTTCTTAGTCCTGGTCCCATATAGTGTTTATTAAATTAGTCACTTTACACTGTTTATATTATAAATCTAGTCCCAGGTCATGTTCTTCTTATAAATTACTGATTCTGATTCCATTTGGTCCCATTTTGTTAAAATGGGACCAAATGGGACCATGATTTACCCTATATAGATGATATAATGCTATGAGCGTTACCAAAAATCATTACCTATCAAAAGAAGTTTAGTGTATTTATGCTCTAGTTCTATTTTGAACTAGTAATGATAGTGATAGATAGATTCGCCGCGGTAGATAGGTTGGCAGCGATAGATTAGCAGTGATAGATTAGCAGCGATAGATTAGCAGTGATAGATTAGCAGCAATAGATTAGCAGTGATAGATAGATTGGCAGTGGTAGATAAATTGGCAGCGATAGATAGGTTGGCAGCGATAGATTAGCAGTGATAGATTAGCAGTGATAGATTAGCAGCGATAGATTAGCAGTGATAGATAGATTGGCAGTGGTAGATAAATTGACAGTGATAGATAGATTCGCCGCGGTAGATAGGTTGGCAGCGATAGATTAGCAGCAATTGATTGGCAGTGATAGCTTAGCAGCGAGGGATAGCTTAGCAGTGAGGGATAGATTGGCAGCAGCGATAGATTAGCAGCGATAGATAGATTAGCAGTGATAGATAGATTGACAGCAGCGATAGATTAGCAGCAATAGATAGATTGGCAGTGGTAGATAAATTGGCAGTGATAGATAGGTTGGCAGCGATAGATAGGTTGGCAGCGGCGATAGCTTAGCAGCGAGGGATAGCTTAGCAGCGGTAAATTGGTTGACAGCACTAGATAGAGGTGATATCTCCACCAATCATATCATCAGATTGATATCTAAGATATGTATTATATAATCATCAGAACAGGACCAAACCTCAGTCAAAATCATAATCAGTCTCAGATCATGTTCTTATTTTTAATAGTCAGTCACTTTACATGAAATATCAAGATTTATTAATCTCATTTCACTCATGTTCTAATAATTCTAGTCACTTTACACTCCCATTCTGATCCTGGTTCCACTGAAAATCACGCCAAGAAATGGAATGGGATCAAACCAAACCAAATCAAACATGAAATTCATGGTCCCACTGGCCAGTCTAACAACAAGTGCTTGACTGCTTACAAAAAGCTGAACTGCAAGTGGACATTGACAAATGCAACTTTTAGATTAAATCTACAATCTATCTAGAATTCATCATTGAAGCTGAAAAAGATGTATGCATGAATTCTATGAAGATGAAAGCAATTCTCAACTGAGAGATATCAATCTCAGTAAAAGAGACTAGAAGCTTTCTAGAGTTTGTCAACTTCTATTGAAAATTCATCAAGAACTTCTTCAATATTATATAATCATTGACAGATCTGACTCAAAAAGATGCTGTATTTCAATAAACTGACAAAGCAGACACAGTATTCAAAAAGCTGAAGTGTATGTTCATAAACACCTCAATACTGCAATCATTCAATTCAGATAAGCATACAATTCTTGAAACAGATGTCTCAGATTATGTAGTAGATGAGACACTGATGCAATATGATAATGAAGATATTCTATAATCTTGTATCTTCATCTTGAAAAAAATGTCATTCACTGAATACAACTACAAGATCTACAATAAGAAGCTTCTAGTGATTATATAATGTTTTGAAGAATGAGAATCTGAACTTATGAGTGTTGAGAGATTTGAGATTGTTATCAATCATAAAAATCTAGAGTACTTCACAATCATTTATAAGCTCACTGAGAGATATATATGTTGATCATTGTTTCTTAGCTGTTTTTTATTCACAATTTGTTATTGATCTGAAGTAAAGAACACTTTTGCAGATGCTCTGTTTCACTGAAAACAAAATATATCATCTGATAACTTGAATGACAGATGGAAACACTGAGAACATTGATTAATCAACTCTGTGATCATAAAAGATTCTATACAATCAGATGAACTCTGTGTACATGTCAATCAGTTTCAAGCTCAAGAACTCTTACTTGAAGAACAATGCAAGCTAGCAGCAGAAGCAGATGAATTCTGATAACAAGTCACTGAAGTCATATAAAGAAGAGCATCTTAATTCCTCACAGATGTATACTCAAGAACAGATATCTCAGCATATTCAATTGATGATGACAACTGTTTACACTTTTGAAATAGATGATGAGTTTTCAATTCAGAATCTTTACAAGTATGAATCATACAAGAAATTCATGACTCACTGATGACTGAGCATTCAGAATACAAAATCATGTACAATATCATTGTCTGAGAATTCTACTGATCAGATATATTAAAAGATATATACTGATTAGTACACAACTGTGATTGCTGCAGCTCAGTGATGATATGATGTGAATACTGAAAAGAAATGCTGAAGCCTCTATCTGTTTCTGACTGAATTTGATGTGATATAGCTATTGATTTTGCAGTTTTCTTATCTGAAAGTGAAGATTCTACAAAATATTCTAGTCATTTTTGACTGACTCAGCAAGAGTGTAATACTACAGCTCTGTGATAAGATGAACACTGAAGTAGTTGCAGATGCCTTCATCAGAAGCCTGTTCTATTGTATATATAGTCTGCTTTCATTCATTGTGTCAGATAGAGACAGTCAATTTGTCAGTGCACTCTGAGTCTATATATATCAATTATTGAGAATTGAATAAAAGTTATTAATAGTGTATCATTCAGAGACTGATGAAGCTACTGAGAGAATGATATAAACAGTAAAGAACATTCTCTGTAAGTTCTATAATTACACACAAGACAACTGAAGCAATCTGTGGTTATATGCTGAGATTGTAATTAATAGTTGAGATTTCATCATGACAGATGTAAGCTCATTTTTTCTTCTATACAGATACAACTTAGAGATTCTGAATTTCTCTGAGACTCTTCAAGAAACTGTGTACATCCACAGTCTCATACAGACAGCAGAGAACATTGTGAGCAAGTTGAAGAAAGTTCACAAATGAGCAGAATCTTCAATGATCAGCACTCAGCAAGATTATAAGAATTAAGTAAATATCAGAAGAAATTCTATGATTTGATATTATGTAGAAAACAAAGTCTGACTAAATCTCAAGAATATAAGAATGAATCATCTCTTGCATATACTAGATTATCATCATATCAAGTATACAATGAAGAAAGTGCTAGACACACACAATTATCAACTTGACATCTCATTTGACATTCATGATGTCTTTCATACAAATCTGCTTCAACCTATGGCTGAGGATTCATTCTCCTCACAGAGAACCTTCAATTGGAAGTCTGTAACGGGCGTACTTCGATTAACGATTTGATACTATTCTAATTACAGATTATGAATTGATTAAGAAAAGAAAGAGAAAAGAAATCAGAAGAAAAGGTTGTATGAAGAGAATTCTTATAGAGAGAAGTTCAGTGTGAAAGAATATCAGAAGCCACTCCACAGTGGAGTGTGAAGTGGAAGAACATTAAGAGATATATGTAAGAATCATTAGAAACTACATAAGTGTGAAGTGTGAGGTGAGGGAATCATTGAGAGCTATGCAGAAGAATTGTTAGAGACTATACAAGCATGAAACACAGAGTAGAAGAATATTAGAAGCTATACAGAAGAATTGTTAGAGACTATATAAGTGTGAAACACAGAGTGGAAGAATATTAAGAGCTACACAGAAGAATCATTAGAAACTATATGAGTGCAGAGCACAGAACAGAAGAACATCAAGAATTATATAAGATTACAACAGTCAAAAACAAGTGGATGCAGAAGAAGAGTTGATTGCATAAGTTAATTACTAATGAATACTAACTCATCACATTATCCCCCTCTATCAGAGTGAGTGAGAACTTGTAGATGTTGAGAGTGATGATGTTCTTCAAAGCAGATGTGGGTTCTCAGATTGAATGATTGTATTCTACTCATTTGATGAGATATTCATGATGATGATGATTGATTCTATTGTCAAGAATTGTTTTGATTTCTCACTTGAGTTTGTTGTCTTCTTCTACAATGACAGATGACTGTCAATTGAAGATTCTCTGTGAGAGGAATGGATCCTCAGCTGCAGGTCAGAGCAGGTTTGTATGAAAGACATTGTGAATATCAGATGAGATGTTGAGTTGATAATCATGTATGTCTAACACTTTCTTCACTGTATATTTGATGTGATGGTAATCTAGTGTATGTGAGAGATGATCTGCTCTTATATTCTTGAGATTCAGTCAGATTTTATCTTCTACATAATATTGAGTTGCAGAACTTCTTCTAATGTTTACTTGATTCTCATAATCTTACTGAATGCTGATCATTGAAGCTTCTGCTCATTTGTGATCTTTCTTCAACTTACTCACAATGTTCTCTGCCATCTGTATGAGGCTGTGGATGTACACAGTTTCTCAGAGAGTCTCAGAGAAGTTCAGAACCTCTAAATTATATTCATATAAAAAAAAGAATGAGCTTACATCTGTTGTGATGAAATATCAACTGTTAATCACAATCTCAGTGTGTGGCAGCAGATTGTTTCAGTTGTTTTGTATGTAATTACAGAACTTATGAAGAATGTTCTTTACTGTTTATATCATTCTTTCAGTAGCTTCATCAGTCTCTGAGTGGTACACTGTTGATAACTTTCATTCAATTCTTAGTAATTGACATACACAAGCTCAGAGTGCACTGATGAATTGACTGTCTCTATCTGATACAATGAATGAAGACAGACTATATATACAATAGAACAGGCTTCTGATGAAGGCATCTGCAACTACTTCAGTGTCCATCTTGTCACAGAGCTGTAGTATTACACTCTTGCTGAATCAGTTGACAATGACTAGAATGTTTGTAGAACCTTCACTTTCAGATAAGAAAACTGCAAAATCAATAGCTATATCATATCAAATTTGATTGAAGATAGATAGAGGCTTCAGCATTCCTTTTCAGCATTCACATCATATCATCACTGAGCTGCAGTGATCACAGTTGTGTATGAATCAGCATATATTTTTTGATATATCTGATCAGTAGAATTCTTGAGCAACAATGTTGTATATAATTTTGCATTCTGAGTGTCTGATCATTGATAAGTCATGAATTTCTTGCATGATTTGTGTTCATAGAGATTCTGAATCAGAGACTCATCATCTATCTCAAAAGTGTAAGCAGTTGTTATTGTTGATCAAATATGCTGAGATATCTATTCTTGAGTATACATCTGTGAGGAATCAAGATGTTTTGCTTTGTACAGCTTCAGCAACTTGTTGTCAGAATTCATCTATCTCTGCTGCTAGTCTTCATTGTTCTTTGAGTGAGGATTCTTGAGCTTGAGACTGATTGATATGTATATGAAGTTCATCTGATTGTGTAGAACTTTCTATAATTGCAGAATTGATTAACTGATGCTCTTGATGTTTTCATCTGTCATTCAAGTCATCAGATGATATATTTTGTTCTCAGCAGAACAGAACATCTGCAAGAGTGTTCTCTACTTCAGATCAATAACAAATTATGAACAAAAAACAGCTAAAAAATAATGACCAACATATATGCCTCTCAGTGAGCTTACAAGTGATTGTGAAGTACTCTAGATTTTTATAATCAATAACAATCTTGAATCTCTCAACACTCATAAGTTCAGATTTCCATTCTTCAAAGCATTGTATAATCACTAGAAACTTCTTGTCATAGATCTTGTAGTTGCATTTGATGAGTGACATCTTTTTTGAAATGAAGACACAAGATTGTAGAACATATTCATTGTTATATTGCATCAGTATCTCATCTATTACATAATCTGAGGCATCTGTTTTGAGAATTGTATGCTTATCTGAATCAAATGATTGCAGCATTGAGATGCTTGTGAATATACACTTCAGCTTTTTGAATACTGCATCTGCTTCATCAGTTCATTGAAATACAGTATCTTTTTGAATCAGATCTGTCAGTGATTGTACAATATTGAAGAAGTTCTTGATAAATCTTCAATAGAAGTTGACAAACTCTAGAAAGCTTCTAGTCTCTTTTACTGAGACTGATGTCTTTCAGTTGAGAATTGCTTCCATCTTCTTAGAATTCATGCATACATCTTTTTCAGCTTTGATGATGAATTCTAGATAGATTGTAGACTTGATCTCAAAGTTGCATTTGTCAATGTTCACTTACAGTCCAGTTTTTTGTAGATGGTCAAGCACTTGTTGTACATACTTACAGTGCTCAGTGAACAATTCATCAGTGAAGATCAAGATATCATTCATGTACACTGAGACAATCTCATTGAGCAGATCTCATAGAGCTCAGTTAATGTATTTCTGAAACATACTCAGAGTGTTCACTAATTCAAAGAGGATCACTGTCCATTCATATAATTCATAATGTGTATGAAAAGCAGTTAGTCATTCATCACCTTCATTAATTTTTATCTTATAGAAGGCTGCAGAGATGTCAAGCTTTGTAAATCATTTTGCTTTTTCTATTCATTCAAATGTTTCATTGATGAGTGAAAGAGAGTATTGATTCTTCTGTGTAATCTTATTGAGTTCTCAGTAGTCAATACAGAATTGTAAGTCTTCTTCTGATTTCTTCACAAACAGTACAGATGCTGCAGCAAATGAGTTGCTAATACAAATGAAGTCTTTGTTCAGTAATTCATTGAGTGTTTTTTATAGAATGACAAGCTTATTATGTGATATGCTATAAGGAGAATCTCAGAATGATTGTGAGTTCTTATCATCTTTCTTAATGAACTTGATTGTATAATCTATATCAGGTTTTCAGTGAGAAGAAAGCTTTTCAGCTTCTTTCTTATCAAACACATCTGTGAAGTCTTTGTATGATTTGAGTAGTTTTTTGTACAGTTTCTTGAGATCTCTGAGTTCTAGCTTCTCTAGCACTTTTTTGATATTTATCATACTAGCAGCAAACACTTGAACATTCTTCTTCTCATGTGTTTGATGAGTTAGTAGTTTGTATGCTTTCACTGATATCTGAGTGAGATCAGCAGTTCTGTCAACATTCTTCTCATAAACACAATTATCTTCTGAGGAAATAAGACAGTGATTGTATGTGTTCAACAAGGTTTCAAATTCTGTGAGTTATGATAGACTGAGTATTAGATTGTACTCAAGATCTTGTATTTTGTATGCATATACATTCTTCTTCTCATGTTCTTCTACATCAACATTAAATCTTATCATGTTGTAGAAGGTGGATCCTCTGAGGCTGTCAAATTCACTGAGTTTATACAGTTTGAGAAAGAGAATACACTGAAGCTTATGCTTCTCAATCAGCTGAGTGTCTATAAGAGTGTAATGAAGAAAACCACTGTCTATCATTGCTTGTATATTGATTAGACTATTTACAATGATAGAGATTATGATTGTATTCACTTATATTTTCTACTCAAATCTTCAGCTAGCTTTCTGCTTCTTGAGTTTTTGTTCATATTTTAGAGTGAGAGCTTGTCTTTTCTCTGTTCTTGCCTGTCCGCGGGTGACACAGCATTCACATGTGTGGGAGGTTTACTCAGAGTGATTGTATTCAGACATTGATTTACAAAGTGCTCTGATTTGTTGCAGTATATACAGACTTCTCTGATGATTTGATCAGCAGCATTATTCTCTGAGACATTGAGAACTCTCAGACAACTTGCATTTACATGTGAGACTCAGTTCATTGATTCTGATTCAGAGATGAAGAGTGCTGCAGAATGATTCAGAGTGTATATATTTGTTTGATGAAATTCTCTGCAATTTTGAAGTATATGAAACTGAGACAGATTGTTGTTCAACAGACAAAGATTAGTGCAGAATTCACTGTATATTGAGAGATTCAGATATTCTACACTTCAATTATACAACTGAAAGTTCAAGTTCTTGAATAATATATTGATCTTGATAGCATTGTCTCAGTCTTGTTCATCTACTTCTAGAAGTTTGCAATTGAATTCAGAAAGATAAGTTGTCAACACAATGTTCATCTGATGAGTCTGATTAAGCCAGTCTAATATTTTGACTTGAAGTGTAGAATTGAGGAAGAGAGAGTTGAGTTGTTGAAAGACTAGCTCTGATATACACTGATGATTCTGACAATGACTCATTCAGAATTGAAATTTTGCTAATACATCATCATTCAATCTGCTATGAATATATCACACTTGATTGAATAGCAAGTCTATTGCTCATTCATCAATGTTCAATTTGATGTTTGTTTTTGACTTCCACATGAGATAGAGTGCTAGATCTCTCTCATATTTGTCAAGAATTGAGAGCTTCTCTCTTGAGGGCTTTTTGTGAGATGTGGGTGTAGAAGAAACAGTGAATGCAGAAGTGCTGATCTCAGCAAATTGTTGTTGCAATTCAGTCATCTGTAGTGTCTGCTGCTGAAGAATGCTTTGTAGATCTAAGTTATCATCCACTGTGTTCAGATGCAGCAGATGTTTGTAGAATTGTTTATAGTTCATTTCAATGTCTAAGAATATGTAATAATAATTAAAAAAAAAGAAAAGAAATACTTGTAGACACTCAGAAGTCAGTTCTTTTACAGACACTATTCACAGTGTTGCAGTGCTAAGCTTTGTCAAGCTTCTTTGTGAACAATATTCACAGCATTACAGTTCATGAACACTCAGGCCTTATAGAACACAGTTGATTATATCTCAGATGCTTAGACACAACAGTCTATATAACTAATAATAGAGACACTCAGATTCACAAAAGATCTCTTGTAATGACTAGACACTCAGATCTGTAAACAACATACTCAGATGTAAGAACTGATAACAAGACACTCAGACCTTAATTAACACACTTGAATGTAAGAACTAATAACAAGACACTCAGGCCTTAAACACAGAAGAATCAATTCATAATGTAACAGACATACTTTGATTAACAATTTGATACTATTCTAATTACAGATTACAAATTGATTAAGAAAAGAAAGAGAAAAGAAATGAGAAGAAAAGATTGTACAAAGAGGGTTCTTATAGAGAGAAGTTCAGAGTGAAAGAATATCAGAAGCCACTCCACAGTGGAGCATGAAGTGAAAGAACATTAAGAGATACATGTAAGAATTGTTAGAAACTATACAAGTGCAGAGTGTGAAATGAGGAAATCATTGAGAGCTATGCAGAAGAATTGTTAGAGACTATATGAGTGTGGAATATAGAGTGAGAGAATGTTAGAAGCTATGCAGAAGAATCATTAGAGACTACACAAGTGCAGAGCACAGAGTGGAGGAATGTTAAAAGCTATATGAAAGAATTGTTAGAAACTACACAAGCACAGAGCACAGAGTGGAAGAACATCGAGGGTTATGTGAGGTCACAATGGCCAGGAACAAGCGGGTGCAGAAGGGGAGTTGATTGTGTAAGTTAATTACTAATGGATGCTAACCCGTCACACAGCCACCTGCTATTGTAGAAGAAGACAATGAACTTGAGTGAGAGATTGAAGCAATTCTTGACAATAGAACCAATCACCACTGCTGCAAATACCTCATCAAATGGATAGAATATGATTGTCCAATCTGAGAACCCACATCTGCCTTGAAGGACACTGCTGCTCTCAACATCTACAAGTTCTCACTCATCTTGATAGAGGGGGATAATGTGATGAGTTAGTATCTGTTAGTAATTAACTTATACAATCAACTCTTTTTCTGCATTCATTTATTCCTGATCATTGTGATCTTGCATAACTCTTGATGTTCTTCTGCTCTGTGCTCTGTGCTTGTGTAGTCTCTAATGATTCTTTCATATAGCTCTCAATGATTCTTCTGTCTCACATTTCACATTTGTATAGTTTCTAATGATTCTTCTGTGTAGCTCTTAATGATTCTGTCATCTCATGCTCTGTGCTTGTGTAGTTTCTAACAATTCTTCTGTGTAACTCTTAACATTCTTCTGCTCCATGCTCCACTGTGAAGTGGCTTCTGATATTCTTCCACTCTGAATTTCTCTCTATAAGAACCCCCTTCATACAACCTTTTCTTCTGATTTCTTTTCTCTTTCTTTCCTTAATCAATTTGTAATCTGTATTAGAATAGTGCTAGATCGTTAATCGAAGTACGCTTATTACAATATGAAGATATTCTTCTAGTGCTTGAAGGGGTGATTTTCATTCTAATATCTTAGTAGAGGTTCTGTTCAGCAGGTAAATGGCAGCAATTGCTATCTCAGAGAATAGTGATTGTGGCAGAAAGGATTCTATTCTGAAAGCTCTTGCTCTAGTGGTTATAATACTTTCTGCTTGTTCAGCAGCTCTGTTCTGTTCAGGGATATATTCTGAAGAGTATTTGATATCTAGATATAGTTCAATTATTCAGTTCTTAAAAATATCAGATTCTTTGATTTCTTTCTTGTTGTCAATTCATATAATCTTTGTTTCACAATCAAATTGGCATTTAATTCACTTTAAAACTTTGTTGAAAGTCTTTCTTATATCAGATTTTCTCAAGGCGGTTACTGCAATATGAAAATGAAGATAATCACAGACAAAATGTATGAGTCATCATTCTTCATTGTAGCAGTATGAAGATCCTTGCACAATATCAGCATGAAGTCATTCAAAGAGTAGTTTTGATTGTATATGTGGATGATGTGATATTTGATTCTTAGCTTTAGCAAGTTGATAAGATTGACAAAGTTCTTTGTTCTCTATATCTACATTCTTCACACTATTCTTAATATCTGATATCTGAACTCTCTTGACATCAGTTAGTAGATGTTCAATTGCTCTCATCAAGAGATGCTCAAGACATTGATATCAAATGTTGATGGATGCTGTAGAACTCTTCAGAGTGTAGAAAGTAGTTGATGATCTCAATATCTTAATAGATTCTGTTGAATTGCTAGTTGAAGCAATATTAGCAAGCACTAAGGTATTCTCACTAGTTCTGTGATATTCAGTAACTAGCAGTCCATTGTACACTTCTATATAAGTGAAGATTGAGTCATCACTAATTCTCCACAATCTAAACAATTTGTCATCGAGATAGATCCCTTCTATATGATAACAGAGTTTCCAAGTGATTAGATTGATGTGTGAGAATGGAATGTATGCAGCATTCTTAAGAATCACTTTGAATTGCTTTTCTAGACTGTTGATCATATACATTCAAACAGTTTCATATCTCATAACTCTTGTTGTCAAATCTTCTGTATAAACTTACTCTTCTGATGATTTGAACATTGGAAATCTAGATCGATTATTACAGATGTGATGCTAAGCATCAGTATCAAATATTCAGAAATCTCAGAGATAAAAGTGTTGATTAGAAAAAGAGCTCTCAATGTTCACATTTAAACATCTTGTTAATCAGTCAACAGATACAATATTGCAAGTGATCAAAGATTGATCAGTAGAATGATCAATAGAATGATTGATAGAGTGATTGATAATCAGTTCTCAATCTTTTAGAACCATTTCTTCTAGTGTTGATTCTATCATCTCAGCATTAGAAGCAGCTGCTTTGCTTATTGCTGCATCTATCTTCTTCTTAATATCTTTATTCTTAAGTGTCTCATTCATCTTCTTACATCATTGCTCATTCTCCTTCCATCCTTCTGGTCTCTGACTTGGATTGAGATAATAACATTTGACTCAGGAATGTTTAGAACCACAGACACAAGTTTTTGATTTCAATTCTTCTGTTTATCTGTTATTAAAGACAAGCCACAATCGCTCGCTTGCGCTCGCTTATCCAGCTTGAAAACGCGCTGTTTAATCCCTCGGGCGAACATAATGAGATATCCAACGGCTGCATGTGACTTGTATACATGAATTCCATGTAATCTACACCTGTCAATAGAGAACAATCATATAGATGAAAAAGGTGAATAACACTGTAGTAGTGTTGTAGAGTTACTGTAGAAGCACTAAGTGAGGTGTAATTAAATATCAGACAGCTCATATAGAGAATGTAGTGATTACAATCAAATAGCAAGAATTTGAAATGCAACAATTTATATCTATCAACCTCTGAAACATCTGTAATACAATCAAAGCAGCCAAAATGATCAAATGTAAGTAGAGAACTGTCAAAAAATGAAGAGAAACAGCTCAGAAATGATGGAATTACAGTTAACAATAGTGCAGAGCAAGCTCAGCAGCTCATGCTGTCTGTCAATTCATTTTCACTTCATTCTCAGCAGTCTCAGCAGCTCATCAGTCTGTCTGCATCCATTCTTCAGCAGCTATATCAGCAGTTCATCAACATATAGATATCAGAATGTAGACTACAGCTGCTGATAGAACAAATCATCAGAGATGACAGTGGAATTGTTGCATAGCTGCAAGAGATGAGATTCAAAAGAGATATAGTATCATATGAAAAGAATTTCAAGTCTCAGCTAAAAACAGTAACAAATATAGAATCAGCACTTGCTCACAGCTGTGGCATCAAAGTCAATCCATCATACAGCTTGTGTAAGAAGAATCATGATTCATTTGTTGAGTGTATTATAATCTTCAGCATATTGAAGACAGTCTGTGTGAATTGTCACTACAATTCACTAAGCAAACACTGCAGCTTGCAGTCTGATAAGTAATGAATTGTCTCTATAGCATGCAAATACATTAGCGAAATATATATGAAAAACATATATACTGATATGAAAATAACAGAGAATCAGCAGTTCACTGACTCTGTCAATACAATCACTGCTGACTCTGCAGCTGCAGAGAAGAATGAGAAGAAAGAAAAGAAGAAGAAACAGACTGTCAGTATGAAGTTAAATCAGACAACTGAGCTGTCTGATCTGATAAAAAAGAAACAGATGTCATTTGTGGCTCTGAAGAATGAAGAGAAGAATGATGAGATGAATGACAGTGAGATGATAAAGCTGAAATTGTTGCAACTGTGAATGAAGATGTACTGACTCTGTAATATAAAGAAAGAGATGAAGCAGTTGTGTAGAGAGTTAGATAAGATTATAAATCTGTTGCAGATGATTCAGCTCAGTCAACAAAACATCTCTACAAGTATTACAGCTGTGATTAAAAAACTTGAAAAATAGAGAGTGACATGAGTGGGCTGTATGAGTCATGTGAGATGTGAAATGAGCTCAGTGAGATGTTATTGCTTTTTTCTTTTTTTTAATAGTTAGTGTCAATTTTTGTAATGACAGTTTTTTATATATTCAAAGACCTCTATTTTAACATCTGAAGATGGCATTCTGTAGACAAAGGAGAAAAAACAGTAGTAGCAGAAGAATTAATTGAGAAACTGTAGAATTTCTGAATATATCTCATTTCCTGTATATTCTTCATCATTCTCATTCAGCAGAACAGTCAACTGACTGATATCTGTAGTTTGAGAGAGTGCAATATACAGCTGACTATGTGAGAATATGAGGTTTCTGAGATCAACATCAACTGTAGAAAGAGACTGTCTCTGAGACTTGTTGATTGTCATTACAAAACATGAACAGACTGAAAACTGACAGTGAGTCATGCTGAATGAAATCTCAATAGATCAAGTATATAGATCAATTCATGACAATATATGAACTGAACTCTTATATATATCAGATATGATCTTCATCTCAAGTAAATGAATTGTCATTCACTGAACAATCATTCTTATGCTGTTGCAGAGCCCTTCAGATGGCTGAAGATTATACAGAAGTATGACAGAAGTATCTACTTTCAATCTCAATATAAATAATAGCAGAGCTGAACAGTTAATGACAGTCAGATATTTATGAGAGAACTCTTCACAGCTCAGAGTCAGATCATCTGTATAAGCCACATCTGTAGTATAGAACATATGAACATTCTCTGATATGATCATCATAATCTATTCATTAATGCAGAATGTATTCTGATTTAATACAGTGAGAATGACACAGCTCTTGAAGTAATCAGAGCAGATCACTGCAGTTCTAAATTCAGCTGTAGAAAACATCCTCTTACACAGTGCACTGATATTAGCAGCTTGATGAATATAGAGTGAAAGATTGATACAGTCAATGCAGTCTGAATTGTATAACATTTGATCAAGTCAATTCACAAACATCATGTTATCATTATCAACAGCTAGTCTCATATTCCTTGTCAAGTATAGTACAGTTAACTGCTGTCATATATTTGAATACTGCAGACAAGCTGCCACAACTACAGCATGGCTGTCACACAGCACAACAGACAGAGTCTGTGCAAAATCATCATCAAATATAATAGAGACACCATCAAAAAGCTCATCTGATGAACATAAATTCTGAAGAAAACAGTCAACAATCTTCATACAATAGTGATGCTGTATGAGGATCTCATTTCAGATAATCAAATCTACAGCCTGCAGCAGACAGCTCAGTTCACTCTGAATGATAATCTTTGACATGGAATCTGTATTCAATTCAATTGAGATGATAAAATATGAGTGAGCTGTTCTGCTATATGATAAAAGAACAGTTGTAGTGTCAGAAAAAGTCACATAAAGTACAGTTTTTTCATCTGCATGTAGATGGCTATAGAGAGCTCTGTAAAGAAATGTTTTGTCAGTGTCATCTGAACTCTGTATAAAATAGTGAGATGGCTGTAATTCTATTGCAGTCAGAATTGAATTATATGTATAATGTTGATCATCATTGAACTGCATCTGCAGAGTGTCTGCAGTGATGATTTTCTCTATAAGATTATAGTTCTACTTCTCAAAAAGTAGCTGATTTTCAATAAGATTATTCTATACAGAGCTGTATATAGACAGATTGAAGTCTGCAAGAGTTCTGTCAAACTCATACAGAAGCTGCTGAATAAGAAACAGATTATAGTCATAATATAAATGTTCTGCAGAAGCATTGCTCACACAGTTCAGATTCATTGAAAGCAGTTGATGTGAAAGATCATCACAGAGAGTATGACAGAAATGTGCTCAGAGAACAGATGAATCTACAACATTTCCATGAATCAATGCAGTGATGAATACTGACCACATATGATGAGCAGTTGTAAATACAACAGCAGATTCAAATGTAATGATTCACTCATCATCATCATACAGAAGATCAAGTGTCTGACATGCTGTATGAAATATAGAATGACAAATATCATCCACTGTTTGAAAAGTCTCAAAGCTTGAGAGATCATATATGTTAATAAGAAGCAGCTGTAAGAATAACATCTCATCATTATATAAACTGAGATAAGACAGACAGTCAACTGATCTTCTCTTCACACAGTTCTTTCATCTTCAGTTATGTTTATCTCAAATCAAATGATAGAGAAATTTTTGATAGAGATACTAAGCATCTGAATGCAAACAGTTGTAGACAAAGAATGTTATGAACTTAGATATGTTATTTGTCAAATGTTCAGTCATATGTTCATAATCTTCATATTCAGATTCAGAAAAGTAAATCATCTGACAGTTCAGTAAATGAATAGATAACATCTCAACTGATGAGAACTTCTGATGTATATGAAACACAAATATACATCATACAGTCTCAGTTGAGCTGATATAATGTCTGTGCAGTTGAATATCAATCTCATCATTGAAGTCAATGATATGGAGAATAGTGTGGTCTGAGCCTCTGTAGACATATTTGTTGATATATTTAATGACTTCAACAGAGGCACAGACCTCAATGTTTATATGAGCTTTATACATATGAATGAGATAGAGATTATATGAAACAACTCATTGATTGTCAATTACAATCTCACTGTTGTTGATAGTACATTGGAAGAAGATAGATGGATTATGCTGCTGTCTGTACAGAGAATAGCCATTCTCTTCAACAGCTGTAGTATTCTGAAAAGCCTTGAGAAAACATTTTGTACATCTGTCATTCTTGTAACAGAGACTTGCCACATCAGCATTATATGAATTATGAATCATGAATTTACAGATCAATTCACTCAATCTATCTGTATTTTCAGCAGTGCTTGACAGCTCTGCAGATCTAATCTCATCAATTGTCTCAGACTGTAAAAATCACTCAGAGTTCTCTAGTCAGATCAACAGATGTATATGAGACAGTTCATATTTTTGATATTCAATTGTTCATACTCTGATCAACATCAGCTCAAACAGCTACTCAGATTTGAGAACATCAAGAAAATGAAAAATCTTCATTGTAAAAATATATACAATCAAATTGGAGCAGTTCTCTGCAGTCTGATCAGAGAGCAATTTATAGATAATCTCCTCTTATTCAGAGTTAGCTGTAAATGTAATGAAAAGAGTTGAACATTCATAGTTGAAGACAATTGCTATAGAATTCTGAAACAGTTTATATATAAAATGTTCACTGTCTGTATAAGAAGCAGATAATATCACACAGTGGTCAAGCTACTCACAGTCTGTATCATCTGTCTGTATAGCATCATGCAGATCATCATATTGATCAGCATGGATTTCTGATTGATGAGCACAGACTCAGTTCAGCTGTTGTTTATTAATATTGATATAGACATCAACTAAATACTGCTGAAACAGACATTCAGTCTGGAAAAGAGAAGCATCAACATCATCTTGTTGAAAAAGATAATATGTATGCCACATACACAGAGTCAGATTACAGCTGTCATGTTTATCTTCATTTTCAACAGTATTATCAACATCATTATCATAGCTGTTGCAGACAGATGAAAGATCTGCAAGCACATTCATATCAACATATCAGCTATGATCTTCAAAAGGAAAAAAGTAGAATGTAATGCAGTGGAAGATATAATGAACTGCAAGAGTTAATATATATAAGATTCAAATCAGCACTGAGCTGTTGTAGTGTCAGAAGAATGATATAGAGATGATGAGAACTGCTGAGAGTGTTCTGTATAACAACTGCAATCTTTAAAACAGTAGATAGATTCTCTCAGTAATGATCATTGTCTGTCTTCAGCTGTACAATAGAGTTCAAATCAATATATACAGCAGTGCTGTTTCATAGTATTTTTCAAGCAGACTGATAAAACTGAATAAAAAAGTTAATCTTAGAAATATTAACAGTCAACAACATAACAAATAGCTATTGAAAATCTCTCTCCTTGAAAGAAAAGTCTTGATAATCTTGTTGATTTAAATGTTAGTCAACTGTCAAAAGAAGATCAGACTCAAGAACATTTAAAGCTTTTGAAACAAATGAAAAATAAAGCAATTCTTATATACACTGATGGCTCAAAATGTGAGAAAACAGGCAATCTTGGAGCTGGAATAGCATATTCAGAAAATGATAAAAACTATATTCTTGATTCTTGGCAAATTGGAAAAGAGTCAGAAGTTTTTAATGCTGAATTATTTGCAATTTCAAGAGCTTTCAAATTGATTGAAATGAAGATTGAACAATGGAAAAGATTTGAGTATATTTGAATATTCTCTGATAGTCAATGTAAGAGATGGTTCTAGGTGTAATTATGAGAGTAGTGTGAAGTACGCATGTAGAATGTTAAGAAGGTAGCAATCTCTATTATTCAAAGCTAATCACTGATCTTCTAATATCTATAAATATCAGTGAGCATTATATAGGCGACCACCACACTCTACAGCTGTCTATAATGCTATATACTATGTCTATTCTTATTAATTCTGATGTGTTCTGTGTTCTTCTATCATCACATAGTTATTTTCTAATATAGATATCTCTGTTGTGTCTATTACAATTATCTTTCTTCTTCAAAGGCCTGGTTCTCAGAGCTTCTTACTGCAATGTGTGAAGTTTGTAATATATGCTGTGTGGTTGATATTGTATAAAGTTTGCAGAATTGAGCTGAATTAATTGTTGAGATTAATTTCAAAGTGTTGCTGTTTTGAAAGAACATTTTTTCATCTCTGATGTTATTGCAGTTCAATCATGATTTAGACACAACTTCTGAACCCCTTTTCTTTGACTTCTACATCAAAAACCACACTCTATTGAAAATCATCACCAACATCATCACTAACAATTTTTTTATTAAAAAAGAATATGCTAATTTATCAAGTAAAGTATACTGTATTCTTCTATGTGATTTTTATTGTGAAATTTGAAGTTTTGATTGTGTGATTGTATTTTCCATTTTGGGTTGAGTTTTGTGTTGTTGCAATCTCTTTGATCAACATTGCAATATTGATTTCAATCTTCAACATCTGTTTTTCTTTCTTGTTGCTTTTGCTTCTCCTCCTCCTTTGAACAAGGCCTTGGTACTAACTAAAGTTATGATAGAATGTCAGAATCAGCTTGTAATGCACTCATTTATTATTTCCTTATTATCTTCGCTTATTCTTACCTCTTTCCATTATACTCTCGCTACCGCTATTTCTATATGTATATATATATTGATGTATGTATTTCACACATCTTCTTTCTCTTTCTTTTCTTCCTTAGTGATTAGCTACACTACACTATGTTACACTACTACACTACATTACTCTACAATATATTACTATTATCTCTGCTATGCTATAAACTATCTTCTACTATTACTCTTCACACTGTCACTACACCTCACAGTTTCTAATCACTCAATCTTTGAGAGACAGTCTGTTGAGTAATAGTCATGACCTCTATCCACAGCATCCATCATACTTGTGCTACTGCTGAATCTGAAGCAACAAACATCATGAAAGAAAACTGTGAAACATGCACTTCTGTCACTGAAAGTGTGCAACAAGCATCATTTTTCTCTATAGAATTAAACTCTGAGTTTAGTTCAGAAGAGAATATCTCTTCTGAAGATCTCAGCATAATTGAGATCAAAAAAATAGCTGTGATCAGAAGAATCAAAAAATTACAGACTGAGAAAGAACTGTGAGAACTTCAACATCAGTGCAATACTTTACTGCAAGAATTGAATAAAACAATTTCAGTCATCTGAAATACACTAGAAGTACATTTGAACCACAGTAGAGATACAACTAGCATGAATAATAACCACAATAACATCACAAGTATTTTCAGATCACTAAAAGTCACACTACAAATACTCAACATCTTAGTGAAAAGCACTGTAACTACTGTCAGTGAGAGATATAGTTGAGTACTACTTTGACAATTAAAACTTTGAGATCTCAGTATGAGTGATCATTCTTCTCAGAGAGATGTGGAAAAGTTTCAAGATTAAAGTATGAAAGAATTCAAAAACTTTGTTACAGCTGCTATCACTTTTCATATCAGTGATCTTGATTACTACAACAAACACAACCATTGAAAGATCATTGAAGTCATTACTTATTTCAATATCAAGATGCAACAACATTGGTATCAATATACATATAATATGCAAACTTTGCCACCATGAGAAGAATTTGTTAGTTGAATGCAATGTCAAGTCATCAATTCAGATAAAAGTTTCTAAGATGTCAATAGACAGTACTGAAAAACAGAGCAACAAGAAGATCAGACAGTTCAACAATTTGCTTCATATTTACAATCAATTGAAGAGCATCTGCAGCATTCTTATAGTGAATATCATCAGAAATCACACCTCTATATGAAAGTTTTATCTTTCATTCACTGAGAATTTGATAAATATGCAATCAAATTGAAAGAGTTAAGCTATGATGCCACTCTACATAAACTTGCAATGACAGAATCAAATCTGTCAGAGAGACAGAAGAAGCTTAAAGAGAAGTCAAATTTCAAAAATCCCACTCAAAGCTTTAACAACAGAAATAATGCTGATAATAGATCACAAAACAAATGCAGATGAAATAACACTACAAAGTTCAATGACTTCATTCAATCAAAATATTGCCATTATTGCAAGCAATCAGAACATACCATTGATTCATGTTTCAAACAACTCAAAGACAAATTCAAAAACACCAAGTTCAACTTGAAACTCAATACAAAAGACACAAAGAACTTGAAGGACTCAAAAAACACTTAAAACATATTATTCAGCTCACAATGATTGTCATAAATGCAGAAAGTCAATGCAAAAACATCTTAAGCTTCACTGTCACAGTGAAACTCACTACATCTAAGAGTCTGCAAAAAATGCTTGTGCTAGTAGACTCTGAGTCAGAAGTGAACTGTGTTGATGAATTTTGAACAAATGTAAGATGTAGTGACAGTGTGAAGAGTAACAGTAGAAGATAGTTTATAGTGTAGTGGAGATAATAGTAATATATTGTAGAGTGTAGTATAGTAGTGTAACATGATGTAGCTAATTGCTAAGAAAGAAAAGAAAGAGAAAGAAGATGTGTGAAATACATACATCAATATATATATACATATAGAAATAGTGGTAGTGAGAGTATAATGGAAAGAGGTAAGAATAAGTGAAGATAATAAGGAAATAATAAACAAGTGTATTACAATTGTCTCTCTTTTTTATAAGAGCTGCTCTCAGCAATTGTATAGATTGCTTGCTAGTAGATAATTGCATTTCTGTATTGTAAGTTTCATTTGTTGATAGCAGTGTATTGATCGCGTCCTCTAGATAGCTTGTATACATGTTGTTATCAATTTTCTAATGAGATGGAATTGGTGGATTCTTTGGTTGTCAGAGGTTGCATGCAGAGAAGCAAAAAGAATTTCTTTTCTCTTGAAGATTTCTCTTCTTTTTTAACTTGATCATCATCAAAACTTCTTCCCATTCTGCTGCAATTTTTTATAAAAATTTTTAAATTTTCATTGGTTCTCTCTCTCTCTCTTCTCTTTTTTCAAAATGGGCTTCTTCAATTACTCTGATTTTAAGTAAGTTGTTCCTTTGCTGGCATCTATTGTGTATTATTGTTGATGTTCCTTGTCAGTGATGTTATTAGTGTGGTCACATGCATCACTAGCTTGTTTTCATATAGCATCATTCACTGTTTGCTTGTTACATTGCTCTAGCTCTAATTACATGATGCACAACAGTCAGATTCTGTGTGAACATTGTGTCTCTAGACTTGAGAATGTTGATTTTTGATGTGTGTTGGGGTCAAATGTCTGAAAGCATTGTGAGGCTTGTGTCTCTGCAGGGAAATTCTGCAAATCTATGAGTAATCCTCTTTAATTCTTATCTTCTTTTTCTTTTTCTTCAATTTTGCTTTTGAATAGTGATATACTGATAATGATGCTAGATGTGTGATACACCTCTTCTGAGGCACATCATGTGTGGGCGAGCATTTATCTTCACGGGGATGATGGCTGGAGAGGATATGACTAGCCACAAAAGTCATCTTCATTGTTTAGTTAAATGATTGAACACATCTTGTCTGGTGATGCTGTCTGCTCAGAGCAGAGCAGAGGTGAATGCTCTATGATCTCAGCATCAGACAGCAGCTGAGTCTGCAGAGATGCAGGTTTTGAAGATTATAATTATATCTGATTCTTTCAGAGCAGAGACATTAGAGGAAGAGAAGAGTGTGGAGAAGAATATGAAGATTTTGAAAGTGATGAGCTCTGAAGACTCTGTGATGAAGGGGTTGATTGAGAAGGGATTGGTGAGAAAGGAGTTGACTGAAGAGTCAATAGAGAAGATTGTGAAGATGCTGATGACTGCAGCAGTGTCTGTGATATCTGCTTTCTTTGTCAATTTATCACTGATGTCAGTGAAGCAGAGGGAGAGAGTGCTCTGAACAGTGGAGAAATGAGAGAAGAAGATGAAGAGAAATGTCTTTCTTCATTGAATATGCTGAAGAATAAGTAGATTGATGAATGAGAAAAGAAATGAGAAGACAAATATCTTGTGAAATAGATATTTGTCTATATCTCTGCACTCAAAATGAGTGCTGATAATTTATGAATATCAGAAGAAGTATTGAGTGAGGGTGGCAGAGAGAGAGAATGAGAAGAATGATAAAAGAGAGAAGAGAAAGTGAGAGATGAGAGATAAGATGAGAGTGAATGAACTGAGAGTCTTTAGACTTTTCTTAGAGCTCATTTTCTTTGTCTTTTTCTTACTTATATTTTTTATCTTTTGTATTTATTATACCCAAATTGAATTTTTCTCTTTTTTTTTTTTTCTTTTCTCTGATAAAATCCTTCTAAAAAAATGCATTTGATTGCAGTTTGAGTGAGATTTGTACTTCTAGTGTTTTTTGATTTAAGATTTGTACTTCTGACATCTTTTGACTTGATGTTTGTGCTTTTGATGTTTGAGAGTATGTTGTTTTTGTATTTGTTGTTCATTTTCTTGTTCAAGAAAGATTTCAAATGTCTGAGTGTTCAATATATTTTCTTCCAGTTTCTATGTATCATCACTAGAACCCCAATCTGTTCATCTCACTAGATATTTCAGAGGTTTGTTTTTTCATTGTTGTTTTTCAAGAATTTCTTCAATTTGATATTCTTCTTCATCATTGACAAGTTCTGATTCTGGTTCTGATAGAGCTTCATTTCTGTGATTGTATGGCTTCAATAAAGATATGTGAAATACAGAATGAATGCTTCTATATGAAGATGACAGTTTTAGTTTATATGCTTGTTTTCTGATGATATTCAGAATCTTGAAGAATCCAATATATTTATGATTGAGTTTGTGAACTGAGTGCAGCAATTGGAGATTTTTTGCATTGAGTATAATATAGTCATCTATTTTAAATTGTTGGAGTTTATATTTTGCATTATAATAGATTTTCTGTGCTTGTCACATCTTTTGTACATTCTCAATAAGCTTATGATGTGTTTCCTTGATATGTTTCACATGGCTAGCAGCATGTATGGTGACTAGTTGTGATGATTTGCTGACATTAATTTTCAAATCAGATCAATATCCCATTAAGACTTCCATGGGTGTCATTTCAGTAGAGGCATGTTGAGAGATATTGTAAACAAACTGTGTCAGTGATAGCCAGCATGCCCAGTCATCTTGATGATAGTTGATAAAGTATTGAAGATAATGTTTCAAGATTTGATTTTGTCATTTCATTTGACCATCTGTTTGAGAGTGAAAGGCTGTTGAAAGCTTCCAGCATGTGCCTAGCATATAACAAAAGTTGAATCAATAATGGCTTGTAAACAGCAACTCTCAATCAGATATATGGTTTTTGAGTACTTCATAAATTGTATAGAACTTGATATAAACAATTTCTGCTAGTTCATCAGCTGTAATGTTTTTGATGCAAGGAATATAGATTGTAAACTTAGTCTATATATTCACAATCACTAAAATCACATTGTAGATTTAGTGAAGGAATGTAGAGGCTGACAAGCCTGTAATAAAATTCATAGTAATGAATTCAAAAGAATTTGATGATAAGAGAATTGTATTCAATTCTTCATATTATCTGTGCTGTTTTGGCTTTACTTTTTCACAAGTATCATAAGTGGATATATAATCTTTGATATCTCTGACTAGTCTATATCAATAGTATTTGTTCTGAATGTCATCTATAAACTTTTTTATACCAAAGTGATCCCTCTGCAGATCATCATGATTTGCACTGATAATTTCATCAATGAGTGTCTTTTGTTGAGAGACATACATGTGATCATCAGCACACAATATATCATTCTCAGAAATTGTTTATAGCATATTTTCAGTGACAGTCATATTTTTCTCTTTTATCTTCTCTCTTTGCTCAGCAGCAAAAGAATCAATCTTCTGTGCTTTACTCAGAAATGAGATGAAGAATTCAGACATTTCTGTATATGCTGAGTTCTCAAGAATAGTCTTATTGACTGCAATCCAGAGCATATATTGCTCAATGCACAATGAAGGAAAAGAGTTTATGTGAGAGATAGAAGATGTCAATGTATGAAGTGCTTTTCACTCATTAAAAGAAATATTTTGCTCATTAGAGACTCATGCACAGACTACATCAGAAGAAATATCATTTTGAAAAGAAGTATCAGTTTTTCAGTCTAGTCTAACTTCATGTTTCAGCTTCTGTTGCAGAGTAGATAATATAGTTTTGCTATTATAGATCTCACTGTAGTCTGTGTGATGACTGAACTCATCAGCTGAATTCTTTGATTCAGAGTGATACAGTAATATAAAATTATAAGCAGATAAAGCTTCCACTCATCTGATCTGATGTCTGTTCAGTTTCTTAGTCATCATAAAGTACTGCAGATTGGTATGATCAGATCAGACTTGAATTGAATACTGAATTTTCTTCAGATAGTGTCTTCAATTCTTAAATACTGCTACAATAGTCAAGAGTTCTTTATCATGAGTATTATAATGTGTTTCCACATCAATCAACTTTCTTGATCAGAAGACAACTGAATGTCAGTGCTTATCATTCTGCAACTGTGACAGAATAGCAGTGACTGTAAAAGTGAATGCATCAGATTTGATCTGAATATACTGAGCTGAGTCAAAATGAGCAATAGAGAAGTATGTATAAAGTATGATTTGAGCTCATTGAAAGTGCTTTGAGTATCTTCTGTTTATATAAAAATAGCTTTTCTTTCTCTCTTCTTGTTCTCTTTTGTAAGTTCAAATAATGAGGCTGCAATAGAGAAGAAAGACTTAATAAATCACTGATAAAAATTAGCAAAGCTCAAGAAGAATTGAATCTCTTTAATTGATTTAGATGTAGATCATTCCACAATAGTGAAGACTCTGTCTGACTTCATCTCAACATCATTTGTATCTATAACAAATCTCAGAAATGAGATTTTGTTCATTTTGAATTCACATTTAGAGAGTTTTGCAAATAGATTCACACACTTGAGATGTTCTAGCATCTTAGTAACATGCACTTTATGTTTCTACTTTGAATTGGAGAATATGAGAATGTTGTCCAAATAGACAACACAATATATATCCAACAAATCAGATAAGACATGGTTAATGTATGCTTGAAATATCACTGAAGCATTAGCTAGTTCAAATGATATAACTATATATTCAAAATGTTCATATCTTATTCTAAAGGCTGTCTTTCAATGGTCTTTTGTCACTATAAGTATGCAGTGGTAGGCATCTCAAAGATCCAGCTTAGTGAATATCTTAGCTTTTGAAAGTCTATCAAATAATTCACTTATTAGAGATAGAGGGTATCAGTTCTTGATGATGATTCAATTTAACTCTTGATAGTCTACACAAAGACAGAGTTCATTATCTTTTTTGAGAACAAAGAGAATCAGTGCATCAGCTGAGCTACTGAACAGTTGTATTCATTCTTTATCTAATGCATTTTTTAAATATTCTCTTAGAGCAGCTAACTCAGTTTCAGAGAGATTGTATATTGATATAAATAAAGATTGCACATCAGACTCAAGATCTATACAGTGTTTCATCTCTTCTGATTTTTTCATGCTTATAGCAGCTTCTTCTGAGAAGATATGTGTGTATGACATGATATAATTGAGTAGACTGATTGACAAATCTGAATACACAGCTGAGAATATATATGAAGCATGCTTTGAGTCTTTTGAATGTTCTGTAGATAATACTACAAGCATTTCTACTCTAGCTTCTGTGAGAACTTCAGCTAAGACATCTTATTCAGAAATAATTTGAGATTGTTGTTCATCTTCAGAGCTTCTAAAGAAGAATTGTTCATCTAATCAATCTATAAGAGGATTTGTTTGTTTTAATCAAGAAAATTCTAATACAAGATTATAGTTCTTCATTTTCATTATATGAAAGAAATGAGATGTCTGCTGTGTATTACTCTTGTGATCAGTGACAGTAGTTGCAATGTTATACTTTTCAAAGAAGTGCATTATGCATTCATCAATCAACTTGATTATTTTGATTTTATAGTGAGCAGCTTCTAGATTGTGATTCTTTGCTCAAAATTCATTGACACAGTTCACTTCTGATTCAGAGTCTACTAGCACAAGCACTTTTTGCAGATTTTTAGATGTAGTGAGTTCCACTGTGACAGTGAAGCTTAAGGTATTTTTGCATTGATGTAATAGACGCAACGGAGATATCTATATTAGGAAATAGCTATGTGGCGATAGAAGAACACAGAACACGCCAGAATTAATGAGGAGGGATATAGCACACAGCATCATAGGCGGCTGTAGCGCGTGGTGGTCGCCTATATAATGCTCACTGATATCTGTAGATATTAGGAGATCAGTGATTAGCTTTGAATAATAGAGATTGCTACCTTCTTAACATTCTACATGTGTACTTCACACTACTTTCATAATTATATCTACAACCATCTCTTACAATTCTAATCACTCATAACTTTATTTGAGTGGTCTGTTGTTACACACACCTACAATAAAGCATGCAACATTAGTTAAAACACACAACATTAGTTAAAACATGCAAGATGGTCTCAACACACACAAGATCTCTTGAAAATCAATCTGAATCCTCTATCATCTTCAATGATCACAATGCACATTTGCAACAGTTGAATGATCAAATTCATAAACAAGAGCAGCAATTAGCTATTCTGCATGCACAACAGCAACTCAACAAGTTGAAAGCACAGATTCATAGAGATACTCTCATTGAGTCTCAATTAACTCAGAATATCATCACAGAACTGCTGCAAAATCAATCTGTGAACAATACAGACAATGATAATGAAACACCACTGAGATTAGAGATTAAGAACTATTATCAAGGAAAAAATATATTAGAATTCAAGAACTATAAAGATTGCATATTGACTCTCTTTACACATCATCATCAGTATTATCAAAAGAAGAAACATAAGATAAATGATGCTAAACTCTATCTTGACACCCACATTAAGCAGAAATGGTTGAATTTTGTATCATTATATGAGAGACATGAAGAAGCAATATCATTGACTTTTGATGATATGCTATCACACCTAGAAATGCAAATTAACAATCCACAGAATCAACACCAATTGACAAGTCAAAAGTTTCAAAATACAAAGCAACAAGAATGACAATTGATACATAATTTCTCTAAATATCTTGAAGATTGGAAGTACTACTTACCCTTATATAGCAAAGAACAAAGAATGAATAACTTGTGTAGTAAGACATTGAAGATATTACACACAGAACTCAATCATCAAAATTAAGAGCTTCAGAACTATAAAGAGTTGCTTCAAACTCTACAGACTCTTGAGAAAAATATGTCAGAGCAACAGCATGCTATTCACAAAGAAAGACCTGCAATATTCATAGAGAATCAGCATTATTCTGATAAATCTAGCAACTGTTGAAACAAGAGAAAATAAGAGAAACAAACAAATTCAACTGAACAAATCAAAAAAGATAAATATAACTGAATGAAGGAGTGTTCTCACTGTTATAAGAAGGGTTATGTTGCAAATGATTGTTGAATGTTACATTCTGAAAAGCACAATCAAGTTCAACAAGCAAAAAACCAACAATTCCAATCATAGAAGCAGCTGCTGCATTGGGAATACAAACAACTAGACTGCAAGATAAACAGTTATTGGCAATGAATATATGAATGCTGACAGAAGCAGAATAGTTGATGATGTGAATGCTAGTGAATTCTGATGTAGATGTGAACTTCATGTCTCACACCTGGACATCAAAATATTTCTCAAAGGCAGAAGATAAACCAAAAGTAGTGGAAGCAGTTGATAATCATAAGATTAAATCATATGAACAACAAAGAGCTGCAATGAAGATTATTGATGACAAACATATTCTTCAAGAAGAATTCCATCATTTCAAAGAAGCTGACATTAGCAGATATGATGTAATTTTGAGCATGCCATGATTGAAAGCTGCAAACCCTGATATTGATTGGGTGTGAAGATGCTGAATCTATAGAAAAGCATCAAATATTAACCACATGCATCTGAATACTGCTAAAGAATTTGCAATACTAATTGATGATGGCAATATTATATTCACTGCTTTACCATTACAAGCTGTGAGTGCAGCAACTGAGTCAAATATCCCAGATGATTATAAAAATTATCTTGATGTATTCTGAGAAGACATATCTGATGCAGAACACACACCTCACAATCATGTCATAGATCTCAAATCTGACAAGAAACCTTCATATCAACTGATATATAACTTATCACCTCAAGAACTCTCTGTCCTCTGAGAATATATTGAAAAAACATTAGAGAAGAATTGGATACATCCATTCAAGAGCTCAGTCAGTGTGCCAGTATTATTCACACTCAAGAAAGATGGAACCCTGCATCTTTGCATGGATTATTGAGAATTGAATGAAATAATAATCAAGAATCAATACCCACTGTTCTTAATAAATGAAATACTTGATAGATTAGCAGATGCCAAAATATATACACAGCTGAACCTTAGAGACATGTATCATAGAATTCACATACAAGCAAAGAATGAATGAAAAACAGCATTTTGAACACAATATGAACACTTTGAATATCTAGTCTTATCTTTTGAGCTAACCAATGCCTCTGCAATCTTTCAATCTTATATCAACAAAGCCCTCAGTGATCTTTTAGATGTATATTGCATGGCTTATCTTGATGATATCATAATCTATTCAAACACACTTGATGAACATGTTGTCCATGTTAAGAACATGCTGGAACAGTTAAGACGATGGAGACTATATGCCAAACTTAGTAAGTGTACATTCCACACAACAGAAATTGGATTTTTGAGTTTTGTGGTTACCATGCAGAGTATTACTGTTGAGAAACACCATGTTGACACAATTCTAGATTGATCAGAACTGTGAACTATAAACAAATTGCAAATATTTCTAGAATTCATCAATTTCTATTATCAATTCATATACAAGTTCTCAATAATAATGGCACCCCTGACTGAATTGTTAAAAGGTTACAAAACAAAAAGAGGGAAGAATAACACATCTGTTCAGTTAGACAAAAACTGCAAGCACACAATTTTGCAGTTAAAAGAATGCTTTACAAAAGCATCATTGTTGATCCACTTTGATCTGCAGCAAAAATTCTGTATAGAAACAGATGAATCTGATGTTGCAATTGCTGCAGTAATATCACAATTAATGAATGATGATCACTGACACTCAATCACATTTTGGTCTAGAAAGCTCACAGAAACAGAAAGACATTATCAAATATATGATCTAGAAATGTTGCCAATTGTAGAAGCTTTCAGACAATGACACCACTATTTATATAATAGCAGACACCCAATAACTGTTTTATCTGACCATGTCAACCTTCAACATTTCATGACAACAAAGCAGCTAAATGAGCATCAGATTTGCTGGATGGAAATGCTCTCAGCATTCAATTTTGAAATAGAGCATCATTCTGAGAAAAATAATCCCACAGATGTATCAAGTTGTTGCTCAGATTTTGTAAAACACACAGCTCTCTTGATGAGACTCTCTACTCTGCAAGAGAAGCTGCATAAGAGAATCTTTAAGTCACTAAAGACAAAAGAAAATACAAAGTTAGATCAATGTGTCAAGATGATGTGAAAAGATCTGCAAGCTAATGAAAATTGTTGAGCAAAGAGATCTATAGTCATTGATGACAACAACCTCTGCAGAATAAAAAACACATCTGTGAATGAGAACAAGATCACAGACATTACAGAGTTAAATCTAGAAACTCTGATATCACAGATTCTAGTCATCAAAATATTTGAGTCTGAGACAGTCTATTGCAAAGAGATAGTCAAATCTATCATCAAACTCTTACTGTAGATTCAGAATAGAAACACCAGCACATCTGAACTTCACAAAAGACTAGAGATAAGTGACACTAGTGTAGATAATCATTCAATCTGAACAGTAGATAAAGATGATCTGCTCAGAAAAGATGATAAAGTCTACATATCACAAGACAAGATCATAAGACATGAAATAATGAAAATGAACCACAATGATCTTCAAGATGACCATTTTGAACATGACAAAATCATCAAAGCAATCAAACACAAGTACTTGTGGCATGATATGAGCAATGAGATTGCAGAATATGTGAGAACTTGCAATATCTGTCAATGCATCAAAATACCACAGCACAAGCTGTATGAATTGCTACAACCACATTCAGTGCCAGATAAGAAATGACATACAATTAGCATGGACTTTATTGAAGGTCTGTCAGATAATAAAAAGGGAAGTCAAATCTATAATGCTATTGTTATATTTGTTGATTTATTCATCAAATGAGTCATAATTGTGCCCACATCTTCAGAGCTAGATGCAGAAGAATTTGTGGATATTATTGTATGAAGAGTTGTGAAGAACTTTGACCTACCTGCAAACATTATTAGCAATCAAAATTCATTAATAAATAGCAAGTTTTGATCAACATTGTGTTATCTGCTTTATGTTCAACAAAAATTATTGATGGCATTCCACCTGCAAATCAACAGTCAGACAGAATGATTGAACCAGATGATTGAACATTATCTTCACACATATTGCAGCTACCAGCAAGATAATTGAATAGAATGGATTTCTCTGATGCAATGGACATATAACAACATCTTCCACACATTGATAAAAATGACATCATCTGAAGCAATGATCGGCCAACCAACTGAACTTTGCATAGATGTGGAACCCCCAAACACAGATGTGTCAAAATCAGTGATGAAACAAGTGAAACAGATAAAGCAAGCAGAGAACAAGATCTGAGAATATCTGAAAGCTGTCAAAGCAGCTGAGAAAAAGTATTACAATCAGCATCACATATCAAAAAGCTTTAAGATAGAGAACTGAATAATGCTGTGTGCAAAAAATATATCCATCTTGCAATCCTCACCCAAACTAGATCATCAATTTTTGAATCTCTTTCAAATAATTGATATCTGTGGTACACAGATGTATAAACTAAAACTCATGCTGTAATATAAAGAAATTCATTCTGTATTTCATGTTTCCCTTCTCAAATCTTATCACATATGCAACAGACAAATCCCACAAGCAGAACTGATAATTATAGACATGCAAGAGAAATGAAAAGTTGAAGCTATATTAGACAAGCATCAATACTGCAGTCAAACACAATATCTTGTCAAATGAAAAAATTGTACAGACACAGATAATTCTTGAGAATCTGAGGAAAACTTGATGAACAGCCAGAAATACTTGAAACAGTTTAATAAAATCTATCAGAAATCAGTTAGTAAACAAAAATGAAGAAGATGATGATGACTGCTGAATATACTTATTCCATTCAGAGATTAAAAAACAGATCTGCCTCAGCTTGATCAGTGTCATTCAAAAAATTGTCATCAAGACAAACCTGTTTATTATCTCAGATTTCCTCAACTGACAAAGCACAATGTTTCAACAATGACTTGAAAGCTGCAATCAGCAATGTAATCACTGAGATCTCATCAATCACAATTTCAGCTGAAGCCTCAGAAGAACTGTCTCATTGAATCTCTCAGATCTTCACAGCAAAGAATTTAATCACCACAGTCACAGCACTCTGCAAAACATTAACATTCAAAGCATTCACATCAGCAACAATTAGATCCTCAGCAGTGTTGATAACTGTCTGAGTCAATTAAACAGCATTCACTGACATCTAATAGAAAGTTAATATTATATACTGTAAAAACATCTGTTTTGAATAATAACTTACTGAAACACAGACATGCTTCATCATCAAGCAGTGCTTGCATTTTTTGCATTGACTCTCAGCAGACTCACAATGATGATGAGGGGATATTGTCAAATGTCAAATACAACAACAGCAATATACTGCTGCATTTCTTTCTAACACTTCAATGAAACCATCCACTTCCTCATCTTTGTCTACATTATCAGTCAACTCAAATAACATACCAAGATCTTGACTCAGTGAGAATGACATCAATGTAATAGCAGAACACAAAAATGCACTTTCTGAAATGCTACTATGATCAAATGCCACACTCTGCTGTGACAACAGATCATTAAAGTTCATATAGAATTCTAGAACCCCATCTGTGTTCTTATAGATCTGCACATCAAGTACAAACCTTGCAACAGTAGTTTGATACATGGCAAATCTCTCATTCAGAACTTCATCAGAGAGCAGCATTTTGTGAAATTCATCAATCAAAGATTGACCAGTTTCATGAAAGCACTCAGACATCTAAAACCTGTTAGTACCCATAACAACCTCAGTTTAAGACAATCTCAGTTTAAGAAAACTTACAGCAGCACAACTTCTATTTGATATATGGCAGATGTGACAGTGTGTCCATCTATCATTCACAAAGCAAGGGTATACTGAGGGGTTCTGCAACCTCTCCAGACAACCCAAGCAAATGCTCTCAATGGCAGACAGTATATCACCCTTCATAGACTCTGAACCAGCAATGGAAACAGCTGATTCTGTCATTCTATCATAACTTTAATCAGTACCAAGACCTTGTTCAAAGAAGGAGGAGAAGCAAAAGCAACAAGAAAGAAAAACAGATGTTGAAGATTGAAATCAATATTGCAATGTTGATCAAAGAGATTGCAACAACACAAAACTCAACTCAAAATGGAAAACACAACCACACAATCAAAACTTCAAATTTTGCAATAAAAATTGCATAGAAGGATACAGCATACTTTGTTTGATAAATTGACATATTCTTTTTAAATAAAAAATCATTGATGGTGATGGTGGTGATGATTTTGTTAGAGTACAATTTTTTGGTGTAAAAGTCAAAGAAAAGAGGTTCAGAAGTTGTGTCTAAATCATGATTGAACAGCAATGACACTGAAGATGAAAAAACATTCTTCTGAAACAGCAACACTTTGAAATTAACCTCAACAATTAATTCAGCTCAATTCTGTGAACTTCATACAATATCAACCACACAGCATATATTACAAACTTCACACATCACAGTAAGAAGTTCTGAGAACCAGGTCTTTGAAGAAGAGGGATAATTGTAATAGATGCAACAGAGATATCTATATTAGAAAATAGCTATATGGCAATAGAAGAACACAGAATACATCAGAATTAATGAGAAGGGACATAGCACACAGCATCATAGACAGCTGTAGTGCATGGTGGTCGCCTATATAATGCTCACTGATATCCATAGATATTAGAAGATCAGCGATTAGCTTTGAATAATAGAGATTGCTACCTTCTTAACATTCTACATGCGTACTTCACACTACTCTCATAATTATACCTACAATCATCTCTTACAATTGACTTTTCACACTTATAGCTGTCATTGTGAGCTGAATGATATATCTTAAGCATTTTTTGAGTTCTTTGAGTTCTTTGTGTCTTTCATATCAGATTTTGAGTTGGACTTGGTGTTTTTGGATTCATCTTTGAGTTGTTTGAAACATGAATCGATGGTATGTTCTGATCACTTGCAATAACAGCAATATTTTGATCAGATGGAGTCATCAGACTTTATAGTGTCATTTCATCTGTGTTTGTTTTGTGATCTATTATCAGCATTATTTCTGTTGTTAAAGCTTTGAGTGGGGTTTTTGAAATTTGACTTCTCTTTAAGCTTCTTTCATCTCTCTGACAGATTTGATTCTGTCATTGCAAGTTTATGTAGAGTGACATCATAGCTTAACTGTTTCAATTTGATTGCATATTTGTTGAATTCTCAGCAAATGAAAGGTAGAACTTTCATATAGAGATGTGATTTTCAATGATATTTGCTATAAGAATGCTGTAGATATTCTTCAATTGATTGTAAATGTGAAGCAAATTGTTGAACTGTCTGATCTTCTTGTTGCTCTGTTTTTCAGTACTGTCTATTGACATCTCAGAAACTTCTATCTGAATCAGTGACTTGATATTGCATTCAACTAACAAATTCTTCCCATGGTGGCAAAGTCCACATATCATGTGTATGTTGATACCAACATTGTTGCATTTTGATGTTGAAATGAGTGATGGCTTCAATGATCTTTCAATGATTGTGTTCATTGTAGTAATCAAGATCACTGACATGGAAAGCAATAGCAGCTGTAACAAAGTTTTCAAATTCTTTCATACTTTGATCTCAGAACTTTTTCATATCTCTTCAAGAAGAATGACTGCTCATACTGAGATTTTGAAGTTCTAATTGCCAAAGTGACATCTGACTACATCTCTTACTGACAGTAGTCACAGTGCTTTTCACTAAGATGTTGAGTGCTTGTAGTGTGACTTTCAGTGATCTGAGAATACTTGTGATATTATCACAGTTATCATTTATACTAGTTGTATCTCTATCATGATTCAGATGCACTTCTAGTGTATTTTGAGTGATCAGAATTGTTTCATTCAATTCTTGCAGTAAAGTATTGCATCAGTGTTGAAGTTCTTGCAGTTCTTTCTCAGTCTGTAATTTTTTGATTCTTCTGATCACAGCTATCTTCTCAGTCTCAATTACACTGAGATCTTCAGAGAAGATATCTTCTTCTGAACTATACTCAGAGTTCAATTTCATAGAGAAAGGTGATGCTAGTTGCACACTTTCAGTGGCAGAAGTGTGTGTTTTGTGATTTTCTTTCATGATGTTTGTTGCTTTGAGTTCAGCAGTAGCATGAGTACAGTGGATGCTGCAGATAGAGGTCATGACTATTACTCAACAGATCATCTCTCAAAGATAGAGTGATTAGAAACTGTGAGATGTAGTGACAGTGTGAAGAGTAACAGTAGAAGATAGTTTATAGCATAGCAGAGATAATAGTAATATATTGTAGAGTGTAGTATAGTAGCATAACATGGTGTAGCTAATCACTAAGAAAGAAAAGAAAGAGAAAGAAGATGTGTGAAATACATACATCAATATATATATACATATAGAAATAGCGGTAGTGAGAGTATAATGGAAAGAGGTAAGAATAAGCGAAGATAATAAGGAAATAATAAATGAGTGCATTACAACAAAGAATCACAATCTAGAAGCTGCTCACTGCAAAATCAAAATGATCAAATCAATTGATGAATGTATAATGCACTTCTTTGAAGAGTATAACATTGCAACTACTGTCACTGATCACAAGAGTAATGCACAGCAGATATCTCATTTCTTTTATACAATAAAGATAGAGAACTACAGTCTTGTATTAGAATTTCCTTGATTAAGACAAACAAATCCTCTTATAGATTGATCAGCTGAACAATTCTTTTTTAGAAGCTCTGAAGATGAACAACAGTCTCAAATTATTTCTGAATAAGATGTTTTAGCTGAAGTTCTCACAGAAACTAGAGTAGAAATGTTTGTAGTATTATCTACAGAACATTCAAAAGACTCAAAACATGCTTCACATGTATTCTCAGCTGTATATTCAAACTTGTCAACTGATCTATCTGATTATGTCATGCTATACACACATATCTTCTCAGAAGAAGCTGCTATAAGCACAAAAAGATCAGAAGAGACAGAACACTGTATAGATCTCAAATCTGATACACAATCTTCATTTATACTGATATACAATCTCTCTGAAACTGAGTTAGCCACTCTAAGAGAATATTTAAAAAATGCATTAGATAAAGAGTGGATACAATCATTCAGTAGTCTGACTGATGCACTGATTCTCTTTATTCTCAAAAAAGATGATGGACTCTGTCTTTGTGTAGACTATTGAGGATTAAATCAAATCATCATCAAGAATTGATACCCTCTACCTCTAATAAGTGAATTACTCAATAGACTTTCAAAAGTCAAGATATTCACTAAGCTGGATCTTTGAGATGCCTACCACTGCATACTTATAGCAGCAAAAGACTGTTGAAAGACAGTCTTTAGAACAAGATATGAACATTTTGAATATATAGTTATGCCATTTGAACTAGCTAATACTTCAGTGACATTTGAAGCATACATTAACAATGTCTTGTCTGATTTATTGGATATATGTTGCATTGTCTATTTGGACGACATTCTCATATTCTTCAATTCAAAGCAGAAACATAAAGTGCATGTTACTAAAATGCTAGAACATCTCAAACATGCAAATCTATTTGCAAAACTCTCTAAATGTGAATTCAAAATGAACAAAGTTTCATTTCTGAGATTTGTTATAGATACAAATGATGTTGAGATGAAGTCAGACAGAGTCTTCACTATTGTGGAATGATCTACATCTAAATCAATTAAAGAGATTCAATTCTTCTTGAGCTTTGCTAATTTTTATCAGTGATTTATTAAGTCTTTCTCCTCTATTGCAGTCTCATTATTTGAACTTACAAAAAAGAGCAAGAAGAGGGAAAGAAAAGCTATTTTTATATAAACAGAAAATGCTCAAAGCACTTTCAATGAGCTCAAATCATACTTTATACATGCTCCTCTATTAGCTCATTTTGACTCAGCTCAGTATATTCAGATCAAATCTGATGCATTCACTTTTGCAGTCACTGCTATTCTGTCACAGTTGCAGAATGATGAGCACTGGCATTCAGTTGTCTTCTGATCAAGAAAGTTGATTGATGCAGAAACACATTATAATACTTATAATAAAGAACTCTTGACTATTGTAGCAGTATTTAAGAATTGAAGACACTATCTGAAGAAAATTCAGTATTCAATTCAAGTCTGATCTGATCATATCAATCTGCAGTACTTTATGATGACTAAGAAACTGAACAGACATCAGATCAGATGAGTAGAAGCTTTATCTGCTTATGATTTTATATTACTGCACCACTCTGAATCAAAGAATTCAGCTGATGAGCTCAGTTGTCACACAGACTACAGTGAGATCTATAATGATTACACTATATTATCTACTCTGCAACAGAAGCTGAAACATGAAGTTAGACTAGACTGAGAAACTGATACTTCTTTTCAAAAGAATATTTCTTTTGATGTAGTCTGTGCATGAGTCTCTAATGAGCAAAATACTTCTTTTAATGAGTGAAAAGCACTCTATACATCAACATCTTCTACCACTTGTGTAAACTCTTCCCCTTCATTGTGCATTGAGCAATATATGCCTCAGATTGCAGTCAATAAGACTATTCTTGAAGACTCAGCATACACAGAAATATCTGAATCCTTCATCTTATTTCTGAGTAAAGCACAGAAGATTGATTCTTTTGCTGCTGAGCAAAGAGAGAAGATAAAAGAGAAGAATATGACTGTCACTGAAAATATACTATGAACAATTTCTGAGGATGATATATTGCATACTGATGGTTGCATGTATATCCCTCAACAAAAGACACTCATTGATGAAATTATCAGTGCAAACCATGATGATTCACAGAGGGGTCACTTTGGTATAAAAAAATTCATAGACAGTATTCAGAACAAATACTATTGACATAAACTAGTCAGAGATATCAAAGATTATATATCCACTTATGATACTTGTCAAAGAGTAAAGCCAAAACAGCACAGACAATATGAAGAATTGAATACAATTCTCTTATCATCAAATTCTTTTGAGTTTATTACTATGAATTTTATTACAGACTTGTCAGTCTCTACATTTCTTCATCAAATCTATGATGTAATTTTAGTGATTGTGAATATATATACCAAGTTTACAATCTATATTCCTTGCATCAATAACATTACAGCTGATGAACTAGCAGAAATCATTTATATCAAATTCTATACAATTTACAGAGTACTCAAAAACCATATATCTGATCAAGATTCACTATTTACAAGTCATTATTGATTCATCTTTTGTTATATGCTAGATGCATGTCAGAAACTTTCAACAGTCTTTCACCCTCAAACAGATGATCAAATGAAACAATAAAATCAAATCTTGAAACATTATCTTCAATGCTTTATCAACTATCATCAAGATGACTGAGCACACTGACTATCACTGACACAGTTTGTTTACAATACCTCTCAACATGTCTCTACTGAAATGACATTCACAGAAGCCTTAATGAGATATTGATCTGATTTGAAAATTAATATCAACAAATCATCACAATCAGTTGCCATACATGCTGCTAGCTGTGTGAAACATATCAAGAAAACACATCATAAGCTTATTGAGAATCTACAAAAGACACAACAAGCACAGAAAATCTATTATAATACAAAATATAAGCTTCAACAATTTAAAATAGATGACTATATCATGCTCAATGCAAAAAATCTCCAATTGCTGTGCTCAGTTTGTAAACTTGATCATAAATATGTTGAACTCTTCAAGATTCTGAATATCATCAGAAAACAAGTGTACAAACTAGAACTGTCATCTTCATATAGAAGCATCTATTCTGTATTTCATATATCTTTATTGAAGCCATACAACCACAGGAATAGAGCTCTACCAGAATCAAAACCAGAACTAATTGATGGAGAAGAAGAATATCAAGTTGAAGAAATTCTTGAAAAATAACAATGAAAAAACAAATCTCTGAAATATCTTGTGAGATGGACAGATTGAGATTCTAGTGGTGATACATAGAAATTGAAAGAAAACATATTGAACACTCCGACATTTGAAATCTTCCTCAAATAAGAAAATGAACAATAAATACAAAATCAATATACTCTCAAACATCAAAAGCACAAACATCAAGTTGAAAGACATCAGAAGCACAAATCTTAAATCAAAAGATATCAGAAGCACAAATCTTATTCAAACTTCAATCAAATATATTTTTTTAGAAGGATTTTATCAGAGAAAAGAAAAAAAGAGAAAAATTCAATTTGGATATAATAAATACAAAAGATAAAAAATACAAGCAAGAAAAAGACAAAGAAAACAGATTCTAAGAAAATTCTAAAGATTCTCAATTTATTCATCTTCATTTCAACTCTTCTCCATCTCTCACTTTCTCTTCTCTCTTTATCATCTCTTTCATCCCCTCTCTGTCACCTTCTTCTTATACTGCCTCCAGTACTTGTTAAGCATCAGGCCTCATTTCAGATACAAAGACATCAGCAAATGTCTCTCTCACAGAACATTTGCTTTCTTCTCTTTACTCTTCTTCATCAACCTTCTTATCCACTGACACATTCACTGAAGAAAGGCCTCTTCCTCCATGATCTTCTTCCACACCTTCATATCATGAGGCTCATATCTCTCATATTCTGCTGTCTTCACTGTCAGAGCCTTCACAATCTTCTCTGTTGACTCTTCAGTTAACTTCTCTGACCTCTTCTCAGCTGACCTCTTCTCAGCCAACTTCTTCTCAGTCAACTTCTTTATCACAGAGTCTTCAGAGCTCATCATTCTCAAAACCCTCTTCTTCACATCCTTCTCTTCCTCTAACATCTCTGCTCTGAAAGAATTAGATACAACCACAGTCTTCAAAATCTGCACTTCTGCAGGCTCAGCTGCTGTCTGATGCTGAAATCATAGAGCATTCACCTCTGCTCTGCTCTGAGCAGACAGCATTATCAGACAAGATGCATCCAATCATTTTATCAAACAACAAAGACAACTTTTGTGATTGGCCATATTCTTCTCAGTCATCACCCCCACAAAAATAAACACTCACTCATGCATGATGTGCCTCAGAAGAGGCGTATCACATACCTAGCATCATTATCAATATATCACTATTCAAAAGTAAATTTGAAGAAAAAGAAAAAGAAAATAAGAATTAAAGAGAATTACTCACAGATTTGCAGAATTTTTCTGCAGAGACACAAGCCTCACAACACTTGTGAGTATTTGACCTCAATACACATCAAAAGTCAACATCTCTCAGCTTGAGGGCACAACATTCACATGGAATCCAACTGTTGTGCATCACATGATTAGGGCTAGAACAATATAACAAGTGAACAGTGAATGACACT
Organism: Histoplasma ohiense; assembly: GCA_017607445.1. NCBI lineage: Eukaryota > Fungi > Ascomycota > Eurotiomycetes > Onygenales > Ajellomycetaceae > Histoplasma > Histoplasma ohiense. Next base: position 3,278,112 of record JAEVHH010000006.1, on the reverse strand, counting down.
ATATGGAAACAAGCTAGTGGCACACATGACCACACTAATAACACCACTGACAAGAAACATCAACAATAATACACAATAAGCACCCAAGGAACAACTTACTTAAAATTGAAATAATCAAAAAAGCTCATTTCAATAAAAAAGAGAGAGAGAAAGAACAACAATATAAAAATTTAAAAATTTTTTGAAAAACAAGAAATTGTGACAGAAGAGTAAAAAGCTTTGATAATGATTAAGTTAAAAAAGAAGAGAAATCTTCAAGAAGAAAGAAATTCTTTTTGCTTCTCTGCACACAATCTCTAGCAATCAAAGAATCCACCAATTTCACCTTATTAGAAAATCAATAACAATGTGTATACAAGCTATCTAGAGGATGCAATCAATACACTGCTATCAACAAGCAGAACTTACAATACAGAAATGCAATTATCTACTAGCAAGCAATCTATACAATTGCTGAGAGCAGCTCTTATAAAAAAGAGGGGCAATTGTAATGCACTTGTTTATTATTTCCTTATTATCTTCACTTACTCTTACCTCTTTCCATTATACTCTTGCTACTGCTATTTCTATATGTATATATATATTGATGTATGTATTTCACACATCTTCTTTCTCTTTCTTTTCTTCCTTAGCAATTAGCTACACTACACTACATTACACTACTACACTACATTACTCTACAATATATTACTATTATCTCCGCTACGCTATAAACTATCTTCTACTATTACTCTTCACACTGTCACTACACCTCACACAGCTGTTTCCATTGCTGGTTTGAAGTCTATGAAGAGTGATATGCTGTCTGCCATTGAGAGCATTTGCTTGGATTGTCTGAAGAGATCGCAGAACCCTTCAGTATATTCTTGCCTTGTGAATGATGAATGAATATGCTGTTACATTGGCTATATATCAAATAGAAGTTGTGCTGCTGTAAGTTTTGTTAAACTGAGATTGTTATGAGTACTAACAGATTATAGATATCTGAGTGCTTTCACAAAATCAGTCAATCTTTGATTGATGAATTTCATAAAATGCTGCTCTCTGATGAAGTTCTGAATGAGAGATTTGTCATGTATCAAACTACTGTTATGAGATTTGTACTTGATGTGCAGATCTATGAGAATGCAGATGAGATTCTAGAATTCTATATAAACTCTGATGATCTGTTGTCACAGCAGAGTGTGGCATTCAATCATAGCAGCATTTCAGAAAGCATGTTTTCATATTCTGCTATTACATCAGTGTCATCCTCACTGAGTCAAGATCTTGATATGTTATTTGAGTTGACTGATAATGTAGATGAAGATGAGTAAGTGAATGATTCTGTTGAAGTATTAGAAAGAAATGCAGCAGCATATTGCTGTTGTTGTATTCAACATTTGACAATATCCCCTCACCATCATTGTGAGCCTGCTGAGAGTTGATGCAAAAAATGCAAGCACTGCTCAGTGACAAAGCATGCTTGTATTCTGATAAGTTATTATTCAAAACAGATGTTTTTACAGTATATAACATTAACTTCTATTAGATGTCAGTGGATGCTGTTGAATTGACTCAGATGATTATCAATGCTATTGAGAATCTAATTATTGCTGATATGAATACTTTGAATGTTAACATTTTGCAGAGTGCTGTGACTGCAGTGATTAAATTCTTTACTGTAAAGATCTGAGAGATTCAATAAGATGATTCTTCTGAGACTCTGACTGAAATGATGATTGATAAGATTCTGACAGTTACATCATCAGTCATAGCTTTCAAATCATCATTGAAACATTGTGCTTTATCAGTTGAGAAAATCTGAGATAATAAGCAGATTTGTCTTGATGATAATTTCTTGAATGACACTGATCAAGCTGAGACAGATCTGTTTTTTAATCTCTGAATGAAATAAGTATATTCAGCAGTCATTGTTATCTTCTTTGTTTTTGTTCACTGACTGACTTCTGATAGATTTTATTAAACTGTTTCAAGTACTTCTGACTGTTCATCAAGTTTTCCTCAGATTCTCAAGAATTATCTGTCTCTGTATAATCTTTTCATTTAACAAGATATTGTGTTTGACTGTGATATTGATGTTTGTCTAGTATAGCTTCAACTTCTCATTTCTCTTGTGTGTCTATAATTATCAGTTCTGCTTGCAGAATTTGTCTGTTGTGTGTGTGATATGATTCAAGAAGAGAAACATGGAATATGAGATGAATTTCTTTATATTATAATGTGAGTTTCAGTTTGTACACCTGTGTACCACAGATATCAATTATTTGAAAGAGACTCAAAAATCAATGATCTAGTTTGAGTGAGGATTGCAAGATGGATATATCTTTCACACACAGTATTACCCAGTCCTCTATCTTAAAGCTTTTTGATATATGATGCTGATCATAATACTTTTTCTCAGCTGCTTTGACAGCTTTCAGATATTTTTGAATCTTATTCTCTGCTTACTTCATCTGTTTCACTTGTTTTATCACTGATTTTGATGTATCTGTGCTTGAGGGTTCTACATCTATATGAAGTTCAGTTGATCAGCTGATCATTGCTTCAGATGATGTCATTTTTATCAATGTGTGGAAGATGTTGTTATATGCTCATTGTGTCAGAGAAATTCATTCTATTCAATTATCTTGCTGATAGCTGCAATATGTGTGAAGATAATATTCAATCATCTGATTCAATTGTTTTGTCTGACCATCAGTTTGCAGGTGGAATGCTGTTGATAATTTTCATTGAATATGAAGTAGATAACACAATGTCAATCAAAACTTGCTATTTATTAATGAATCTCAGTCATTAATAATGTTCACAGATAGGTCAAAGTTCTTCACAATTCTTCATACAATAATATCCACAAGTTTTTCTGCATCTAGCTCTGAAGATATGGGCACAATTATAATTCATTTGATGAATAAATCAACAAATACAACAATAGCATTATAGATTTGACTTCCCTTTTTATTATCTGACAGGCCTTCAATAAAGTCCATGCTAATTGTATGCCATTTCTTATCTGACACTGAATGTGATTGTAGCAATCCATACAGTTTGTGCTGTGGTTGTGACGGGTTAGCATCTGTTAGTAATTAACTTACACAACCAACTCCTCTTCTGCACCCACTTGTTTCTGGCTGTTGTGATCTTGTGTAACCCTCAATGTTCTTCTGCTCTGTGCTCTGCACTTGTGTAGTTTCTAACAATTCTTTCATGTAGCTCTTAATATTCTTCTGCTTCATACTCTGCACTTGTGTAGTCTCTAACAATTCTTCTGTGTAGCTCTTTACATTCTTTCACTCTGTGTTCTGTGCTTGTGTAGTCTCTAACAATTCTTCTGTGTAGCTCTCAATGATTCCCCCACTCCATGTTCCACACTTGTGTAGCTTCTAATGATTCTTATATGTATCTCTTAATGTTCTTCTGCTCTGTGCTCCACTGTGAAGTGACTTCTGATATTCTTCCACTCTGAACTTTTCTCTATAAGAACTCTCTTTGTATGATCTTTTCTTCTGATTTCTTTTCTCTTTCTTTCCTTAATCAATTCATAATCTGTAATTAGAATAGTACCAAATTGTTAATTGAAGTATGTCTGTTACATTACAAATTGATTCTTCTGCATTTTAGACCTGAGTGTCTTGTTATTAGTTCTTACATCTGAGTGTGTTGTTTAAGGCCTGAGTGCCTCATTACCAGTTCTTACGCCTGAGTGTGTTGTTTACAGGCCCGAGTGTCTAGTTGTTACAAGAGATTCCTCATGGATCTGAGTGTCTCTATCATTAGTTATATAGACTGTTGTGTCTAAGTGTTCAAAACACAATCAACCATGTTCTACAAGGCCTGAGTGTCTACAAACCATAACACTGTGAATAGTGTTCATGAAGAAGCTTGATCAAGCTTAGTGCTGCAACACTGCAAATAGTGTCTGTGAGAGAATCAAGTGTCTACAAGTATTTCTTTTTCTTTTTTTTTATTATTACATAGTCTTAGATATCAAAATGAACTACAAACAATTCTACAAACACTCACCACATCTGAACACAGCAGACAATAACTTAGACCTACAAAGCATTCTTCAGCAGCAGACACTACAGATGACTGAATTGCAATGACAACTTGCTGAGATAAGCACTTTCATGTTCACTGTTCCTTCTACACCCACATCTCACAAAAAGCCCTCAAGAGAGAAGCTCTCAATCCTCAACAAATACAAGAGAGACCTAGCACTCTATCTCATATGAAAGTCAAAAGTGAACACCAAATTGAACATCAATGGATGAGCAATAGACTCACTATCCAATCAAGTGTGGTATATTCATAGCAGATTGGATGGCAATGCATTAGCAAAATTCCAACTCTGAATGAGCCATTGTCAGAATCATGAGTGTACATCAGAGCTAGTCTTCCAACAACTCAACTCTCTCTTCCTCAATTCTATACTTCAAGCCAAGATGTTAGACTGGTTTAATCAAACTTCTCAGATGAATGTTGTGTTGGCAACTTATCTTTCTGAATTCAATCACAAGCTTCTAGAAGCAGGTGGACAAGACTGAAACAACACTGTCAAGATCAACATATTGTTCAAGAACTTGAACTTTCAGTTGCATAACTGAAGTATAGAGTGTTCAAAGTTCTCAACATACAGTGAATTCTGTGCTGATCTTTGTCTGTTGAACAACAATCTGTCTCAGTTCCACATGCTTCAAAATTGCAGAGAATTCCATTGAATAAATGTGTACATCTCAAACTGCTCTGCAGTGCCCCCCACCTCTGAATCAGAATCAATGAACTGAGTTCCACATGTGAACACAAGCCACTCAAGAATCTCTAATGTCTCAGAGAAGAATGCTGCCAACTGAATTGTCAGAGAAGTCTGCATACACTGCAACAAGTCAGAGCACTTTGCAAATCAATGTTCAAATGCAATCACTCTGAGTAAACCCCTCATGCACATAAACACTGTGTTGCCTGTGGATAGGCAAGAACAGAGAAAAGATGAGCTCTCACTTTAAAATATAGATGAGAGCTCAAGGAGCAGAAAGCTAGCTGAAGATTCAAGCAGAAGATGCAAGTGAATGCAATCATGATCTCTGTTATTGTAAATAGCTTAATCAATGTACAAGCAATGATAGACAGTGGTTTCCTTCACTACACTCTTATAGACACTCAGCTGATTGAGAAGCATAAGCTCCAGTGTATCCTCTTTTTCAAACTGTGTAAGCTCAGTGGATTTGACAGCCTCAGAGGATCCACCTCCTACAACATGGTAAGATTTAATGTTGATGTAGAAGGACACAAGAAAAAGAATGTATATGCATATAAAATACAAGATCTTGAGTACAATCTAATGCTCAGTCTATCATAGCTCACAGAATTTGAAACCTTGTTGAATGCACACAATCACTGTTTTATTTTCCCAGAAGGCAACTGTGTTTACAAGAAGAATATCAATAGAATCACTGATCTCACTCAGATATCAGTGGAAGTGTACAAACTACTAACTCACCAAGTGCATGAGAAGAAGAACATCCAAGTGTTCACTGCTAGTATAATGAATATCAAGAAAGCATTAGAAAAGTTAGAATCTAAAGACTCCAAGAAATTGTGCAAGAAACTATCTGAATCATATGAAGACTTCACAGATGTGTTCAATGAGAAAGAAGCTGAAAAGCTTCCCTCTCACTGAGAACCTGGCATAGATCATACAATTGAGCTCATCAAGAAAAACAGTAAGAACTCACAACTGCTCTGAGGTTCTCTCTACAGCATGTTGCACAATGAGCTCCTTGTTCTATGAAAAATGCTCAATGAATTACTAAACAAAGGCTTCATTTGTGTTAGCAACTCACTCACTGCAGCATCTGTACTGTTTGTGAAGAAATCAGAAGATGACTTACAATTCTGCATCAATTATCAAGAACTCAACAAGATTACACAGAAGGACTGATACCCTCTCTCACTCATCAATGAAATGCTTGAACAGATAGAAAAAGCAAAATGATTTATGAAACTTAACATCTCTGCAGCCTTCTACAAGATAAGAATTAATGAAGATGATGAATGGCTAACTGTCTTTTGTATGCATTACAGATTATATGAATGGACAGTGACTATCTTTGAATTAGTGAATGCTCTGAGTACATTTCAGAAATACATTAACTGAGCTCTATGAGATCTGCTTGATGAGATCACCTTAGTATATATGAATGATATCTTGATCTTCACTGATGATTCACTCACTGAGCACTGTAAGCATGTACAACAAGTTCTTGACTGCCTACAAAAAGCTGAACTGCAAGTGGACATTGACAAATGCAACTTTGAGACCAAGTCTACAACCTATCTAGAATTCATCATTGAAGCTGAAAAAGGTGTACATATGAATTCTAGGAAGATGGAAGCAATCCTCAACTGAGAGGCATCAGTCTCAGTAAAAGGAACTAGAAGCTTTCTAGAGTTTGTCAACTTCTATCAAAGATTTATCAAGAACTTCTCCAATATTGTACAATCACTAACAGATCTGACCCAGAAAGATGCTGTATTTCAATGAACTGATGAAGCAGACACAGCATTCAAAAAGCTGAAGTGTATGTTCACAAGCACTCTGATGTTGCAATCATTTGATTCAGATAAGCATACAATTCTTGAAACAGACATCTCAGATTATATAGTAGATGAGACACTGATGCAATATGACAACAAAAATGTTCTACAATCTTGTGTCTTCACCTTGAAAAAGATGTCACTCACTGAATGCAACTATGAGATCTATGACAAGAAGCTTCTAGCAATCATACAATGCTTTGAAGAATGGGAATCCAAACTCATAAGTGTTGAGAGATTTGAGATTGTTACTGATCATAAGAATCTAGAGTACTTCACAATCACTTGTAAGCTCACTGAGAGACATATATGTTGGTTATTGTTTCTTAACTGTTTTTTGTTCACAATTTGTTATTGATCTGAAGTAGAGAACATTCTTGTGGATGCTCTGTTCTGCTGAGAACAAGATATGCCATCTGATGACTTGGATGACAGATGAAAACACTGAGAGCATTGATTAATCAACTCTGCAATTATAGAAAGTTCTACACAATCAGATGAACTCTGTGTACATATCAACCAGTTCTGAGCTCAAAAACCCTCACTCAAAGAACAATGAAGACTAGTGACAGAGACAGATGAATTCTGACAACAAGTCACCAAAGTCATACAAAGCAAAGCACCTCAATTCCCCACAGATGTATACTCAAGAACAGATATCTCAGCATATTTGATTGATGATAACAACTGCTTATGCTTTTGAAATAGATGATGGATCTCTGATTCAGAATCTCTACAAACACAGATCATACAAGAAATTCATGACTTGCTGATGACTGAGCATTCAGAACATGAAATCATGTACAACATCATTGCCTGAGAATTCTACTGACCAGATATATTGAAAGACATACACTGATTCATACACAACTGTGATCACTGTGGCTCAGTGATGATATGATGTGAATACTGAAAAGAGATGCTGAAGCCTCTATCTGTCTTCAACTGAACTTGATGTGATATAGCTATCAATTTTGCAGTTTTCTTATCTGAAAGTGGAGATTCTATGAACATTCTAGTCATTGTCAACTGACTCAGTAAGGATGTAATACTACAGCTCTGTGATAAGATGAATGCTGAAGTAGTTGCAGATGCCTTCATCAGAAGCCTGTTCTATTGTATACACAGTCTGCCTTCATTCATTGTGTCAGATAGAGACAGTCAATTCATCAGTGCACTCTGAGCCTGCATATGTCAATTATTAAGAATTGAATGAAAGTTATCAACAGTGTACCACTCAGAGACTGATGGAGCTACTGAGAGAATGATACAAATAGTAAAGAACATCCTCTGTAAGTTCTGCAATTATGTGCAAGACAACTGAAGCAATCTGCTGTCACACACTGAGATTGTGATTAATGGTTGAGATTCTGCTACAACAGATGTAAGCCCATTCTTTCTTCTATATGGATACAACTTAGAGATTCTAGACTTTCTCAAGACTTCTCAAGAAACTGTATACACCCACAGCTTTATACAGACAGCAGAGAACATTGTGAGCAAGCTGAAGAAAGTTCACAAATGAGCAGAAGCTTCAATGATTAGCACTCAGCAAGATTATGAGAATCAAGTGAATATCAGAAGAAGTTCTGTGATCTGATATCATGTAGAAGACAAAGTCTGACTGAATCTCAAGAATATAAGAATGAATCATCTCTTGCATATGCTAGATTACCATCACATCAAGTATATGGTGAAGAAAGTGCTAGGCACACACAATTATCAACTCAACACCTCATCTGGCATTCACAATGTCTTTCATACAAACCTGCTTCAACCCACGGCTGAGGATTCATTCCCCTCACAGAGAATCTTCAATTGACAGCCATCTGCCATTGTAGAAGAAGACAATGAACTTGAGTGAGAAATTGAAGCAATTCTTGACAATAGAACCAACCACCACCACTGCAAATACCTCATCAAATGAATAGAATACAATCATCCAACCTGGGAACCCACATTCATCTTGAAGGACACCACCACCCTCGACATCTATGAGTCCTCACTCACCTCAGTAGAGAGGAATAATGTGATGAATTAGCATCTGTTAGTAATTAACTTATGCAATCAACTCTTCTTCTGCATCTGCTTGTTTCTGACTGTTGTGATCTTGTGTAACTCTTGATGTTCTTCTGCTCTGTGCTCTGCACTTGTGTAGTTTTTAATGATTCTTCTGTGTAGCTCTTAACATTCTTCTGCTCTGTGCTCTGTGCTTGTATAGTCTCTAACAATTCTTCTGTATAGCTTCTTATATTCTTCTGCTCTGTATTCTGTGCTTGTGTAGTCTCTAACAATTCTTCTGTGTAGCTCTCAATGATTCCTCCATCTCATATTCCACACTTGTATAGCTTCTAATGATTCTTACACATACCTCTTAATGTTCTTCTGCTCTGCACTCCACTGTGGAGCAGCTTCTGATATTCTTCCACCTCAAACTTTCCTCTATAAGAACCCTCTTTGTACAACCTTTCCTTCTGATTTCTTTTCTCTTTCTTTTCTTAATCAATTCGTAATCTGTAATTAGGATAGTATCAAATTGTTAATCGAAGTACGCCCGTTACAGTGGTATCTTGATGCATTGGCAAACATTGCAAGTTCTCACATATTCTGCAATCTCATCACTCATACCATGCCACAAGTACTTGCATTTGATCACTTTGATGATTTTGTCACATTCAAAATGGTCATCTTGAGGATCATTGTGGTTCATTTTCATTATTTCATGTCTTACAGCTTTGTCTTGCAGTATATAGACTTCATCATCTTTTCTGAGCAGATCATCTTTATCTACTGCTCAGATCAAATAATTATCTACACTAGCATCACTCATCTCTAGTCTTCTGCAAAGTTTAGACATATCAGCATCTCTATTCTGAATCTGCAGTAAGAGTTCAATGATAGATTCAGCTATCTCTTTGTGATAGACTGTTTCAGACTCAAATATCTTGACAGCTAGAATTCATGATATCAGAGTCTCTAGATTTAATCTCATAACATCTGCAATCTCATTCTCATTCACAGATGTATTCTTTATTCTGCAGAGATTGTTATCATCAACAACTACAGATTTCTTCACTCAACAATTTTCATTAGCTTGCAGATCTTTTCACATCATCTTGACACATTGATCTAACTTTGTATTTTCTTTTGTCTTTAGTGACTTAAAGATCCTCTTATATAGCTTCTCTTGCAGAATAGAGAGTCTCATCAAGAGAGCTGTGTGTTTTATAAAATCTGAGCAACAACTTGATGCATCTGCAGGATTATTTTTCTCAGAACAGTGCTCTATTTCAAAATTGAACACTGAAAGCATTTCCATCCAGCAAATCTGACATTCATTTAACTGCTTCATCATCATGAAATGCTGAAGATTGACATGATCAGATAAAATAGTTATTGAGTGTCTGCTATCATATAAATAGTGACATCATTGTCTGAAATCTTCTACAATCAGCAATATTTCTAGATCATATATTTGATAACATCTTTCTGTTTCTGTGAGCTTTCTAGATCAAAACACAATTGAGTGTCAGTGACCATCATTCATTAATTGCAATATTACTGTGGTGATTGCAACATCAGATCCATCTGTTTCTATACAGAGTTTTCACTGTGGATCAAAGTGGATCAACAACAGTGCTTTTGTAAAGCATTCTTTTAACTGCAAAATTGCATGCTTGCAGTTTTTGTCTAACTGAATAGATGCATTATTCTTCCCTCTTTTTGTTTTGTAATCTTTTAACAATTCAGTCAGAGGTGCTGTTATTATCAAGAATTTGTATATGAATTGACAGTAGAAATTGATGAATTCTAGAAATATTTGCAATTTGTTTATAGTTCACAGTTCTGATCAATCTAGAATTGTGTTGACACAGTGTTTCTCAACAGTAATGCTCTGTGTGATAATCACAAAACCCAAAAATCCAATTTCTGTTGCATGGAATGTACACTTACTAAGTTTGGCATATAGTCTCCAACACCTTAACCATTCCAGCATATTCTTGACATGGATGACATGCTCATCAAGTGTGTTTGAATAGATTACAATATCATCAAGATAAGCCATGCAATATACATCTAAAAGATCACTGAGGGCTTTGTTGATATAAGATTGAAAGATTGCAGAAGCATTGATTAGCTCAAAAGATAAGACTAGATATTCAAAGTGTCCATATCATGTTCAAAATGCTGTTTTTCATTCATCCCTCACTCATATGTGAATTCTATGATACACATCTCTAAGGTCCAGCTGTGTATATATTTTGACATCTGCTAATCTATCAAGTATTTCACTTATTAAGAGCAGTGGGTATTGATTCTTGACTGTTATTTCATTCAATCTTTGATAATCCATACAAAGATGCAGAGTTCTATCTTTCTTTGATGTGAATAACACTGATGTGTCAGCTGGGCTCTTGAATGGACATATTCAATTCTTCTCTAATGTCTTTTTGATATATTCTCAGAGGACAGAGAGTTTTTGAGGTGATAAGTTATATATCAGTTGATATGAGGGTTCCTTGCCAGGTTTGAGGTCTATGGCATGATTGTGAGATGTGTGTTCTGTGTCAGATATGTCTTCTTGAAATACATCAAGATAATCTTTATAATCATCTGAGATATTTGGCTCAGTTGCTGCACTCGCAGCTTGTAATGATAAAGCAGTGAATATAATATTGTTATCATCAATTAGTGTTGTGAATTCTTTAGCAGTATTCAGGTGCATGTGGTTAATATTTGATGCTTTTCTATAGGTTCAGCATCTTCACACCCAGTTGATATCAGAGTTCACAGCTTTCAACCACAGCATGCTCAAAATTACATCATATCTGCTAATGTCGGCCTCTTTGAAATGGTGGAATCCTTCTCAGAGGACATGTTCATCATCGATAATCTTCATTGCAGCTCTTTGTTGTTCATATGATTTAATCTTAAAATGATGGAATTCTTCTTGAAGAACATGTTCATCATCGATAATCTTCATTGCAGCTCTTCATTGTTCATATGATTTAACCTTATGATTATCAACTGCTTTCACTACTTTTGGTTTACCTTCTGCCTTTGGGAAATATTTTGATGCTCAGATGTGGGACACAAAGTTTGCATTCATATCAGAATCCACTAACATCCATGCCATTGACCATTCTGCTTCTGTCAGCATTCATGTATTCATCATCAATAACTGTTTATCTCACAGTCTAGTTGTTCATATTCCCAATGCAGCAGCTGCTTCTACAATTGAAATTGTTGATTTTTTGCTTATCAGACTTGATTGCACTTTTCAGAGTGTAACATTCAACAATCATTTGCAATATGACCCTTCTTATGACAGTGAGAACACTTCTTCATTCAGTTATATTTATCTTTCTTGATTTGTTTAGTTGAACTCATTTATTCCTCTCATTTTCTCTTGTTCTGACAGTTGCTAGATTTATCAGAACAATGTTGATTCTCTATGAATATTGCAGATCTTTCTTTGCAAATAGCATACTGTTGCTCTGACATATTTTTCTTGAGAGTCTGTAGAGTTTGAAGCAACTCTTCATAGTTCTGAGATTCTTGATTTCAACAGTTGAGTTCAGTGTGTAGTACTTTCAATGTCTTACTATACAAATTATCCATTCTTTGTTCTTTGCTATATGAGGGTAAGTAGTATTCTCAGTCTTTGAGATATTTAGAGAAATTATGTATCAATTGTCATTCTTATTGCTTTGCATCTTGAAACTTTTGACTCATCAATCAGCACTGGTTCTGTGGATTGTTAATTTGCATTTCTAGATGTGATAGCATATTGTCAAAAGTCAATGATGTTGCTCCTTCATGTCTCTCATATGATGATACAAAATTCAGTCATTTCTGCTTAACATGGATATCAAGATAGAGTTTAGCATCATTTATCTTGTGTTCTTTTTTTTGATAATAGCAGTGATGGTGTGTAAAGAGAGTCAATATATGATCTTTATAGTTCTTGAATTCTAATATATTTTTTTCTTGATAATAGTTCTTAATCTCTAATCTCAGTGATGTTTCATTATCATTGTCTGTATTGTTTGCAGATCAATTTTGCAGCAGTTCTATGATGATATTCTGAGTTAATTGAGACTTAATGAGAGTATCTTTATGAATCTGCACTTTCAACTCATTGAGCTGCTGTTGTGCATGCAAAATAGCTAATTGCTACTCTTGTTCACAGATTTGATTGTTCAACTGTTGCAAGCACACATTGTGATCATCAGAGGCAGTAGAGGATTCAGATTGATTTTCAAGAAATCTTACATGTGTTGAGACCATTTTGTGTATTTTAACTAATATTTTGTGTTTTAACTAACATTGCATGTTTTATTGTAGGTGTGTGTAACAACAGACTACTCAAATAAAGTTTAGAGTGATTAGAATTGTAAGAGATGATTCTAGATGTAATTATGAGAGTAGTGTGAAGTACACATATAGAATGTTAAGAAGGTAGCAATCTCTATTATTCAAAGCTAATTGCTGATCTTCTAATATCTACAGATATCAGTGAGCATTATATAAATGATCATCACACTCTACAGCTGCCTATGATGCCGTGTGCTATATTCATTCTTATTAATTCTGGTGTGTTCTGTGTTCTTCTATCGCCACATAGCTATTTCCTAATATAGATATCTCCGTTGCGCCTATTACAGTCAAGCAGAGCTTAAAAGACTTCAAAGTAATAAAATCAACAGTGGACAGTCAATGCTAAAGCTGATTTTGAAAAGTCTTCAAAATATTCAAAGAAAAATCTCATTCAATTGTTCTATTCATCTTCACTGGATGTCTGCTCACATGGGTATAAATGACAATGAAATGGCTGATAGAGCTGCAAATAAAGCAACTGAATTAGAAGTCTGCTTTCAAAGAATTGTAACATGAGCTTTTATTAAGAGAAAAATAAGAGAATCATGTTTGCAAAAATGGCAAGATATCTGGCTTATGCAAAGAAAAAGTGTGCATTACTCCAGATTTGAAACAAAGCCAAAGTGGAAGACTTGTTCAATAAAGTGTAAAAAGAAACTTTTTGCTACAATAATGCAGTTAAAGCTTGGGCATGGTTACTTCAAATCATATTTAACAAAGTTTAGAGATGATTTAAGTAGTCTATATTTAGATTGTCAGTTATATGAAAATCCATGGCATCTTCTGTTACTTTGTGCAAAGTATTCAGAATTGAGATTGAAACTGAGAAAGAAGTTTGAATTGAAACAATTAAATTTGAATCTATTATTCAATACAGAAACTGAAAACAAGTTTTTAATTGAATATTTGAAAGAATCAAATGTTGCTACAAGAGTTTGAATGAATTGTCTGTTAAAAATATTGAGATCAGATTTTCAATTTGATTTATTTTGATTTTTCTTTTAGTCTCTCTTTTCATCTTGCTTTGAAGTCTCTCTTAAGTTGTTTATGATCAGTTTTAATTTGTTTTGAAAAGTTTGGTTTGTTTTTTATTGATGTTATAGTTGTTGTCAGTGGTTTTTCTTTTCTTTGTTATAATAAAACTGCCTTTTACAATGTTTATTTCTTTTGTTTTCAAACTAAGTTGTGTTGACTTGCTGACATTCTTTTGATTTTGATTTCTTTGATTGAACAGTTTGAATAGTTGTTTGATTCTGGGCTGGAATTCTGATAATGCATGTTTTAAATTGTCTTTGTATATTAAATTATTCTTGAGTTGAAAAATCCTGAATGTGATGGGTTAGCATCTGTTAGTAATTAACTTACGCAATCAACTCCCCTTCTGCACCCGCTCATTCCTGGCTGTTGTGATCTCACATAACCCTTGATGTTCTTCTGCTCTGTGCTCTGTGCTTGTGTAGTTTCTAACAATTCTTCTGTGTAGCTCTTAACATTCTTTCACTCCATGCTCTGCACTTGTGTAGTTTCTAATGATTCTTCTGCATAGCTTCTAACATTCTTCTGCTCTGTGTTTCACACTCATGTAGTCTCTAATGATTCTTCTGTGTAGCTCTCAATGATTTCCTCATCTCATGCTCTGTGCTCATATAGTTTCTAACAATTCTTACACATATTTCTTAATGTTCTTCTGCTCCACACTTCACTGTGAAGCAGCTTCTGATATTCTTCCACTCTGAACTTTTCTCTATAAGAATTCTCTTTGTACAATCTTTTCTTCTGATTTCTTTTCTCTTTCTTTTCTTAATCAATTCATAATCTGTATTAGAATAGTGCTAGATTGTTAATTGAAGTACATCTATTACATTATGAATTGATTCTTCTGCATTTAAGATCTGAGTGTCTCATTATTAGTTCTTACATCTAAGTATATTGTTACCAGTTCTTATATCTGAGTGTGTTGTTTACAGATCTGAGTGTCTAGTTGTTACAAGAGATTCCTCATGAATCTGAGTGCTTCTATTGTTAGTTATATAGACTGTTGTGTCTAAATATCTGAGACATAATTGACTGTGTTCTATGAGACCTGAGTGTCTATAAACTGTAATGCTGTGAATAGTGTTCACAAAGAAGCTTGATCAAGCTTAGTGCTGCAACACTGCAAATAGTGTCTGTGAGAGAACTGAGTGTCTACAAGTATTTTCTTTCTTTTATTATTATTACATGTTCTTAGATATTGAAATGAACTATAAGCAATTCTATGAACATCCACTGCATCTGAATGTGGTGGATGATAACTTAAACCTACAAAGCATCCTTCAGCAGCAGACACTACAGATGACTGAATTACAATGACAACTTGCTGAGATAAACACTTCCACATTCACTGTTCCTTCTACACCCACATCTCATGAAAAGCCTTTAAGAGAGAAGCTTTCAATTCTCAACAAATACAAGAGAGATCTAGTGCTCTATCTTGTGTGGAAGTCAAAAGTGAATGCCAAATTGAACATCAACAGATGAGCAATAGACTCACTATCCAATCAAGTGTGGTATATTCATAACAGATTGAATGATGACATGTTAGTGAAATTTCAACTCTGAATGAGTCATTGTCAGAATGATCAGTGTACATCAGAGCTAGTCTTTCAACAACTCAACTCTCTCTTTCTTGATTCTACACTTCAAGCCAAGATGTTAGACTGCTTTAATCAAACTCATCAGATGAATATTGTGTTGACAACTTATTTTTCTGAATTCAATTGCAAGCTTCTAGAAGCAGATGAGCAAGACTGAGATGACACTATCAAAATCAACATATTGTTTAAGAACTTGAACTTTCAGTTGTATAATCAAAGTGTAGAGTATTTGAAGCTCTCAATATACAGCAAATTCTGTACTGATCTTTGTCTGTGAAATAATGATCTGTCTCAGTTCCACACACTTCAAAATTGTAGAGAATTCTGCTGAATAAATGTGTATACTCTGAACTGCTCTGCAGCATCCCCCATCTCTGAATCAGAATCAATGAACTGGATTTCACATGTGAATGCAAGCTGTCTGAGAGTCTCTAACATTTCAGAGAAGAATACTGCTGACTGAATTGTCAGAGAAGTCTGCATACACTGTGACAAGTCAGAGCACTTCACAAATCAATGTTTGAATATGATTGCTCTGAGTAAACCCCCCACATGTGTGAACACTGTGTTGTCTGTGGATAGACAAGAACAGGGAAAAGATGAGCTCTCACTCTAAAATGTGAATGAGAGCTCAAGAAGCAGAAAGCTAGCTGAAGATTCAAGCAGAAAATGCAAGTGAATGCAATCATGATCTCTGCTATTGTAAATAGCCTAGTCAATGTATGAGCAATGATAGACAGTGGTTTTCTTCATTATGCTTTTATAGACATTCAGCTGGTTGAGAAGCATAAGCTCCAGTGTATCCTTTTTTTCAAATCATATAAACTCAGTGAATTTGACAGCCTCAGAGGATCCGCCTTCTACAACATGGTAAGATTTAATGTTGATGTAGAAGAACATGAGAAAAAGAACATATACATATATGAAATACAAGACCTTGAGTACAACCTAATGCTCAGCCTATCATGACTTACAGAATTTGGAACCTTGTTGAATACATGCAACTGCTGTCTTATTTTCCCAGAAGATGACTGTATTTACAAGAAGAATGTTGATAGAATCACTGATCTCACTCAGATATCAGTGGAAGTGTACAAACTACTAATTCATCAAATGCATGAGAAGAAGAATGTCCAAGTGTTCACTGCTAGTATGATGAATATCAAAAAAGTGTTAGAAAAGTTAGAACTCAAAGACTCCAAGAAACTGCACAAGAAACTACTCAAATTGTATAAAGACTTTGCAGATGTGTTTGATGAGAAAGAAGCTGAAAAGCTTCCTTCTCATCAAGAATCTGATATAGATCATACAATTGAGCTCATCAAGAAAGACAGTAAGAATCTGCAACTGCTCTGAGATTCTCTCTACAGCATATCACACAACAAACTTCTTGTTCTATAAAAAATGCTCAACAGATTACTGAACAAAGGCTTCATTCATATTAACAACTCACCCACCACAGCACTCATACTGTTTGTGAAGAAATCAGAAGAAGGCTTACAATTCTGTGTCAACTATCAAGAACTCAACAAGATTACACAGAAGGATTGATATTCTCTCTCACTCATCAATGAAACACTCAAATGAATAGAAAAAGCAAAATGATTTACAAAGCTTGACATCTCTGTGGCCTTCTATAAGATAAGGATTAATGAAGATGATGAATGGCTAATCATTTTTTGTACACATTATGAATTATACAAATGAACAGTGACTCTCTTTGAATTAGCAAATGCTCTGAGTACATTTCAGAAATACATTAACTGAGCTCTACAAGATCTGCTCAATGAGATCACCTCAGTGTATATGAATGATATCTTGATCTTCACTGATGGATTGCTCACTGAGCACTGTAAGCATATATGACAAATGCTTGACTGCCTACAAAAAGCTGAACTGCAAGTGAACATTGACAAATGTGACTTTGAGATCAAATCTATAATCTATCTAGAATTCATCATTGAAGCTGAAAAAGACATATGCATGAATTCTAAGAAGGTGGAAGCAATCCTCAACTGAAAGACATCAGTCTCAGTAAAAGAGATTAGAAGTTTTCTAGAGTTTGTCAACTTCTACTGAAGATTTATCAAGAACTTCTCTGATATTGTATGATCACTGATGAATCTGACTCAGAAAGACACTGTATTTCAATGAACTGATGAAGTGGACACAGCATTCAAAAAGCTGAAGTGTATGTTCACAAGCACCCCAATGCTGCAATCATTTGATTCAGATAAGCATATGATTCTTGAAACAGACACCTCAGATTATATAGTAGATGAGGCATTGATGCAATATGACAACAAAGATATTCTATAATCTTGTGTCTTCATCTTGAAAAAGATGTCATCTGCTTAATGCAACTATAAGATCTATGACAAGAAGCTTCTAGCAATCATACAATATCTTGAAGAATGAGAATCCAAACTTATGAGTGTCAAGAGATTCAAGATTGTTACTGATCATAAGAATCTAGAGTACTTCACAACCACTCATAAACTCATCAAGAGACATATGTGTTGATCATTGTTTCTTAGCTGTTTTTCATTCACAATTTGTTATTGATCTGAAGTAGAGAACATCCTTGTGAATGCTCTGTTCCATCAAGAACAAAATATGCCATCTGATGACTTGAATGACAGATGGAAACACTGAGAGCATTGATTAATCAACTCTGTGATCATAAGAAGTTCTATGCAATTATATGAACTCTGTGTACATGTCAATCAGTTCTGAGCTCAAGAACCCTCACTTGAAGAACAATGAAAGCTAGCAGCAGAAGCAGATAAATTCTAGCAACAAGCTGCTGAAGCTGTACAAAGCAGAGCATCTCAATTCCCCACAGACATATACTCAATAATAAATATCTCAGCATATTCAATTGATGATGACAACTGCTTACACTTTCAAAATAGATGATGAGTCCCCGATTCAGAATCTCTATGAACACAGATCATGCAAGAAATTCATGACTCACTGATGATCAGACATTCAGAATGTGAAATTATATACAACATTATCATTCAAAAATTCTACTGATCAGATATATTGAAAGACATATGCTGGTTTGTATGCAACTGTGATTGCTGTGACTCAGTGATGATATGATGTGAATACTGAAAAGAGATGCTGAAGCTTTTATCTGTCTTTGACTGAACTTGATGTGATATAGCTATTGATTTTGCAGTTTTCTTATCTGAAAGTGAAGGTTCTACAAACATTCTAGTCATTGTCAACTGACTCAGCAAGGATGTAATACTACAGCTCTGTGACAAGATGAATGCTGAAGTAGTTGCAGATGTCTTCATCAGAAGTCTGTTCTATCATATACACAGTCTGTCTTCATTCATTGTGTCAGATAGAGACAGTCAATTCATCAGTGCACTCTGAGTCTGTATATGTCAATTATTAAGAATTGAATGAAAGTTATCAACAGCATATCACTCAGAGACTGATGAAGCTACTGAGAGAATGATACAAACAGTAAAGAACATTCTTCATAAGTTCTGCAATTACACACAAGACAACTGAAGCAATCTGCTGTCATACACTGAGATTGCAATTAACAGTTGAGATTCTGCTACAATAGATGTAAGCTCATTCTTTCTTCTATATGAATACAACTTAGAGATTCTGAACTTCTCTGAGACTCTCTGAGAAACTGTGTACATCTGCAGTCTCATACAGATGACAGAGAACATTGTGAGTAAGCTGAAGAAAGTCTGTGAATAAGCAGAAGCTTCAATGATCAGCATTTAGTAAAATTACAAGAATCAAATAAACATCAGAAGAAGTTCTGTAATCTGATATCATGTAGAAGACAAAGTCTGACTGAATCTCAAGAACATAAAAACAGATCACTCCTCATATACACTAGATTACTATCATATCAAGTATATGGTGAAGAAAGTGCTAGACACATATGATTATCAACTTGACATCTCATCTGACATTCACAATGTCTTTCATACAAACCTGCTCCAACCCACAGCTGAGGATCCATTCCCCTCACAGAGAATCTTCAATTGACAGTCATTCATCATTGTAGAAGAAGACAATGAACTTGAGTGAGAAATTGAAGCAATTCTTGACAATAGAATCAATCACCACTGCTGTGAATATCTTATCAAATGAATAGAATACAATTGTTCAATCTGGGAATCTGCATCTGTCTTGGAGAACACCATCATTCTTGACATCTATGAGTTCTCACTCACTCTGATAGAGGGGAATAATGTGATGGATTAGCACTCATTAGTAATTAACTTACACAATTAACTTCTCTTCTGTATCTGCTCATTTCTGACTGTTGTGATCTTGTGTAATTCTCAATGTTCTTCTGCTCTGTGCTCTGCACTTGTATAGTTTCTAACAATTCTTCTGTGTAGCTCTTAACATTCTTTCACTCTGTGCCTCACACTCATGTAGTTTCTAACAATTCTTTTATATAGCTTCTAATGTTCTTCTGCTCTGTGTTTCACACTTGTGTAGTCTCTAATGATTCTTCTGTGTAGCTCTCAATGATTCCCTCATTCCACACTCTGTGCTTATGTAGTTTCTAACAATTCTTATGTGTATCTCTTAATGTTCTTCTGCTCTGTGCTTCACTGTGAATCAGCTTCTGATATTCTTCTGCTCTGAACTTTCCTCTATAAGAATTCTCTTTGTATGATCTTTTCTTCTGATTTCTTTTCTCTTTCTTTTTTTAATCAATTTGTAATCTGTATTAGAATAGTGCTAGATCGTTAATCGAAGTACGCCTGTTACACTGAAGTGTTTCAGATAGATGTCATAGTCACTGACTGCATGCATCTATAATTGAAGAATAATAATAATAATAATAATAATAATAATCAACAACATAACAGAAGAATATAGAAAAACAAATCAATAAACAATAAACAATACAGTATGAATACAATTAAATATACTAGAATATATGACAGAGTCTACATCATTTATAATATCTGCATCAAACTGCAGATTGTGGATTCACATTTGTGTAAAACAGACATTATCATCTGACTCAGACTCTAACAGCTCTTACAGATGATAGAGTTCCCTCTGTATTTGAAATGATATCAGATCATCAGTAGTCAGATAATCAAGATGTGAATTCTACTTGCATTTAAAAAATGTAAATGTCAGAACAGAGTTGTAGTTTCAAATATATCTGTGAAAATACTTTATATCAACTGTATCATCATTAAACAGCTTATATAGCTTTGATGAGAATTCTCTAACAGATAACAATCTCACAGCATCTCTTGCACAGTATATGAAAAATACTGAAAGAATCTTTGACAACTCATATATATATTCATCAATTCAATACTTAGCTCTGCAGACAGAGCAGTAGACATTCATTCAGTCAAAATTAAATGATTGATGACAATGAGTGTAGAAGTGGAAGCTGCAGAGAACAGATCAACAGCTGTAAGTGATTGAAGAATTAACAACTGATTCAGAAATAGTTGAGCTGATTTGAGTATTGAAATTATCAAAGATCAGCTGAACTGATGAATCTGTATATATATAATCAGCAGATTCATCTGCTGCAGAAACTGCAGCAGCAGCTGTCAAACAACAGTATTTGATATTATGAATATATTCACAATTGAGAGTTCAGCAGTCAGTGCAGGTCTTGAAGACACAAATAGCAGTGTAGAATAGATGAGACAGATAGTCTTCACAGTATACATTACAGTGTGACAGCTCAACTCATTGTGAGTTGAGTGTAACAGGCGTACTTCGATTAACGATTTGATACTATTCTAATTACAGATTACGAATTGATTAAGAAAAGAAAGAGAAAAGAAATCAGAAGAAAAGGTTGTATGAAGAGGATTCTTATAGAGGAAAGTTCAGAGTGAAAGAATATCAGAAGCTGCTCCACAGTGGAGTATGGAGTGGAAGAACATTAAGAAATATGTGTAAGAATTGTTAGAAGCTACACAAGTGTGAAATGTGAAATGAAGAAATCATTGAGAGCTACATGAAAGAATTGTTAGAGACTATATAAGTGCAGAACACAGAGTGAGAGAATGTAAGAAGCTACACAGAAGAATTGTTAGAGACTATATAAGTGTGGAACACAGAGTGAAAGAATGTAAGAAGCTATGTGGAAGAATCATTAGAAACTATACAAGTGTGGAGCACAGAGTGGAAGAACATTGAGGATTATGTGAGATCACAACAGTCAGAAACAGACAGATGCAGAAGAAGAGTTGATTGTGTAAGTTAATTACTAACAGATGCTAATCTGTCACATTATCCCCCTCTACTGAAGTGAGTGAGGACTTGTAGATGTCGAGGGCGGCAGTGTTCTTCAAAGCAGATGTGGGTTTCCAGATTGAACAATTGTATTCTATCCATTTGACAAGGTATTTGCAGCAGCAGTGATTGATTCTATTGTCAAGAATTACTTTGATTTCCCACTTGAGTTTGTTATCTTCTTCTATAATGATGGGTGACTGTCAATTGAAGGTTCTCTGGGAGGGGAATGGATCCTCAACTGTGGGTTGGAGCAGGTTCATATGAAAGATGTTGTGGATGTCAGACAGAGTGTTGAGTTGATAATTGTGTGTGTCTAGCATTTCCTTCACTGTATACTTGATGTGATGATAATCTAGTGTATGTGAGGAGTGGTCTGTTCTTATATTCTTGAGATCTAGTCAGACTTTGTCTTCTATATGATATCAGATTGCAGAACTTCTTCTGATATTTGTTTGATTCTTGTAATCTTGCTAAATGCTGATCATTGAAGCTTCTGTTCATTCATGAACTTTCTTCAACTTGCTCATGATGTTCTCTGCTGTCTGTATGAGACTGCAGATGTACACAGTTTCTCAGAGAGTCTTGAAAAAGTTCAGAACCTCTAAGTTGTATCTGTGTAGAAGAAAGAATAAGCTTACATCTGTCATAGTGAAATCTCAACTGTTAATTGCAATCTCAGTGTGTGACAGCAGATTGTTTCAGTTGTCTTGTGTGTAATTGCAGAACTTACAGAGAATGTTCTTTACTGTTTGTATCATTCTCTCAGTAGCTCCATCAGTCTCTGAGTGGTATGCTGTTGATAACTTTTGTTTGATTCTTAATAATTGGCATACATGGGCTCAGAGTGCACTGACAAATTGACTGTCTCTATCTGACACAATGAATGAAGGCAGACTATGTATATAATAGAATGAGCTTCTGATGAAGGCATCTGCAACTACTTCAATGTCCATCTTGTCACAGAGCTGTAGTATTACATCCTTGCTGAGTTGATCAACAATGACTAGAATGTTCATAGAATCTTCACTTTTGAGTAAGAAAACTGCAAAATTGATAGCTATATCACATCAAGTTCAGTCAGAGACAGATAGAGACTTCAGCATCTTTTTTCAGTGTTCACATCATGCTGTCACTGAGCTGCAGTGATCACAGTTGTGTATGAACTGATGTATGTCTTTCAACATATCTGATCAGTAGAATTCTCAGGCAATGATGTTGTACATAATTTCATATTCTGAGTGTTTGATCATTGATGAGTCATGAATTTCTTGCATGATCTGTGTTTGTAGAGATTCTGAATTGGGGATCCATTGTCTATCTTGAAAGTGTAAGCAGTTGTCATTGTCAATCAAATATGCTGAGATATCTGTTCTTGAGTATACATCTGTGGGGAATCAAGATGCTTTGCTTTGTATGGCTTCAGCAGCTTGTTGTCAGAATTCATCTGTCTCTGCTGCTAGTCTTCATTGTTCTTTGAGTGAGGGTTCTTGAGCTTGGGACTGATTGATATGTATGCAGAGTTCATCTGATTGTATAGAACTTTCTATAATTGCAGAGTTGATTAATCAATGCTCTTGATGTTTCCATCTATCATTCAAGTCATCACATGGCATATCTTGTTCTTGGCAGAACAGAGCATCTGCAAGAGTGTTCTCTACTTCAGATTGATAATGAATTGTGAATGAAAAACAGCTAAGAAACAATGATCAATGCATATGCCTCTCAGTGAGTTTATGAGTGGTTGTGAAGTACTCTAGATTTTTATGATTGATAACAATTTCAAATCTCTCAACACTCATGAGTTTGAATTCCCATTCTTTGAGACATTATATGATCACTAGAAGCTTCTTGTTGTAGATCTTGTAGTTGCATTCAGCAGACAACATCTTTTTTAAGATAAAGACACAGAGTTGTAGAACATCTTTATTATCATATTACATCAGTGCTTCATCTACTACATAATCTGAGGTGTCTGTTTCAAGAATTGTATGTTTATCCAGATTGAATGATTGCAGCATTGGGATGTTTGTGAATATACACTTCAGCTTTTTGAATGCTGCATCTGCTTTGTCAGTCCATTGAAATACAGTGTCTTTCCAGATCAGATCTGTCAGTGGTTGTACAATATTGAAGAAGTCTTTGATGAATCTTTGATAGAAGTTGATGAATTCTAGAAAGCTTCTAGTCTCTTTTACTGAGACTGATATCTCTCAGTTGAGGATTGCTTTCATCTTCTTAGAATCCATGTGTATGCCTTTTTCAGCTTTGATGATGAATTCTAGATAGATTGTAGACTTGGTCTTGAAGTTGCATTTGTCAATGTTCACTTGCAGTCTGACTTTATGTAGACAGTCAAGCACTTGTTGTATGTGCTTGTGATGCTCAGTGAGCAGTTCATCAGTGAAGATCAGAATATCATCCATGTACACTGAGGCAATCTTGTTGAGCAGATCTCATAGAGCTCAGTTAATGTATTTCTGGAATGTGCTTGAAGTGTTCACTAATCCAAAGAGAGTCACTGTCCATTTGTATAATCCATAATATGTACAAAAAGTGGTTAGCCATTTGTCATCTTCATTAATTCTTATCTTATAGAAGGCTGCAGAGATGTCAAGCTTTGTAAATCATTTTGCTTTTTCTATTTGTTCAAGTGTTTTGTTGATGAGTGGAAGAGAGTATCAGTTCTTTCATGTAATCTTGTTGAGTTCTCAGTAGTCAACACAGAATTGTAAGTCTTCTTCTGATTTCTTCACAAACAGTATGAATGCTGCAGTGAGTGAGTTGCTAACATGAATGAAGTCTTTGTTCAGTAATCTGTTGAGCATTTTTTGTAGAACAAGAAGCTTGTTGTGTGATATGCTGTAGAGAGAATCTCAGAGTGATTGTGAGTTCTTATCATCTTTCTTGATGAGCTCAATTGTATGATCTATATCAGATTCTCAGTGAGAGGGAAGCTTTTCAGCTTCTTTTTCATCAAACACATCTGTGAAATCTTTGTATGATTCAGATAGTTCTTTGTATGATTTCTTGAGATTCTTGAGTTCTAGTTTCTCTAACATCTTTTTGATATCTGTCATACTAGCAGTGAACACTTGGATGTTCTTCTTCTCATGTGCTTGATGAGTTAGTAGTTTGTATGCTTCTGCTGATATCTGGGTGAGATCAGTGGTTCTATCAACATCTTTCTCATAAACACAGTTGCCTTCTGAGAAAATAAGACAGTGATTGCATGTGTTCAACAAGGTTTCAAATTCTGTGAGCCATGATAGACTGAGTATTAGATTGTACTCAAGGTCTTGTATTTTGTATGTGTATACATTCTTTTTCTCATGTCCTTCTATATTGACATTAAATCTTACCATGTTGTAGAAGGCAGATTCTCTGAGGTCATCAAATCCACTGAGCTTACACAGCTTGGAAAAGAGAATATACTGGAGCTTATGCTTCTCAATCAGCTGAGTGTCTATAAGAGTGTAATGAAGGAAACCACTGTCTATCATTGCTTGTACATTGACTAGGCTATTTACAATGACAGAGATTATGATTGTGTTCACTTGCATCTTCTGCTTGAATCTTCAGCTAGCTTTTTGCTTCTTGAGCTCTTGTCTGTATTTTAGAGTGAGAGCTCATCTTTTCCCTGTTCTTGTCTATCTGCAGACAACACAGTGTTCAC
The DNA here is from genome assembly GCA_017607445.1 of Histoplasma ohiense. NCBI lineage: Eukaryota > Fungi > Ascomycota > Eurotiomycetes > Onygenales > Ajellomycetaceae > Histoplasma > Histoplasma ohiense. Next base: position 3,252,549 of record JAEVHH010000006.1, on the reverse strand, counting down.
ATATGTGGGGAGTTTACTCAGAGTAATTGTATTCAGACATTGGTTTGTGAAGTGCTCTGACTTGTCACAGCATATGCAGACTTCTCTGATGATTCAGTCAGCAGCATTCTTCTCTGAGATGTTGGGGACCCTCAGATGGCTTGCATTCACATGTAGAACTCAGTTCATTGATTCTGATTTGAAGATGGGGAGTGCTGCAGAATGATTTGAAGTGTATGCATTTGTTCAGTGAAATTCTCTGTGATTTTGAAGCATATGAAACTGAGACAGATTGTTGTTCAACAGATGAAGATCAGTGCAGAATTTGCTGTATGTTGAGAGCTTTGAATACTCTACACTTCAGTTATGCAACTGAAAGTTCAAGTTCTTGAACAATATGTTGATTTTGACAGTGTTGTTTCAGTCTTGTTCATCTGCTTCTAGGAGTTTGTGATTGAATTCAGAAAGATAAGTTGTCAATGTGATGTTCATCTGATGAGTTTGATTAAGCCAGTCTAACATCTTGGCTTGAAGTGTAGGATTGAGGAAGAGAGAGTTGAGTTGTTGAAAGACTAGCTCTGATGTACACTGATGATTCTGACAATGACTCATTCAGGGTTGGAATTTTGCTAACATGTCATCATCCAACCTGCTATGAATATACCATGCTTGATTGGATAGTGAGTCTATTGCTCATTCATTGATGTTCAATTTGGTGTTTGCTTTTGACTTCCATGCAAGATAGAGCACTAAGTCTCTCTTGTATTTGTTGAGGATTGAGAGCTTCTCTCTTGGGGGCTTTTCATGAGATGTGGGTGTAGAAGGAACAGTGAATGTGAAAGTGCTCATCTCAGCAAGTTGTTGTTGCAATTCAGTCATCTGTAGCATCTGCTGCTGAAGGATGCTTTGTAGGTCTAAGTTATTGTCTGCTGCATTCAGGTGTGGCAGATGTTTGTAGAATTGCTCATAGTTCATTTCAATATCTAAGAATATATAATAAAAAAAAAGAAAAGAAATACTTGTAGACACTTGATCCTCTCACAGACACTATTCACAGTGTTGCAGTGCTAAGCTTGATCAAGCTTCTTTGTGAATGCTATTCACAGCATTACAGTTTGTAGGCACTCAAGCCTTGTAGAACACAGTCAATTGTGTTTCAGATGCTTAGACATGATGGTCTATATAACTAATAATAAGAGCACTCAGGCTCACAAGGGATCTCTTGTAATGACTAGACACTCAGGCCTGTAAATGACGCACTTGGGTGTAAGAACTGGTAACAATGCACTCAGGTGTAAGAACTAATAATGAGGCACTTGAGCCTTAAACACAGAAGAATCAATTTGTAATGTAATGGGTGTACTTCAATTAACAATTTGATACTATTCTAATTACAGATTACAAATTGATTAAGAAAAGAAAGAGAAAAGAAATCAGAAGAAAAGGTTGTACAAAGAGGGTTCTTATAGAGGAAAGTTCAGAGCAGAAGAATATCAGAAGCCACTTCACAGTGGAATATGAAGCAGAAAAACATTAAGAGATACACATAAGAATTGTTAGAAGCTACATGAGCATGGAACATGAGATGGAGGAATCATTGAGAGCTATGTGGAAGAATCATTAGAGACTACATGAGTGTGGAACACAGAGCAGAAGAACATAAGAAGCTACACAGAAGAATTGTTAGAGACTACATGAGTGCAGAACACAGAGCAGAAGAACATAAGAAGCTACACAGGAGAATTATTAGAAACTATACAAGCACAGAGCATAGAGTGGAAGAACATCAAGGGTTACATGAGGTCACAATGGCCAGGAACAGGCGGGTGCAGAAGGGGAGTTGGTTGCATAAGTTAATTACTAACAGATGCTAACCCATCACATTGAGCACAGAAGTGACTATATGTTTCAATGACAGATGAAAGATTTGAACTGAATGTATCTCATATATACAATACTGAACTTGACAGTATATAGAGTATGTACAGAATAATGCATTGAATTGAGACTGTTCAAATGTGCTGAGAGGATGAGAATCCCCACATGCTGAGCAGAGGTGTATTAAGTATATTAATGAACATATATAGATTGTAATGAACATAGAGAAGAGTATAAAGAACATAAATACAGTAGAGAATGTCTGTAAAGAAAAGAATAAAGATTAATATCAGAACTGTACAGATCACAGAGAGCTGTTCATGAATTTGATAAGATTCACATAATATCACATAAGATTATGTTACAGTATTTTTTTCAGAGAAAAAGTTGGTTTTTTTATAATATAAAGAGAGATAGTAAGATTGAATACAAACAGTTCTGATTTGCTGTATCTCTTCTTGTTAGACTGACTGTGTGACCATGTATGAGACTGAGACTAAATATTTCTCCAGTCTCATTATCAAATTTCTTAGTTCTGATCTCATATAGTGTTTATTAAATTAGTCACTTTACACTGTTTATATTATAAATCTAGTCCCAGGTCATGTTCTTCTTATAAATTACTGATTCTGGTCCCATTTGGTCCCATTTTGTTAAAATGAGACCAAATGGGACCATGATTTACCCTATATAGATGATATAATGCTATGAGTGTTACCAAAAATCATTATCTATCAAAAGAAGTTTAGTGTATTTATGCTCTAGTTCTATTTTGAACTAGTAATGATAGTGATAGATAGATTCACTGCAGTAGATAGGTTGGCAGCGATAGATTGGCAGCGATAGATAGGTTGGCAGTGGTAGATAGGTTGGTTGGCAGCAATAGATAGATTCGCCGCGGTAGATAGGTTGGCAGCGATAGATTAGCAGCGATAGATTGGCAGCGATAGATTGGCAGCGATAGATAGGTTGGCAGTGGTAGGTAGGTTGGTTGGCAGCAATAGATAGATTCGCCGCGGTAGATAGGTTGGCAGCGATAGATTAGCAGCGATAGATTAGCAGCGATAGATTAACAGCGATAGATTAGCAGCGATAGATAGATTAGCAGCGATAGATAGATTGACAGCAGCGATAGATTAGCAGCGATAGATAGGTTGGCAGCGATAGATAGCTTAGCAGCGAGGGATAGCTTAGCAGCGAGGGATAGCTTAGCAGCGAGGGATAGCTTAGCAGCGAGGGATAGCTTAGCAGCGAGGGATAGCTTAGCAGCGAGGGATAGCTTAGCAGCGAGGGATAGCTTAGCAGCGAGGGATAGCTTAGCAGCGAGGGATAGCTTAGCAGCGAGGGATAGCTTAGCAGCGAGGGATAGCTTAGCAGCGAGGGATAGCTTAGCAGCGAGGGATAGCTTGCAGCAATAGATAGGTTGGCAGCGGCGATAGCTTAGCAGTGAGGGATAGCTTAGCAGCGAGGGATAGCTTAGCAGCGAGGGATAGCTTGGCAGCGAGGGATAGCTTAGCAGCGAGGGATAGCTTAGCAGCGGCGATAGATTAGCAGCAGTAGATAGGTTGGCAGGCACTAGATAGGGGTGATATCTCCACCAATCATATCATCAGATTGATATCTAGATATGTATTATATAATCATCAGAATGGGACCAAACCTCAGTCAAAATCATAGTCAGTCCCAGATCATGTTGTTATTTGTGAGGTGTAGTGACAGTGTGAAGAGTAACAGTAGAAGATAGTCTATAGCGTAGTGGAGATAATAGTAGTATATTGTAGTATAGTAGCGTAATGTAGTGTAGCTAATTGCTAAGGAAGAAAAGAAAGAGAAAGAAGATGTGCGAAATACATACATTGATATATATATACATATAGAAATAGCAGTAGCGAGAGTATAATGGAAAGAGGTAAGAATAAGTGAAGATAATATACAATAAGAAAATAATAAACAAGTGCATTACAATTGTCTTCCTTTTTTATAAGAGCTGCCCTCAGCAATTGTATAGATTGCTTGCTAGTAGATAATTGCATTTCTGTATTGTAAGTGCTGCTTGTTGATAGCAGTGTATTGATTGTGTCCTCTAGATAGCTTGTATACACATTGTTATTGATTTCTTAATGAGATGGAATTGGTGGATTCTTTGGTTGTTAGAGATTATGTGCAGAGAAGCAAATAGAATTTCTTTCTTCTTGAAGATTTCTCTTCTCTTTTAACTTGATTATCATTAACTTCTTGCATTTTTGCTGTGATTTTTTTGGTTCTAATTTAATAAAATTTTTTAAATTTTTTATATCATCAGTTCTCTCTTCTCTCTCTTTTTATCAAAATGAGCTTTCTCAGATATTCTGATTTTAAGTAAGTTGTTTTCTCACTGATGTTTATCATATATTATTGCTGGTGTTTCTTGTCAGTGATGTTATTAGTGTGATCACATGCATCACTAGCTCATTTCTGTATAGTGCCATTCACTTTTCACTTGTTGTATTGCTCTAGATTTAACTCTAATTATATGACATACAACAGTTGAATTTCATGTGAATGTTGTGTCTCTAGACTTGAGAATGTTGATTTTTGATGTATGTTGAAGTCAAATATCTGAAAGTGTTGTGAGACTTGTGTCTCTGCAGAGAAATTCTGCAAATCTGTGAGTATTTTCTTTTTTTTTTTTTCAAATTTGCTTTTGAATAGATAGTAGTGTTTTTAGCAATGTTGATATATTGATAATGATACTAAATGCATGATACACCTCTTCTGAGATGCATCATGTGTGGGTGAGCATTTATCTTCACAGAGATAATGGCTGAGAAGAATATGATCAGTCACAAAAGTTATCTTTATTGTTTAGTTAAATGATTGAATACATCTCATCTGATGATGCTGTCTGCTTGAGACAGAGCAGAAGTGAATGTTGTATAGTCTCAGTATTAAATAATAACTGAGTCTGCAGAGATGCAGGTTTTAAAGACTGTAATTATATCTAATTCTTTCAGAGCAGAGATGTTAGAGAAAGAGAAGAATGTAAAGAAGAGAATTTTGAAAATGATGAATTCTGAAAACTCTGTGACAAAAAAGTCAGCTGAAAAGAGATTGATGAAAGAGAAGTTAACTGAAAAGTCAATGAAGAAGATTGTGAAGACACTGATGACTGCAGCAGTGCTCATGATATCTGCTTTCTTTGTCAATTTATCACTGACATCTATAAAGCAGAGGAAGAGGGTGCTCTGAATGATGAAGAAATGAGAGAAGAAAATAAAGAGAAATATCTTTCTTTATTAAATATTCTGAAAAATGAATAGATTGATGAGAGAGAAGAGAAGTGAGAAGACAAATGTCTTGTGAAATAGACATTTGTCTATACCTCTGCATTCAAAATGAGTGCTGATAATATACAAGTATCAGAAGAAATATTGAATGAGAATGACAGAGAGAGAGAATGAGAAAAATAATTAGACTGACTGTGTGACTGTGCATGAGATCATGACCAATTTTAGTGTTGATTCCATTCTTGTATATTTTGGTTCTGGTCTCATATATTGTTTTTCAAATCAGTCACTTTACACTGTTTGTATTATAGCTCTGATCTTATTTCACTGTTTATGAGAAATATTTAGATTCTGAATACTGTTCTTATCTTGATTTCTGAGTCACAGTCCTGTTTGGTCCCATTTTACAAAATGGAACCAAACAGAACCATGACTTACCCATAATTACATAATACATATACCTTTATGCTGGATGATAGCTAATTATGATGTGAGCATTACCAAATATTGTTATCTTTTTGATGTCACAACAGAAATATCATTATATGCTCATAGACATTTTGAAAATTAAAAAACAAAAACAAAAACAACAACTGAGAATATTATAAAAAAAAAAAAAAAACAAAAATCTTCAGCAAAAAAAAAAATAATGAAAAAAAAAAATAAAAATAAAACAAAACTCATTTTTTCAATCTATAATCATTAAAAAAATTACTACTCAATTCTTCAGTGATCTTCATTATCAATCTAATATCTCTCACAGTGAGAATCATCTGCTCACAATGAATCATAATCTTAAGATCATCTATAAAATGATTAGTGAGATATTGTTACATCTGTTTTCACATGATATCATACACTCAAAAAGTGTGACTAATGTTGTCTTCATGGCAACTTGAAGAGCATTGAGGGCAGAACACTGGAAGTGATACTTTCTCTCATCAATCTCTCAGACAAGATATGCAAACATGATCTTGAGGAAAATGAGATTCTCAGACTTCTGATAATAACAGATCTCATGAATAGTTTCTACTTTTATATCAGTATCTAGTGTTATCAAAAAGTGTTATTTTGAATTTCATACTCTGCTTATCCACTTTTTTCATACAAGGGTGGGGGTTGTGCATTTTTCACACAGCATGATGAGCATTGAGATGCTGCTTGTGATGATAAGCTCAGACCACTTCCCACTTCATCACTCACTGCTCATATACTGCCTTATGAAAAGCAGCAGTTGTTGGCATTGCTCTCTGATGAGGGATACTCTTCTCACAGATCATTTTTTTTGTTGAGAGGGGGGGAAGAAATTGAAGAGTGAGGAGAGAGGAATTGAGAAGTGAGAGAGAATGAATGCAGAGAATAGATGTATAGATTTCAGAGAGAGAAAGACAGAGACTTGTGATAATGAATTTGCTAGATAGAATCAATTAATCAATCAGTATTCATTCATAGAAAACATTGAGATATTCATATTGCTTTTAATAGTTAACATACTGCTGCAGAATTATGATGGGTTAGAGAGAGAAGAGAGAAAGAACAAAGAAAAAGAAAAACATGTGTGAATGTTAAACTGAGAGATTGTATATACAAATAATCTCTATAGTAACAAAGAAACATCTCATCTGCATTCAGCCATAATATAACTTGCAGAGTGCATGCAGTATGTGATATCAACAAATAGCATAAAAATGCAAACAGTGTTGCTATAAGACATGTAATTTCTCATAATATATAGAAGTAGATTTTCTTTCTTCTTGAATTCTTTGATATATCTCTGTTCTTTCCATCACATTTCTGTGTGGATAGTAACTTATAAAAAGAATATATTATTTTCTCTAGAAATCTTCATCATTATAATTAGAATGTGTTTCTCTCTCTCTCTTCTGCTGAAAACATATCTGTCTCTCTCTTCAAGAAACATTTGGTGGCTCTGTGTATCACCAAGACATGCAAGCATCACCATCACCTTGAGAGGGAAGAGAAAGAATCCTTCAAGTGTGGAGAGACTGACTGCAAGGCATGTCATATTGTCTTGAAAAAACTCTGTAATGAAGTAGATTGATAATGATTTTGAATAATGCTTTTGCTGAAATTTGACTAATATTATGAAAGAAATGATGCTGATGGCTCAATGTGTGAGAAGTTGAAGAAGAAAGCAGTGAAGTTGCTCATACAGCAGCACTGAAATCAGAAGTGCTCACAGAAATGATTTGAGATCAAGATAAAGAGAAAGAGAACTGAGAAGATAATGGCTGTGAAAAAGTGCTGTTAGAAGAAGATTGAAGATGTGTTTGTCTGTGAGATAAAGAAGTTCAAACTGATAGATTGTATTTTGAATATATTCATTGATAATACTTTTTGATAATGATTCTGTTGTCTAATTGATTAGCAGGCTTCTGAAGAGAATCAGAACATTGAGGCTTTGTTTAGATCTTGTATACACTCAATGATTCAGAATATTAAGAAGGCAGCATTGCTTTCTGAGCATGCTAATTTGCTTGCTACAGAGATAGAATCTGAGGCAGCAGATCAGAAGATGCAGAACTTTGAAGCTCAAGTGAATCTGATGAAAAGAGAGAAGAATCCTTTCTCATCTGAGAAGATAGCTGAGAAGGGTTTTGAGATGATTGTTTCCTCAGATGAGAAGAAGAAGAAGAGAGAGGAGAAGAAAGAGAAGAATTGAATTGTGAAGAATGAAGAGAAAGAGAAAGAGAAGAAGAAGAAAAAGAAGAAGAAAGAGAAGAAGAAAGTTGAAGAAAAAGAGAAAATAATCTAAGAAAAAAATTTTTTTTTTACATGTTTGTTTTTTAATATTTTTATTAAATTAATTGTATTATTATCTGTCAGAGATTACAAATTTTTTATTTGATATTTTACATTATGCAATTCTTTGTTGTGAGAATATATTATTGTAGTGATATTATACTCATGATATATATATATATATATATGTGTATGTATACTGTAAGGTGTGTGTGACTTTACATATAGTATCGGTAAACAATGAAAGGTGATAAATTCATACTGCGGAATTGTGATATATTAGAGATAGATAATATATCTAATGAATCAACTTTTTATATAAACCTTAATAATATCTTTAATATTTTAATTATCATTCTTTTCTATTTTATCATAATTTTGTTGTTGTTTATAAATATATTCTACTAGTGTTCTAACCAATTAGAGTGGGTTAATGAAAAGGGAGTAAAAAAAAACTCAACAAATTTCTTAACTTTATTATCCTCAGAATTCATTCCACACATAATTTCTCATTATTTATATTCATCATGGCAACTTCAGTAATTGCTGAATCAGGGAATTCATCATCTTCTTTAATGAAGATTCAAGATCTTATAGAAATAAGAGTGGATCAAACAATTTATATTGTTTACAAGTTCTCACAAGATGAGCTCTTTCAAGTCTGATGAATGCACACTTTCTTTTTTCTTGATGATGAAAAACAATGCAATCTATGAAAAAGTCAGTATAGACAATGAGGAGATCTATGAAAAAACTTTCAACAAGTTGCTGTGAAGATCACTGAAAAGCTATTTCTCTGCTGTAATCATTGCAACTTCATACAAAAACATCCATTCTGAAGTGGATATGAATCAGAAGAAATTACATGACATTTGAAATCTGCTGATTGTCTACAGCTTAGAGAAAAACATCAGAATATTCTTCATAGACTGATACTTATATCATCTACTCTCATTAATGATAATGATATTTGGTAACACTTATGTACTATTTTGCAGGAAAACATGTGAAAACAACAATGAACTGATACTGATCTTTCAATTCCAACTCTTTCATCAGACAACTTTTGAGAACAACTTCTATATCTATGTATATTCTTGAATCTTCCACTGTGTGCTGTTGAAAACTCGGAATTTCAAACTTTACTTCAAATGCTTAATTCATATATTCAAATTCCTCATTGATTCAGTCTCCACTCTTTTCTCAATATACATTACAACAATGATATGTGACAACTTGGACTTCTGTTGAAGAAACAACAGAAGATATCACTGACAGTGAATGCATAAACAAGCATCAACAATCTATTCTTTTTGAGTGCAGTTTGTTATTTCATTGATGAGAATTGAAATTATAAAGAGAAATTGATTGACTTTGAACAATTGAAGAGCAGTCATACAGATGAATATATGACTGATGTTCTTATGACAATCATTAAAAATGATTACTGAGATATTTCATCAGATCTTCTCACAATCACAACAGACAATGCAGCAAACAACTTGATCATGATACAGAGTCTGAAACAAAAACTGGTATTGTATAGATGAAATGATAAACATAGACATATTCTCTGTATTGCACACATTATTCAGCTTGTTGTTCAAGCATTGATTAAAGGCCTGAATATTGAATCTGAAAACATAGAACTGATCAGTTGTTTTGATGAGAATGATGTTGAAATTGTTACTCACATCACATTCTCATCAACTCTTCACAAGGTAATGATATTTGATAATGCTTCAGTGAAAATTGATCAATTTACTAACTATCTCATTATCTTTTTTAGATTCATCATATTGCCAATGCAATCAGTACTTCTCCCAAACAACAACAACAATTCCATAATATTCAAGCCACACACAGCTCAGTTTCTTCTCTTAATATGATACAAAATGTTTGAACATGGTGGAGTTCTATCTATAAGATGGCAGTTCAAGCACTTTGACTAAAAGATGCTGTGAATCATTGAATTCAGAATTCTGAGTGAGAGAAGATTTGTGCTCTGAAACTTTCTGATACAGAGTGAGCACAGTTAAAATATGTTGTTGAACTGTTGTTTATCTTTTACAAAACAACAAAGACTGTGTCTATTACAGTAACATCAATGATGCAAGCTTCTTGATGAGTATACAACAGTTTATTTACTCATTTGAAAACTCAGATGACTCATATATGAGAAGAGCAATTCTGAGATAGAGTTATTTCTGCAGCAATTGAAAGAGCTTGAGACAAACTTGCAGAGTATTATATGAGAATCAATCAATCATTTGCTGATTACTATACTGTTGCTGCTGTACTTGATCCCTCTTGTTGAATCAATGCATATACTCCCAGGGATTGGACGGTGGAAGAATGACAAATCTATGTTGATATAGCTCAGACATACTACAATGACAACTATCAACAATATGAACAGAATAATACACAAATTGAAGAGTCAATAGAGTATGATTCTTTGATTAGTAACTTTGTTTTTTATAATACTCACTGAGATATTGATATTAATCTGTTACTAATATTTATTGATTAAGAATTTGCACTTGTTGATTGCTGCTGAAAATCTGAGCAAACAAAATTCTTGCAACACTGAATTTGACTGCTATTTATATAATGATTCTGTTAATATCAAAGGAAAATCTATTTTAGATCTGTGGAGGATGATCAGCAGTCAGTATTCAACAGTGGCAATGATAGCATGTGATATTCTGACAATTCCATTGACAGAAGTTGGTATGGAGAGAAAGTTTAACTCAAGTCAAGATATTTGTCACTATTGTTGTGATCAATTGCAAGGAGAAACTGTAAAGAAATTGATGATGGTTAAGCATGGAAAAGAAAAAGAAATTGTTGATAAGAATTCTATTGTGACAGAATTCTCTTCCAATGATATAGTGAAGGAAAAAATTGGATGTGATTGTATATAGTATTAATGAGCTTGTGAGTGTTACCAATAATTGTTACCAATTGTCATATATTACATAATCATCAGAATGGGACCAAACTTGAGCTAAAATCATGATCAGTTCCAGGTCACATTCTTATTTTTCATAGTCAGTCACTTTGCATGGAATAATAAATTTTGTTGATTTCATAATAGTCATGTTAGACCTAAATCTGATCCTTTTACACTTCATTTCTGAAAATTTTGATCCCTTTACACTCCCATTCTGATCCTGGTCCCACTGGAAATCACGCCAAGAAATGGACTGGGATCAAACCAAACCAAACCAAACATGAAATTCATGATCCCACCGGCCAGCCTAAAAATAATGAAAAAAAGAAGAGAAAATGAGAGATAAAGAATGAGATGAAAATGAATGAACTGAGAACTTTTAGACTTTTCTTAGAATCTGTTTTCTTTGTTTTTTTCTTGTTTATATATTTTATTTTTTGTATTTATTATACCCAAATTGAATTTTTTTCTTTTTCTCTTTTCTCTGATAAAATCATTCTAAAAAGAATATATTTGATTGAAGTTTGAGTGAGATTTGTGTTTCTAGTATTTTTCAATTTAAGATTTACACTTCTGACATCTTTTAACTTGATGTTTGTGCTTTTGACATTTGAAAGTATGTTGATTTTGTATTTGTCATTCATTTTCTTGTTTAAGGAAGATTTCAAATATCTGAGTGTTCAATATATTTTCTTTCAGTTCTCATATATCATCATTAGAATCTCAATCTGTTCATTTCATAAGATATTCTGAAGGTTTGTTTTTTTGTTATTGTTTTTCAAGAATTTCTTCAACTTGATATTCTTCTTCACCATCAACAAGTTTCAGTTCTGATTCTGATAGAGCTTCATTTCTGTGGTTGTATGACTTCAATAAAAATACATGGAATATAGAATGAATGCTTCTATATGAAGATAGCAGTTCTAGTTTGTATACTTATTTTCTGATGATATTCAGAATCTTGAAGAATTCAACATATTTATGATCAGGTTTGTGAACTGAGTGTAGCAATTGGAGATTTTTTGCATTGAGTATGATATAGTCATCTATTTTAAATTGTTGAGGTTTATATTTTATATCATAATAGATTTTCTGTGCTTGTTGCATCTTTTGTAGATTCTCAATAAGCTTATAATGTGTTTTCTCAATATGTTTCACACAGCTAGCAGCATGTATAGTGACTGGTTGTGGTGATTTGCTGATATTAATTTTCAAATCAGATTGATATCTCATTAAAGCTTCTGTGGGTGCTATTTCAGTAGAGACATGTTGAGAGATATTGTAAATGAACTGTGTCAGCAGTAGTCAGTGTACTCAGTCATCTTGATAATAGTTGATAAAACATCAAGAATAATGTTTCAAAGTTTGATTTTGTCATTCTGTTTGATCATCTGTTTGAGAGTGAAAGGCTGTTGAAAGTTTCCAGCATGCACCTAGCATATAACAAAAGATGGATCAATAATGGCTTGTAAATAGCAAATCTCAATCAAATATATGGTTTTTGAGTACTTCATAAATTGTATAAAACTTGGTATAAATGATTTCCACTAGTTCATCAGCTGTAATCTTTTTGATGCAAGGAATATAGATTGTAAACTTGATATATATATTCACAATCACTAAAATTACATTGTAGATTTGATGAAGGAATGTAGAGACTGGCAAGTCTGTAATAAAATTCATAGTAATGAATTAGAAGAATTTGATGATAAGAGAATTGTATTCAATTCTTCATATTGTCTGTGCTGTTTTGGCTTTACTCTTTGACAAGTATCACAAATGAATATATAATCTTTGATATCTCTGACTAGTCCATGTCAATAGTATTTGTTCTGAATATTGTCTATAAACTTTTTTATATCAAAGTGACTCCTCTGTGGATCATCATGATTTGCACTGATAATTTCATCAATGAGTGTCTTTTGTTGAGAGACATATATGCAATCATCAGCATGTAATATATCATTCTCAGAAATTGTTTATAGTATATTTTCAGTGACAGTTATATTCTTCTCTTTTATCTTCTCTTTTTACTCAGCAGCAAAAGAATCAATCTTCTGTGCTTTACTTAGAAATGAGATAAAGGATTCAGATATTTCTGTGTATACTGAGTCTTCAAGAATAGTCTTATTGACTGCAATCCAGAGCATATATTGCTCAACATACAACAGAGAGAAAGAGTTTATATGAGAGATAAATAATGTCAATATATAAAGCACTTTTCACTCATTAAAAAGAGCATTTTACTCATTAGAGACTTATGTATAGACTACATCAGAAGAAATATCATTTTGAAAAGAAGTATCAACTTTTCAGTCTAGTTTAACTTCATATTTCAGCTTCTGTTGCAGAGTAGATAATATAGTTTGATTATTATAGATCTCACTGTAGTCTGCACAATGACTGAGCTCATCAGCTGAATTCTTTGATTCAAAGTAGTGCAGTAATATAAAATCATAAGTAGATAAAGCTTTCATTCATCTGATCTGATATCTGTTCAGTTTTTTAGTTGTTATAAAGTACTGTAGATTGACATAATCAGATCAGACTTGAATTGAATACTGACTTCTCTTCAGATAGTGTCTTTAATTTTTAAATGCTGCTACAATAGTCAAGAGTTCTTTATCATGAGTATCATAATATGTTTCCACATCAATCAACTTTCTTGATCAGAAGGCAACTGAATGTCAGTGCTCATCATTCTGCAATTGTGACAGAATAGCAGTGACTGCAAAAGTGAATGCATCAGATTTGATCTGAATACATCAAGCTGAGTCAAAATGAGCTAATAGAGAAGCATATATAAAACATGATTTGAGCTCATTGAAAGTGCTTTGAGCATCTTCTGTTTATATAAAAGTGGCTTTTCTTTCTCTCTTCTTGCTTCCTTTCATAAGTTTGAATAATGGGGCTGCAATAGAGGAGAAAGACTTAATAAATTGCTGATAGAAATTAGCAAAGCTCAAGAAGAATTGAACCTCTTTAATTGATTTAGATGTAGACTATTCCACAATAATGAAGACTCTGTCTGACTCCATCTCAATATCATTTATATCTATAACAAAGCTCAGAAATGAGATCTTATCCACTTCAAATTCATATTTAGAGAGTTTTGCAAATAGATTCACACATTCAAGATATTCTAGCATCTTAGTAACATGCACTTTATATTCCTGCTTTGAATTGAAGAATATGAGAATGTCGTTCAAATAGACAACACAACATATATCCAACAAATCAGACAAGACATTGTTAATGTATATTTGAAATATTGCTGGAGCATTAGCTAGTTCAAATGACATAACTACATATTCAAAATGTTCATATTTCATTCTAAAGGCTGTCTTTCAACAGTCTTTTGCCACTATAAGTATGCAGTGATAGACATCTTGAAGATTCAGCTTAGTCAATATCTTGGCTTTTGAAAGTCTATCAAGTAATTCACTTATTAGAGATAGAGAGTATCAATTCTTGATAATGATTTGATTTAATTCTCAATAGTCTACACAAAGACAGAGTTTATCATCTTTTTTGAGAATAAAGAGAATCAGTGTATCAGTCAAGCTACTGAATGATTGTATTCATTCTTTATCTAATGCATTTTTTAAATATTCTCTTAGAGTGGCTAACTCAGTTTCAGAGAGATTGTATATTGATATAAATGAAGATTGTGCATCAGACTTGAGATCTATACAGTGTTTCATCTTCTCTGATCTTTTCATACTTATAGCAGCTTCTTCTGAGAAGATATGTGTGTATGACATGACATAATTGAGTAGACTGATCAGCAAGTCTGAATATGCAGCTGAGAATATATGTGAAACATGTTTTAAATCTTTTGAATATTCTGTAGATGTAATGCACTCGTTTATTATTTCCTTATTATCTTCGCTTATTCTTACCTCTTTCCATTATACTCTCGCTACCACTATTTCTATATGTATATATATATTGATGTATGTATTTCACACATCTTCTTTCTCTTTCTTTTCTTCCTTAGCAATTAGCTACACTACATTATGCTACTATACTACACTTTACAATATATTACTATTATCTCTGCTATGCTATAAACTATCTTCTACTGTTACTCTTCACACTGTCACTATATCTCACAGTTTCTAATCACTCAATCTTTGAGAGATGATCTGTTGAGTAATAGTCATGACCTCTATCCACAGCATCCACTGTACTTGTGCTACTGCTGAACTCAAAGCAGCAAACATCATGGAAGAAAACTGCAAAACACACACTTCTGCCACTGAAAGTGTGCAACAAACATCATCTTTCTCTATGAAATCAGACTCTGAGTATAGTTCAGAAGGGGATATCTTCTCTGAAGATCTCAGTACAATTGAGACTGAGAAGATAGCTGTGATCAGAAGAATCAAAAAATTACAGACTGAGAAAGAATTGTGAGAACTTCAATACTGATGCAACACTTTACTACAAGAATTGAATGAAACAATTTCAGTCACTCAAAATATACTAGAAGCACATTCAAACCACAGTAGAGATGCAACTAGTGTGAATGATAATCATAATAACATCACAAATATTCTCAGATCATCAGAAGCCACACTACAAGCACTCAACATTTTAGTGAAAAGCACTGTAACTACTGTCAGTGGAAGATGTAGTTGAGTATCACTTTGGCAATTAGAACTTTGAGATCTCAGTATGAGTGATCATTCTTTTCAGAGAGATATGAAAAAGTTCTGAAATCAAAATATGAAAGAATTTGAAAACTTTGTTACAGCTGCTATCACTTTTCATGTCAGTGATCTTGATTACTACAATGAATACAATCATTGAAAGATCATCAAAGCTGTTACTCATTTCAATGTCAAGATGCAACAACATTGGTATCAATATACACATGATATGCAGACTTTGCCACCATGGGAAGAATTTGTTAGTTGAATGTAATGTCAAGTCACTGATTCAGATAGAAGTTTCTGAGATGCTGATAGATAGTACTGAAAAACAGAGCAACAAGAAGATCATACAGTTCAACAATTTACTTCACATTTACAATCAATTGAAAATCATCTGCAGTATTCTTATAGTGAATATCATCAGAAATCACATCTCTATATGAAAGTTCTATCTTTCATTCACTGAGAATTCAACAAATATGCAATCAAATTGAAAGAGTTAAGCTATGATGCCACTCTACATAAACTTGCAATGACAGAATTGAATCTGTCAGAGAGATGGAAAAAGCTTAAAGAGAAGTCAAATTTCAAAAACCCCACTCAAAGCTTTAACAACAGAAATAATACTGATAATAGATCACAAAACAAACACAGATGAAATAACACTACAAAGTTCAATGACTTCATCTGATCAAAATATTGCCATTATTGCAAGTGATCAGAACATATCATCAATTCATGTTTCAAACAACTCAAAGATGAATTCAAAAACACCAAGTCTGACTCAAAATCTGATATGAAAGACATAAAGAACTCAAAGAACTCAAAAAACACTTAAGACATATCATTCAACTTACAATGACAGTCATAAATATGGAAAGTTGATACAAAAATATCTTAAGCTTCACTGTCACAGTGAAACTCACTACATCTAAGAGTCTGCAAAAAATACTTGCACTAGTAGACTCTGAATCAGAAGTGAACTGTATTGATGAATTTTGAACAAAGAATCACAATCTAGAAGCTGCTCACTGCAAAATCAAAATGATTAAATTGATTGATGAATGCATAATGCACTTCTTTGAAGAGTATAACATTGCAACTACTGTTACTGATCACAAGGGTAATACACAGAAGACATCTCATTTCTTTTATATGATGAAGATGAAGAACTACAGTCTTGTATTAAAATTTCTTTGATTAAGATAAACAAATCCTCTTATAGATTGATCAGATGAATAATTCTTCTTTAGAAGCTCTGAAGATAAACAACAGCTTCAAATTATTTCTGAATAAAATGTTCTAGCTGAAGTTCTCACAGAAGCTAGAGTAGAAATGCTTGTAGTATTATCTACAGAACATTCAAAAGACTCAAAGCATGCTTCATGTGTATTCTTGACTGTGTATTCAGACTTGCCGACCGGTCTACCCGATTATGTCATGCCATACGCGCATATCTTCTCAGAAGAAGCTGCTATAAGCGCGAAAAGACCAGAAGATGTGCGAAATACATACATCAATATATATATACATATAGAAATAGCGGTAGCGAGAGTATAATGGAAAGAGGTAAGAATAAGCGAAGATAATAAGGAAATAATAAACGAGTGCATTACAATTGGCATCATTATCAGTATATCAACATTGCTAAGGGCACTACTACCTATCCAAAAGCAAATTTGAAGAAAAAGAAAAAGGAAATAAGAATTAAAGAGGATTACTCACAGGTTTACAGGATTTCTCTGCAGAGACACAAGTCTCACAACACTTCTGAGCATTTGACTTCAATACACATCAAAAATTGACATTTTCAAGTCTAGAGATACAATATTCACACAGAATCTGACTGTTGTGTGTCACATGATTAGAGCTAGAGCAATATAACAAGTGAACAGTGAATGATGCTATATGGAAACAAGCTAGTGGCACATGTGACCACATTAATAACACCACTGACAAGGAACACCAACAATAATACATGATAAGCACCCAAGAAACAACTTACTTAAAATCAGAATAATTGAAAGAGCCCATTTCAATAAAAAAGAGAGGAGGGAGAATGATGATATAAAAATTTAAAAATTTTTTGGGAATGAGAAAATCACAGCAGAAGCGTAAGAAGTTTGATGATGATCAAGTTAAAAAAGAAGAGAAATCTTCAAGAAAAAGAAATTCTTTTTACTTCTCTGTATGCAATCTCTAGCAACCAAAGAATCCACCAATTCCACCTCAATAGAAAATCAATAACAACATGTATACAAGCTATCTAGAAGATGTGATCAATATACTGCTATCAACAAATGAAACTTACAATACAGAAATGCAATTATCTACTAGCAAGCAATCTATACAATCACTGAGAGCAGCTCTTATAAAAAAGAGAGGAAATTGTAATACACTCATTTATTATTTCCTTATTATCTTCATTTATTCTTATCTCTTTCCATTATACTCTCACTACTGCTATTTCTATATGTATATATATATTGATGTATGTATTTTGCATATCTTCTTTCTCTTTCTTTTCTTTCTTAGTGATTAGCTACACTATGTTACACTACTATACTACACTTTACAATATATTACTATTATCTCTGCTATGCTATAAACTATCTTCTACTGTTACTCTTCACACTGTCACTACATCTTACAGTAGATAATACTACAAGCATTTCTACTCTAACTTCTGTGAGAACTTCAGCTAAGACATCTTGTTCAGAAATAATTTGAAACTGTTGTTTGTTTTCAGAACTTCTAAAGAAGAATTGTTCATCTGATCAATTTATAAGAGAATTTGTTTGTTTTAATCAAAGAAATTCTAATACAAGATTGTAGTTCTTCATCTTCATCACATGAAAGAAATAAGATGTCTGCTGTGTATTTTCTTTGTGATCAATGACAGTAGTTGCAATGTTATACTCTTCAAAGAAGTGTATTACACATTCATCAATCAATTTGATCATTTGAATTTTACAGTGAGCAGCTTCTAGATTGTGATTCTTTGTTCAAAACTCATCAACACAGTTCACTTCTGACTCAGAGTCTACTAGTGCAAGTATTTTTTGCAGATTCTTAGATGTAGTGAGTTCTACTGTGACAGTGAAACTTAAGATGTTTTTGTATTAACTTTTCATATTTATGACTGTCATTGTGAGCTGAATGATATGTCTTAAGTGTTTTTTGAGTTCTTTGAGTTCTTTGTGTCTTTCATATTGAATTTTGAGTCAGATTTGATGTTTTTGAATTCATCTTTGAGTTGTTTGAAACACAAATCAATGATATGTTCTGATTGCTTGCAATAACAGCAATATTTTGATTGAGTGAAGTCATTAAACTTTGTAGTATCATTTCATCTGTGTTTGTTTTGTAATCTATTATCAGTATTATTTCTGTTGTTAAAGTTTTGAATGAGGTTTTTGAAATTTGACTTCTCTTTAAGTTTTTTCTGTCTCTTCAGCAGATTTGATTCTGCCATTGCAAGTTTATATAGAGTGGCATCATAGCTTAACACTTTCAATTTGATTGCATATTTGTTGAATTCTCAGCAAATGAGAGGTAGAACTTTCATATAGAGATGTGATTTCCAATGATATTCACTATAAGAATGCTGCAGATGCTCTTCAATTGATTGTAAGTGTGAAGCAAATTGTTGAACTGTCTGATCTTCTTGTTGCTCTGTTTTTCAGTACTGTCTATTGATATCTTGAAAACTTTTATCTGAATTGGTGACTTGACATTGCATCCAACTAACAAATTCTTCCCATGGTGACAAAGTTCATATATTATGTGTATATTGATATCAATGTTGTTGCATCTTGACAGTGAAATGAGTGATGATTTCAATGATCTTTCAATGATTGTGTTTATTGTAGTAATAAAGATCACTGATATGGAAAGTGATAGCAGCTGTAACAAAGTTTTCAAATTCTTTTATACTTTGATCTCAGAACTTTTCCACATCTCTTCAAGAAAAGTGACTGCTTATATCAGAATCTCAAAGTTCTAATTGTCAAAATGATATCTGACTATATCTCTCACTGACAGTAGTCATGATGCTTTCCACTAAGATGTTGAGTGCTTGTAGTGTGGGTTTCAGTAATCTGAGAATATTTGTGATGTTATTGCAGTTATCATTCACACTAATTGCATCTCTACTGTGGTTTGAATGTACTTCTAATGTATTTCAGATGACTGGAATTGTTTCATTCAATTCTTGTAGTAAAGTGTTGTACTGATGTTGAAGTTCTTGCAATTCTTTCTAAGTCTGTAATTTTTTGATTCTTCTGATCACAGTTATTTTCTTGATCTCAATTGTACTGAGATTTTCAGAAGAGATGTCTTCTTCTGAACTATACTCAGAGTTCAATTTCATAGAAAAAGATGATACTTGTTGCACAATTTCAGTGTCAGAAATGTGTGTTTTGTGGTTTTCTTCCATGATGTTTGTTGCTTTGAGTTCAGCAGTAGCACAAGTACAGTGGATGCTGTGAGTAGAGGTCATGACTATTACTCAACAGACTGTCTTTCAAAGATTGAGTGATTAGAAACTGTGAGATGTAGTGACAGTGTGAAGAGTAACAGTAGAAGATAGTCTATAGTGTAGTGGAGATAATAGTAGTATATTGTAGAGTGTAGTATAGTAGTGTAATGTAGTGTAGCTAATCACTAAGGAAGAAAAGAAAGAGAAAGAAGATGTGCAAAATACATACATCGATATATATATACATATAGAAATAGCAGTAGCGAGAGTATAATGGAAAGAGGTAAGAATAAGTGAAGATAATATACAATAAGGAAATAATAAACAAGTGCATTACATTATTTTCAATAGTCAGTCACTTTACATGTAATATCAAGATTTATTAGTCTCATTTCACTCATGTTCTAATAATTCTAGTCACTTTACACTCTCATTCTGATTCTGGTCTCACTGAAAATCACATCAAGAAATGGACTGAAATCAAATCAAATCAAATCAAACATGAAATTCATGGTCTCACTGACCAGTCTATTTCTTGTAATATTCAGAACAGAAGTCATTGATCATATCTGCAAAGAAGAAATTCTCTTTATCTTCTATCTCAACTTCTCTCTTTCAAATAAAAGCATACAGATTATCAATTGATATGCTGATATGAAAGAAATTCTTTCATATATTGAAGATGTCATCAATATCAGAATGCTTGATTTCTGTTTCAATCAGAGTTCAGATATCTAATCACTGATCAAGATTCTGTTTAGATAGCTTCTGTAAGTTCTGATATTTCTTTTATATTTTATATTGATGATCAGCTATTCTAAATGATAATCTTTTCTTGAGAGCAATTGAAGATCATTCATATCAATGTGATCATTTTCAGAAGTTGCTATTTCTAGTTCACTGACTATCACTGTTCTGAGAATCTTCTGTCTGATCTTGCTAACATCTTTGAGTTTGTTTCAATAGATGTTGATATTATTATTATATTTGATATTCTTCATCTCTCATTTAATCTTTCTTCCATGGTATGCTTTACAGAGAACTCTGAGAGAGTAGATCTAGATATTTTACTCATTTTATTGAAACTTTTCTCATTAATCAGATCTAGTACTTGAAGTTCTGTGGCAAGTTCTAGTATCATCTTGTATCATAAGTTTCAGTTCTTGAAAGAATTCAAAAGGAGTGTTGTCTTTAATGATGAATTTTCCACTGACATCTTGGTTGTTGTATATAGATATAAAGCCGATATAGAGTTGAACAGATAATCAATATAGAATTGGATGGATATAATCAATATTGAGTCATACAAATATAATCAATATATAATATGCTGTTATCTCTCGCTGATATATAAGTCGATGAGAATCGGATAGATATAGATATCAACATAGATATAGATAGATATCTTTGCCAATAAAGAGATTAGTATGAATAGATATCAATATAATTAGATAGGATAAATAGCTATAGATAGCAACCCAGGCTTATAACTGTTGGAACTAGATAAGTCTGAATATTGCCTCAATTACTGAATATCAACCAAATGAATTGAATTGCTTATTCTAATTCTGATAATTACATGACATTTAGGCAGTATTTATAGTAAAGAGTATGCTTGCTTACATAATCAAGATATTGTTGAGTAATAGTTGATCATTGATAAGTTTAAAACATTGTGACATTTCATGTTATTTCAGAATCTTTGATAATATAACTTATCAAGTTCTTGATTAAAGTTACCAAGTTCTTGATCCGACATTATTGGTAACACTCACAAGCTCATTAATACTATATACAATCACAGTCAATTTTTAACTCCACTATATCATTGGAAGAGAATTCTGTCACAATAGAATTCTTATCAACAATTTCTTTTTCTTTTTCATGCTTAACTATCATCAATTTCTTTACAGTTTCTTCTTGCAATTGATCATAATAATAGTGATAAATATCTCAACTTGAGTTAAACTTTCTCTCCATATCAACTCCTATCAATGGAATTGTCAGAATATCATGTGTCATCATTGCCACTGTTGAATACTGACTACTGATCATTCTCCACAGATCTAAAATAGATTTTCCTTTGACATTAACAGAATCATTATATAGATAGTGGTCAAATTCAGTGTTGCAAGAATTTGATTTGCTCAGATTTTCAGCAGCAATCAACAAATGCAAATTCTTAATCAATATTAGTAACAGATTAATATCAATATCTCAGTGAGTATTATAAAAAAATGTTACTAATCAAAGAATCATACACTATTGACTCTTCAATTTGTATATTATTCTGTTCATATTGTCAATAGTTGTTGTTGTAGTATATCTGAGCTATATCAATATAGATTTGTTGTTCTTCTGCTGTTCAATTCTCAGAAGTATATGAATTGATTTGACAAGAGAAATCAAATAAAGCAGCAATAGTATAGTAATCAGCAAATGATTGATTGATTCTTATATAATATTCTGCAAGTTTGTCTTGAGCTCTTTCAATTGCTGCAGAAATAACTCTATCTCAGAATTGCTCTTCTCATATACAAATTATCTGAGTTTTCAAATCAGTAAATAAACTGTTGTATATTCATCAAAAAGCTTGCATTATTGATGTAATGCACTTGTTTATTATTTCCTTATTGTATATTATCTTCGCTTATTCTTACCTCTTTCCATTATACTCTCGCTACCGCTATTTCTATATGTATATATATATTGATGTATGTATTTCGCACATCTTCTTTCTCTTTCTTTTCTTCCTTAGCAATTAGCTACGCTACATTACGCTACTACACTCTACAATATATTACTACTATCTCCACTACGCTATAAACTATCTTCTACTGTTACTCTTCACACTGTCACTACACCTCACAATTGATGTTACTGTAATAGACACAGTCTTTGTTGTTTTGTAAAAAATAAACAACAGTTCAACAACATATTTTAACTGTACTTATTCTGTATCAGAAAGTTTCAGAGCACAAATCTTCTCTCACTCAGAATTCTGAATTCAATAATTCACAGCATCTTTTAATCAAAGTGTTTAAACTGTCATTTTATAGATAGAACTTCATCATGTTCAAATATCTTGTATTATATTAAGAAAAGAAACAGAGCTATGTGTGTCTTGAATATTATGAAATCATTGTTGTTGTTTGAGAGAAGTACTGATTGCATTGGCAATGTGACAAATCTAAAAAAGATAATGAGATAGTTAGCAAATTGATCAATTTTCACTGAAGCATTATCAAATATCATTACCTTACAAAGAATTGATGAGAATGTGATGTGAGTAACAATTTCAACATCATTCTCATCAAAACAACTGATCAGTTCTGTGTTTTCAGATTCAATATTCAGATCTTTAATCAATGTTTGAACAATAAGCTGAATAATATATGCAATACAGAGAATATATTCACATTTATCATTTCATCTATACAATATCAGGTTTTATTTCAGACTCTGTATCATGATCAAATTGTTTGCTGCATTGTCTGTTGTGATTGCAAGAAGATCTGATGAAATATCTTAGTAATCATTTTTAAAGATTGTTATAAAAACATCAGTCATATATTCATCTGTATAACTGCTCTTCAATTGTTCAAAGTCAATCAATTTCTCTTTATAATTTCAATTCTCATCAATAAAATAACAAACTGCATTCAAAAAGAATAGATTGTTGATGCTTGTTTATGCATTCACTGTCAATGATATCTTCTATTATTTCTTCAACAGAAGTTCAAGTTGTCATATATTATTGTTGTAATGTGTATTCAGAGAAGAGTGAAGACTGAATTGATGAGGAATTTGAATATATGAATTAAGCATTTGAAGTAAAGTTCAAAATTCTGAGTTTTCAACAGCACACAGTGGAAGATTCAAGAATATATATAAATGTAGAAATTGTTCTCAAAAGTTGTCTGATGAAAGAGTTGAAATTGAAAGATTGATATCAATTCATCATTGTTTTCACATATTTTCCTGCAAAATAGTACATAAGTGTTACCAAATATCATTATCATTAATGAGAGTAGATGATATAAGTATCAGTTCATGAAGAATATTCTAATGTTTTTCTTTAAACTGTAGACAATCAGTAGATTTCAAATGTTGTGTGATTTCTTCTGATTTATATTCACTTCAGAATGAATGTTTTTGTATGAAGTTGCAATGATTACAGCAAAGAAATGACTCTTCAGTAATCTTCACAGCAACTTATTGAAAGTTTTTCTATAGATCTTCTCATTGTAGACTGGCTGGTGAGACCATGAATTTCATGTTTGATTTGGTTTGATTTGATTCCAGTCCATTTCTTGGCGTGATTTTCAGTGGAACCAGAATCAGAATGGGAGTGTAAAGTGACTAGAATTATTAGAACATGAGTGAAATGGGACTAATAAATCTTGATATTTCATGTAAAGTGACTGACTATCAAAAATAAGAACATGATCTGGGATTGACTATGATTTTGACTGAGGTTTGGTCCTGTTCTGATGATTATATAATACATATCTTAGATATCAATCTGATGATATGATTGGTGGAGATATCGCCCCTATCTAGTGCTGCCAACCTATCTATTGCTGCAAGCTATCCCTCGCTGCTAAGCTATCGCTGCCAACCTATCTATCGCTGCCAACCTATCTATCGCTGCCAATTTATCTACCACTGTCAATCTATCTATTGCTGCTAATCTATCGCTGCTGTCAATCTATCTATCGCTGCTAATCTATCTATCGCTGCTAATCTATCGCCGCTGCCAATCTATCCCTCACTGCTAAGCTATCCCTCGCTGCTAAGCTATCACTGCCAATCTATCGCTGCTAATCTATCGCTGCCAACCTATCTACCGCGGCGAATCTATCTATCACTATCATTACTAGTTCAAAATAGAACTAGAGCATAAATACACTAAACTTCTTTTGATAGATAATGATTTTTGATAACACTCATAGCATTATATCATCTATATAGAGTAAATCATGGTCCCATTTGGTCCCATTTTAACAAAATGAGACCAAATGGGACCAGAATCAGTAATTTATAAGAAGAACATGACCTGGGACTAGATTTATAATATAAACAGTGTAAAGTGACTAATTTAATAAACACTATATGGGATCAGAACTAAGAAATTTGATAATGAAACTGAAGAAATATTTAGTCTCAGTTCCATACATGATCACACAGTCAGTCTAGTTCTGAATCAAAGAATTCAGCTGATGAGCTCAGTCATTGTGCAGACTACAGTGAGATCTATAATGATCAAACTATATTATCTACTCTGCAACAGAAGCTGAAACATGAAGTTAGACTAGACTGAAAAATTGATACTTCTTTTCAAAATGATATTTCTTCTGATGTAGTCTATACATAAGTCTCTAATGAGTAAAATGCTCTTTTTAATGAGTGAAAAGTGCTTTATATATTGACATTATTTATCTCTCATATAAACTCTTTCTCTCTGTTGCATGTTGAGCAATATATACTCTGGATTGCAGTCAATAAGACTATTTTTGAAGACTCACTATACACAGAAATATCTGAATCCTTTATCTCATTTCTAAATAAAGCACAGAAGATTGATTCTTTTGCTGCTGAGCAAAGAAAAAAGATAAAAGAAAAGAGTATGACTGTTACTGAAAATATACTATAGACAATTTCTGAGAATGATATATTGTATACTGATGATCACATATATGTCCCTCAACAAAAGACACTCATTGATGAAATTATCAGTGCAAACCATGATGATCCACATAGAGATCACTTTGATATAAAAAAGTTTATAGATAGCATTCAGAACAAATACCATTGATATGAGCTAATCAGAGATGTCAAAGATTATATATTCATTTATAATACTTGTCAAAGAGTAAAGTCAAAACAGTATAGACAATATGAAGAATTGAGTACAATTTTCTTACTATCAAATCCTTTTGAATTCATTACTATAGATTTTATTACAGGCTTGTCAGCCTCTACATTCCTTCACCAAATCTACAATGTGATTTTAGTGATTGTGGATATATATATCAAGTTTACAATCTATATTTCTTGCATCAAAAACATTACAGCTGATGAACTAGCAGAAATTGTTTATATCAAATTCTACACAATTTACAGAGTATCTAAAAATCATATATCTGATTGAGATTTGCTGTTTACAAGTCATTATTGATTCATCTTTCATTATATACTAGACACATGCTGGAAACTTTCAACAGCCTTTCACTCTCAAACAGATGATCAAATGAAATGACAAAATCAAATCTTGAAACATTATCTTCAATGCTTTATCAACTATCATCAAGATGACTGAGCATGCTGACTACTGTTAGTATAGTTCATTTACAATATCTCTCAACATATCTCTACTGAAATGACACCTGTGGAAGCCTTAATGGGATATCAATCTGATTTGAAAATTAATGTCAGCAAATCATCACAATCAGTCACCATACATGCTGCTAGCTGCATGAAATATATCAAGAAAACATATCATAAGCTTATTGAGAATCTACAAAAGATGTGACAAGCATAGAAAATCTATTATAATACAAAACATAAACTTCAATAATTTAAAATAGATGACTATATTATACTCAATACAAAAAACCTTCAATTGTTATGCCTGGTTTGCAAACTCAATCATAAATATGTTGGACTCTTCAAGATTCTGAATATCATTGGAAAACAAGTGTACAAACTAGAACTGCTATCTTCATATAGAAGCATTCATTCTGTATTCCACATATCTTTATTGAAGTCATACAACCACAGAAATGGAGCTCTATCAGAACCAGGATCAGAACTTGTTGATGGAGAAGAAGAATATCAAGTTGAAGAAATTTTTGAAAAATGACAATAAAAAAACAAATCTTCAGAATATTTTGTGAGATGAACAGATTGAAATTCTAGTAATGATACATGAGAACTGAAAGAAAATATATTGAACACTCAGATATTTGAAATCTTTCTTAAACAAGAAAATGAATGACAAATACAAAATCAACATACTTTCAAATGTCAAAAGCACAAACATCAAGTTAAAAGATGTCAGAAGTGTAAATCTTAAATTGAAAAATACTAGAAATACAAATCTCATCCAAACTTCAATTAAATACATTCTTTTTAGAAGGATTTTATCAGAGAAAAGAAAAAAAGAAAAAAATTCAATTTGAGTATAATAAATACAAAAAAAAATAAAAAATATAAATAAGAAAAAAATAAAGAAAATGAGTTCTAAGAAAAGTCTAAAGACTTCTAGTTCACTCATCTTCATCTCATCTCTCATCTCTCATTTTCTCTTCTTTCTTTCATCATTTCTCTCATTTCTTCTCTCTGTCATTCTTGCTCAATACTTCTTCTGGTACTTGTATATTACCAGCATTCATTTTGAATGCAGAGATATAGACAAATGTCTATTTCAAAATACATTTATCTTCTCACTTCTTCTCTCCTTCATCAATCTATTCATTCTTCAGCACATTCAATGAAGAAAGACATTTCTCTTCATCTTTTTCTCTCATTTCTTCACAATTCAGAGCACTCTCTCTCTCTGCTTCACAGACATCAGTGATAAATTGATAAGAGAAGCAGATATTACAGTCACTGCTGCAGTCATCAGTATCTTCACAATCTTCTTCATTGACTCTTCAGCTAACTTCTCTCTTATTAATCTCTCTTCAGCTGACTTCTTCATTACAGAGTCTCTGAAACTCATCACTCTCAAAATCCTCTTCTTCACATTCTTCTCTTCCTCTAACATCTCTGCTCTAAAAGAATCAGATACAATCACAGTCTTCAAAATCTGCATCTCTGCAGACTCAGCTGTCACTCAGTGCTGAAATTATAGAGCATTCATCTCTACTCTGTCTCAAGCAGACAGCATCATCAGACAAGATATGTTTAATCATTTAACTAAACAATGAAGATGATTTTTGTGACTGATTATGTTCTTCTCAGCTGCCATCTCTGTGAAGATAAATACTCACTCATACATGATGCATCTCAGAAGAGGCATATCACACATCTAGCATCATTATCAGTATATCAACATTGCTAAAAGCACTACTATCTATTCAAAAACAAATTTGAAGAAAAAGAAAAAGGAAATACTCATGAGTTTGCAGAATTTCTCTACAGAGACACAAGTCTCACAACATTTCTGAGTATTTGATCTCAACACACATCAAAAATCAACATTCTCAAATCTAGAGACACAACATTCACATGAAATCTAACTATTATGCATTAATTAGAGCTAAATCTAGAGCAATACAATAAGTGAAAAGTGAATGGCACTATATGAAAATGAGCTAGTGGTGCACATGACCACACTAATAACACCACTGACAAGGATCACCAGCAATAATACATGATAAGCATCAGTGAGAAAACAACTTACTTAAAATCAGAATATTCAAGAGAGCTCATTTCAATAAAAAGAGAGGGGAGAAAGAATGATGATATAAAAATTTAAAATTTTTTTTTTGAAAATGAGAAATCACAGCAGAAGAATAAGAAGTTTTGATGATGATCAAGTTAAAAAAAAAAAGAAATCTTTAAGAGAAAAGAAATTCTTTTTGCTTCTCTGCATGCAATCT
This sequence comes from Histoplasma ohiense, assembly GCA_017607445.1. Taxonomy (NCBI): domain Eukaryota; kingdom Fungi; phylum Ascomycota; class Eurotiomycetes; order Onygenales; family Ajellomycetaceae; genus Histoplasma; species Histoplasma ohiense. The sequence continues at coordinate 3,223,960 of JAEVHH010000006.1, read as the reverse complement.
CTGACAATCAAAGAATCCACCAATTCCACCTCATTAGAAAATCAATAACAATGTGTATACAAGCTATCTAGAGGATATGATCAATACACTGCTATCAACAAGTGAAACTTACAATACAGAAATGCAATTATCTACTAGCAAGCAATCTATACAATCACTGAGAGCAGCTCTTATAAAAAAGAGGGGCAATTGTAATGCACTTGTTTATTATTTTCTTATTATCTTCACTTATTCTTACCTCTTTCCATTATACTCTCACTATTGCTATTTCTATATGTATATATATATTGATGTATGTATTTCACACATCTTCTTTCTCTTTCTTTTCTTCCTTGGCAATTAGCTATACTACATTACACTACTATACTACACTCTGCAATATACTACTATTATCTTCACTATGCTATAAACTATCTTCTACTGTTACTCTTCACACTGTCACTACATCTCACAGATAATAAAAAAAGAAGTCAAATCTATAATGCTATTATTGTATTTATTGATTTGTTCATCAAATGAGTCATAATTGTGCTCATATCTTCAGAGTTAGATGCAGAAGAATTTACAGACATTATTGTATAAAGAGTTGTGAAGAACTTTGATCTATCTATAAACATTATTAGTAACTGAGATTTATTAATAAATTGCAAGTTTTGATCACATTATGTTATCTATTTCATATTCAATGAAAATTATTGATGGCCTTTCATCTGCAAACCAACAGCCAAACAGAACAATTGAATCAGATGATTGAACATTATCTTTATATATATTGCAGCTTTCAACAAGACAATTGAATAGAGTGAATATCTCTGATGCAATGAGTATACAACAATATTTTTCATATCACAATCAAGATGATATTATCTGAAGCAATGATTGACTGACTGACTGAACTCTGTATAGATGTGGAACCTTCAAGTATCAGTACATCAAAGTCAGCAGTAGAATAAGTGAAATAAATAAAATAAGTGAAAAATAAAATTCAACAATGTCTAGAAGCTGTCAAAGCAGCTGAGAAAAAGTATTATAATCAGTGTTATAAATCAAAAAGCTTTAAGATAGAGAACTGAATAATACTATAAACAAAAAATATATTCATCTTGCAACTCTCATTCAAACTAAATCATTGATTTTTGAATCTCTTTCAAATAATTGATATCTGCAGTACACAGATGTACAAACTGAAGTTTATACTGTAATATAAAGAAATTCATTCTGTATTTCATGTTTTTCTTCTTGAATTATATCACACACACAACAGAAAAATCTTGCAAGCAGAATTGATAATTATAGATATGCAAGAGAAATGAAAAGTTGAAGCTATATTAGACAAGTATCAATACTATAATCAAACATAATATCTTATCAAATAAAAGAATTGTACAGATGCAGATTGTAACAGATGTACTTCAATTAACAATTTGATACTATTCTAATTACAGATTACAAATTGATTAAGAAAAGAAAGAGAAAAGATATCAAAAGAAAAGATTGTATGAAGAGGGTTCTTATAGAGAGAAATTCAGAGTGAAAGAATATCAGAAGCTGCTCCACAGTGAAGCATGAAGTGGAAGAACATTAAGAGCTACACAGAAAAATTGTTAGAGACTACATAAATGCAGAGCATGAAATGGAAGAACATTAAAAGCTACATGAAAGAATCATTAGAGACTACACAAGCACAGAGCACAGAGTGGAAGAACATCGAGAATTATATGAGATCACAATGATCAGAAATGAGTGAGTGCAGAAGAGAAGTTGATTGTGTAAGTTGATTATTAACAGATGCTAATCCATCACACAGATAACTCTTGAAAATCTGAGAAGAACTTGATAAACAGTCAGAAGTACTTAAAACAGTTTAATAAAACTTATCAGAAATCAGTCAGTAAATGAAAATGAAGAAAGTAATGATGACTGCTGAATATATTTATTCTATTCAGAAATTAAACAACAGATCTGTCCCAGCTTAGTCAGTGTTATTTAAAAAATTATCATCAAAACAAATCTGCTTATTATCTCAGATTTTCTCAACTGATAAAGCATAATGTTTCAACAATGATTTGAGAGCTGCAACTGATGATATAGTTACTAAGATTTCATCAATCATTGTTTCAATTGAAGTCTCAGAAGAACTGTTTTGTTGAATCTTCTGAATCTTCACAGTAAAGAATTTAATCACAGCTGTCACATTGCTCTGTAAAATATTAATATTCAAAGTGTTTATATTAGTAAGAATTAGATTCTCAGCTGTATTGATAACTATCTGAGTCAATTCAACAGCATCTGCTGACATATAATATGAATTAATACCATATGCTGTAAAATATCTGAATAATGACTTATTGAAATGCAAGCATGCTTCATCACTGAGCAGTGCTTGTATTTTTTACATCAACTCTCAGCAGACTCACAATGATGGCAGAGAGATGTTTTCAAATGTTGAATACAACAACAGCAATATACTGCTGTGTTTGTTTCTAATATTTTAATAAAATCATCTGTTTTATTATTCTCATCTGTATTATCAGTCAACTCAAGTAACACATCAAGATCTTTGCTCAGTAAAAATGACACTGATGTAATAGCAGAATATGAAAACATGTTTTCTGAAACACTGTTATAATTGAATATCACACTCTGCTGTTATAATAAATCATCAGAGTTTATATAAAATTCTAGAATCTCATCTGTGTTGTTGTAGACCTGCATATCAAGTACAAATCTTGCAACAACAATTTGATATGTGATAAATCTCTTATTCAAAACTTCATTGAAAAGCAGTATTTCATGAAATTCATTGATCAAAAATTAATCAGTTTTGTCAAAGTACTTAGATATCTGTATCTTATTAGTATCTACAATAATCTCAGTTTAAGAAAACTTACAGCAGCACAATTTCTATTTGATATATAGTAGATATGACAGCATATCTGCTCATCATTCACAAAGCAAAAGTATACTGAAGAGTTTTGTAATCTCTTCAGACAATTCAAGCAAATGCTCTCAATGACAGACAGTATATCACTTTTTATAGACTCTGAATCAGCAATGAAAACAGCTGATTCTGACATTCTATCATAATCTTAAATTAATATCAAGATCTTGTTTAAAGGAGAAGAAGAAGTAAAAGCAATAAGAAAGAAAAATGAATATTGATAATTGTAGTCAATATTACAATATTGATCAAAGAAATTGCAACAACACAAAATTTGACTCAAAATGAAAAACATAATCATGCAATCAAAACTTCAAATTTCACAGTAAAAATTGTATAGAAGAATACAGTATACTTTGTTTGATAAATTAATGTATTCTTTTTAAATAAAAAAATCATTGATGATAATGTTGGTGATGATTTCATTAGAGTATGATTTTTGATGTAGAAGTTAAAGAAAAGAGATTCAGAGATTGTATCTAAATTATAATTGAACTGCAATAACATCAGAGATGAAAAAATGTTCTTCTGAAACAGCAATACTTTGAAATTAATCTCAACAATTAATTCATTCTGATTCTGTGAACTTTATACAACATCAATCATATAACATATACTATAAACTTCACATGTTACAATAAAAAGATCTGATTATTATTATTATTATTCTTCAATTATAGATGTATACAGTCAGTGACTATGACATCTACCTGAAATACTTCAGGATTTTTCAAATCAAGAATATTCTAATATACAAAAACAATTTGACACATGCATTAACAGAATTCCAGCCCAGAATCAAACAACTATTCAAACTATTCAATTCAAAAATAAAATCAAAAGAATGTCAATGGGTTAGCACAACTCAACTTCAAAACAAAGAAAATAAATATTATAAAAAACAGCAGCTATTAAAAATCAACAGAAAAGAAAAAACATTTGCAATGACTTTATCAACAAATAATGAAGCAAACTGCTTGAAACAAATGAAAATTAGCAATAAACAAAGTTAAAGAAAAGATCAAAATAAAATAAACAAGAACAACTGATCTAAATATTATCAAGTAACACTATTCAAACAAGCTCTTGTAGCAACATTTGACTCATTTAAATATTCAATTAAAAACATATTTTCAGCTTTTGTATTGAATAGCAAATTCAAACTTAACTGATTCAGTTGATATTTCTCTCTCAGTCTCAATCTTAGTTCTGAATACTTTGTACAAAGTAACAGAAGATGCTCTGGATTTTCATATAACTGACAATCTGAACACAGATCATTTAAATCATCTTTAAACTTTGCTAAATATGATTTGAAATATTCATATTCAAGCTTTAGCTGCATTATTGTAGCAAAAAGTTTCTTCTTACACTTTATTGAACAAGTCTTTCACTTTGGCTTAGTTTCAAATCTGGAATAATGCATATTTTTTCTTTGCATGAACCAGACATCTTGCCACTTTTGTAAATATAATTCTCTTATTCTTCTTTTAATGAAAGACTATATTACAATTCTTTGACAGCAGACTTCTAATTCAGTGGCTCTTTTTGCAGCTTTATCAGCCATTTCATTGCCATATATACCCATGTGAGTAGGCACCCAGTGAAGATGAATAGAACAATTGAATGAGACTATGTGGCTACTCCACACAGAATGCATCTTAAGCTAGTTACATTTACCTCTATAACCAACCGACCACTGCATCTGTCCTCTCAGGCTGCTTTAACTAGTTCTGGGGTTTCCAGCTGGGGGTCCTAGTTAAGCGCCACTGCCCACTCTAGGCATCACCATAGCCCAGAGCTTCCAGTTGCTGATCTCGGCCCATTGCCCCCTTGGCCTACCAACCGGCCGTCGTGGCCTTGCCCCGTGTAAGGGACTGACCATAGGCTTACCCCACCCGATGATAACCCACTAATAGTGTTAAATGACCACTAGTGAGCTCTGAATAGAGTGCCTACCAGGGTGTCCTGCTTGACTTGCTACTACCCCTCTGATGAGGCAGCCAATTGGATGGTTTTTAAAATCATTCCCTGTTGTTGGGGTGGCCCCCTAGGTGCCGGGGGCCTTGGCAGGTGCTAGTATGTATAAGCACTCTATACTCGACCCTCTGTAATCATTGGATCTTGCTTAGATCAGCACTAGTGGCAGGGGGGCTGCTTGGCACTAATGATTGTGGCTTCCAGCAGTCACCACCCTCATCACTGCCAAGCAGCACCTCTGTCAGCACTGCCTCACTAGGCTTGGCCCCTGATCACAGGGGCCTTCATGGGTAAGAAGTGGCTCAAAATGAGACCTTGCCAGCAGCAGGATTCGAACCTACAGCACATCTAACAGTGCTATCTTGGGTAACAGTCTTACCAACTGCGCCACGCGGGCTAAAAAGATCTGAGAACAAGGTCTTTGAAAAAGGCAGATAATTGTAATAGATGCAATAGAAATATCTATATTAGAAAATAGCTATATAATAATAGAAGAATATAGAATATAATGAATAAGATATGATGATAACATTATCTATATAATACTCACTGATATCTGTAGATTTTAGAAGATCAGTGATTAGCTTTGAATAATAGAGATTGCTATCTTCTTAATATTTTATATATATACTTCACACTACTCTCAAAATTATATCTACAACTATTTTTTACAAGCATTCAGACTCATAAAAAAGCTTTTGTAACACTTAGACATTCAGATCTGTAAATGATACACTTAGATATAAGAACTAATAACAAAACACTCAGCTCTTAAACACAGAAGAATCAATTTGTAATGTAATAGACATACTTTAATTAACAATCTAACACTATTCTAAATACAGATTATAAATTGATTAAGAAAAGAAAGAGAAAAGAAATCAGAAGAAAAAATCATACAAAAAAAGTTCTTATAAAGAAGAGTTTGAAATAAAAGAATATCAGAAACCACTTTACAGTGAAATGTGAAGTGAAAGAATATTTAAAACTACATAAAAAAATTGTTAGAAACTATATTAACACAGAGTGTGAGATGAAAGAATCATTGAAAGCTATATGAAAGAATTGTTAGAAACTATACAAGCACAGAGCACAGAATGAAAAAACATTAAAAACTACACAGAAGAATCATTAAAGACTATATAAATACAGAATATGAAGTGAAAAAACATTGAGAATTATACAAAGTCATAATGATAGAAATGAATGAATGTAGAAAAAAAGTTGATTGTGTAAATTTGTGAGATGTAGTGACAGTGTGAAGAGTAACAGTAGAAGATAGTTTATAGCATAGCAGAGATAATAGTAATATATTGCAGAGTGTAGTAGTGTAATGTAGATAATTGCTAAGGAAGAAAAGAAAGAGAAAGAAGATATGTGAATGTAATAGACGCAACGGAGATATCTATATTAGAAAATAGCTATGTGGCGATAGAAGAACACAGAACACGCCAGAATTAATGAGGAGGGACATAGCACATGGCATTATAGATGACTGTAGAATGTGGTGGTCATCTATATAATGCTCACTGATATCTGTAGATATTAGAAGATCAGTGATTAGCTTTGAATAATAGAGATTGCTATCTTCTTAACATCCTACATATGTACTTCACACTACTCTCATAATTATATCTACAATCATCTCTTACAATTCTAATCACTCTAAACTTTATTTGAGTGGTCCGTTGTTATGCACACCTACAATAAAGCACACAATATTAGTTTAAAACATGCAACATTAGTTAAAACACACAAGATAATCTCAACACACACAAGATTTCTTGAAAACCAATCTGAATCCTCTATCACCTCTGATGATCACAATGTGCATTTGCAACAGTTGAACAATCAAATCTGTGAACAAGAGCAGCAATTAGCTATTCTGCATGCACAACAGCAGCTCAACAAGTTGGAAGCATAGATTTATAAAGATACTCTCATCAAGTCTTAATTAAGTCAGAATATCACCACAGAATCACTACAAAATCAATCTGTGAACAATACAGACAATGATAATGAAACACCATCAAGATTAGAGATTAAGAACTATTATCAAGAAAAAAATATGTTAGAATTTAAAGACTATAAAGATTGCATGTTGACTCTCTTTACACATCATCACTGATATTATTGAAAGGAAGAACACAAGATAAATGATGCTAAACTCTATCTTAATGCCCACATTAAGCAGAAATGGTTGAATTTTGTATCATTGTATGAGAGATGTGAAGAAGCAACACTGTTGACTTTTAACAATATACTATCACATCTAGAAATGCAAATTAATGATCCACAGAATCAGTGCTGATTGATGAGTCAAAAGTTTCAAGATACAAAACAACAAGAATGACAATTGATATGCAATTTCTCTAAATATCTCAAAGACTGAGAATACTACTTACCCTCATATAGTGAAGAACAAAGAATGGATAACTTGTGTAGTAAGACATTGAAGATATTACACACTGAATTCAATCATTGAAATCAAAAGTCTCAGAACTATGAAGAGTTGCTTCAAACTCTACAGACTCTTGAGAAAAATATGCTGAAGTGACAGTGTGCTATTCACAAAGAAAAATCTGCAATATTTGTAGAGAATCAGTATCATTCTAATAAATCTAGCAACTGTTGGAATAAGAGGAAACAAGAGGAACAAACAGATTCAACTGAACAAATCAAAAAAAATAAATATAACTGAATGAAGAAGTGTTCTCACTGTCATAAAAAGGGTCATATTGCAAATGATTGTTGAATATTACACTCTGAAAAGTGTAATCAAGTTTGATAAGCAAAAAATCAGCAATTTCAATTGTAGAAGCAGCTGCTGCATTAAGAATATGAACAACTAGACTGCAAGATAAATGGTTATTGACAATGAATATATAAATGCTAACAGAAGCAGAATGGTTGATGATGTGGATGCTAGTGGATTCTGACACAGATGTGAACTTTGTATCCCACATCTGAGCATCAAAATATTTCTCAAAGACAGAAGATAAATCAAAAGTAGTGGAAGCAGTTGATAATTATAGAGTTAAATCATATGAACAACAAAGAGCTGCAATGAAGATTATTGATGATGAACATATTCTCTGAGAAGAATTCCACCATTTTGAAGAGGCTGATATTAGCAGATATGACATAATTTTGAGCATGTCATGATTGAAAGCTGTGAACTCTGATATTGACTGAGTGTGAAGATGCTGAATCTATAGAAAAGCATTGAATATTAATCATATGCATCTGAATACTGCTAAGGAATTCACAACACTAATTGATGATGGCAATATTATATTCACTGCCTTATCATTATGAGCTGCGAGTGCAGCAACTGAGTCAAATATCTCAGATGATTATAAAGATTATCTTGATGTATTCTGAGAAGACATATCTGACATGGAACATGCATCTCATAATCATGTCATAGACCTCAAATCTGGCAAGGAATCTTCATATCAACTGATATATAACTTATCACCTCAAGAACTCTCTGTCCTCTGAGAATAGATTGAAAAGATGTTAGAGAAGAATTGAATATGTCTGTCCAAGAGTCCAGCCAGCACATCAGTGTTATTCACATTGAAGAAAGATGGAACCCTGCATCTTTGTGTGGATTATCAAGGATTGAATGAAATAACAGTCAAGAATCAATATCCACTGCCCTTGATAAGTGAAATACTTGATAGATTAGCAGATGCCAAAATATATATGCAACTGAATCTTAGAGATGCATATCACAGAATTCACATACAAATGAAAAATGAATGAAAAACAGCATTTCAAACACAATATGAAGATTTTGAATATCTAGTCTTATCTTTTGAGCTAATCAATGTCTCTGTGATCTTTCAATCTTATATCAACAAAGCTCTCAGTGATCTTTTAGATGTATATTGTGTGACTTATCTTGACAATATTGTAATCTATTCAAACATGCTTGATGAGCATGTCGTCCATGTTAAGAACATGCTGGAACAGTTAAGATGTTGGAGACTATATGTCAAACTTAGTAAGTGTACATTTCATGCAACAGAAATTGAATTTTTGGGGTTTGTGGTTACCACACAGAATATTACTGTCAAGAAACACCACATTGACACAATTCTAGATTGACCAGAACTGTGAACTATAAACAAATTGCAAATATTTCTAGAATTTGTCAATTTCTATCATCAATTCATATACAAGTTCTCAATAATAACAGCACCTCTGACTGAATTGTTAAAAGATTACAAAATGAAAAGAGGGAAGAATAACACATCTGTTCAGTTAGATGAAAACTGCAAGCATGCAATTTTACAGTTAAAAGAATGCTTTACAAAAGCACTGTTGTTGATCCACTTTGATCTGCAGTGAAAACTCTGTATAGAAATGGATGGATCTGGTGTTGCAATCACTGCAGTAATATCACAATTAATGAATGATGATCACTGACACTCAATTGTGTTTTGATCTAGAAAGCTCACAGAAACAGAAAGATGTTATCAAACATATAATCTAGAAATGTTGCTGATTGTAGAAGCTTTCAGACAATGATGTCACTAATTACATAATAGCAGACACTACTGTTTTATCTGATCATATCAACCTCCAACACTTCATGATGATGAAGCAGCTAAATGAGTGTCAGATTCACTGAATGGAAATACTCTCAGCATTCAATTTTGAAATAGAGCATCATTCTGAGAAAAATAATTCTGCAGATGTATCAAGTTGTCATTCAGATTTTGTAAAATACACAGCTTCCTTGACAGAGCTCTCTATTCTGCAAGAGAAGCTGTGTAAGAAGATCTTTAAGTCACTAAAGACAAAAGAAAACACAAAATTAGATCAATGTATCAAGATGATGTGAAAAGATCTGCAAGCTAATGAAAATTGTTGAGTGAAGAAATCTGTAGTCATCAATGACAATAATCTCTGCAGAATAAAGAATACATCTGTGAATGAGAATGAGATCACAGATATTACAGAGTTAAATCTAGAGACTCTGATATCACAGATTCTAACTGTCAAGATATTTGAGTCTGAGACAGTCTATCATAAAGAGATAGCTGAATCTATCATTGAACTCTTACTGCAGATTCAGAATAGAGACATCAGTATATCTGAACTTTGCAGAAGACTAGAGATGAGTGACACTAGTATAGATAATCATTCAATCTGAGCAGTAGATAAAAATGATCTGCTCAGAAAAGATGATAAAGTCTACATACTACAAGACAAAGTCATAAGACATGAAATAATAAAAATGAATCATGATGATCCTCAAGGTGGCCATTTTGGACATGACAAAATCATTGAAATGATCAAATGCAAATATTTGTGGCATGATATGAGCAATGAGATTGCAGAATATGTGAGAACTTGTGATGTTTATCAATGTGTTAAGATACTGTGGCATAAGCTGTACAGATTGCTACAACCACATTCAGTGCCAGATAAGAAATGACATACAATTAGCATGAACTTTATTGAAGATCTGTCAGATAATAAAAAGAGAAGTCAAATCTATAATGCTATTGTTGTATTTGTTGATTTATTCATCAAATGAGCCATAATTGTGTCCACATCTTCAGAACTAGATGCAGAAGAACTTGTGAACATTATTGTATAAAAAGTTGCAAAGAACTTTGATCTATCTGCAAACATTATTAGTGACTGAGATTCATTAATAAATAGCAAGTTTTGATTGATATTATGTTATCTGCTCCATATTCAATGAAAATTATCAACAGCATTCCACCCACAAACCAACAGTCAGACAGAATGATTGAATCAGATGATTGAACATTATCTTTGCACATACTGCAGCTATCAGCAAGATAATTGGATAGAATGAATTCCTCTGATGCAATGAGCATATAATAACATCTTCCATGCATTGATAAAAATGACATCATCTGAAGCAATGATCAGCCGACCAACTGAACTTCACATAGATGTGGAACCCCCAAGCACAGATACATCAAAATCAGTGATAGAACAAGTGAAATGAAGAAAGCAAGTGAAGAACAAGATTCAAGAATGTCTGAAAGCTGTCAAAGCAGCTGAGAAAAAATATTATAATCAGCATCATATATCAAAAAGCTTCAAGATAGAGAACTGAATAATGCTGCATGTAAAAATATATCCATCTTGCAACCCTCATTCAAACTAGATCATCAGTTTTTGAGTCCCTTTCAAATAATTGATATCCACAGTATGCAGGTGTACAAACTGAAACTCACATCACAATATAAAGAAATTCATCTCATATTTCATATTTTCCTTCTCAAACCATATCACACATGCGATGGACAAATCCCACAAGCAGAACTGATAATTATAGACATGTAAAAGAAATGAGAAGTTGAAGCTATATTAGACAAACATCAGTATCATAGTCAAACACAATATCTTGTCAAATGAAAAGATTTTACAGACACAGATACTTCTTGAGAATTCAAGAAAAACTTGATGAACAGTCAGAAGTACTTGAAACAGTTTAATAAAATCTATCAGAAGTCAGTCAGTAAATGAAAATGAAGAAGATGACAATGACTGCTGAATATACTTATTTCATTCAGAGATTAAAAAACAGATCTGCCTCAGCTTGATCAGTGTCATTCAAGAAATTGTCATCAAGACAAACTTGCTTATTATCTCAGATTTTCTTTACTGATGAAGCACAACATTTCAACAATGACTTGGAAGCTGTGATCAGTGATGTAATCACTGAGATCTCATCAATCACTGTTTCAGCTGAAGTTTCAGAAGAATCATCTCATTGAATCTCTCAGATCTTCACAGCAAAGAATTTAATCACTGCAGTCACAATACTCTGCAAAATATTAACATTCAAAACATTCACATCAGCAACAATTAGATTCTCAGCAGCATTGATAATCATCTGAGTCAATTCAACAGCATTCACTGACATCTAATAGAAAGTTAATATTATATATCATAAAAACATCTGTTTTGAATAATAACTTACTGAAACACAGATGTGCTTCATCATCAAGCAGTGCTTGCATTTTTTACATCAATCCTCAGCAGACTCACAATGATGATGAGGGGACATTGTCAAATGTTGAATACAATGACAGCAATATGCTGCTGTATTTCTTTCTAATACTTCAACAGAACTGTTCACTTTCTCATCTTCATCTACATTATCAGTCAACTCAAATAACATATCAAGATCTTGGCCCAGTAAGAATGACACTGATGTAATAGCAGAATACAAAAACACACTTTCTGAAACACTGCTATAATCAAATATCACACTCTGCTGTGACAACAGATCATCAGAGTTTATATAGAATTCTAGAATCTCATCTGTATTCTTATAGACCTGCACATCAAGTACAAACCTTACAACAGCAGTTTAATACATGACAAATCTCTCATTCAGAACTTTATCAGAGAGCAGCATCTTGTGAAATTCATCAATCAAAGATTGACTGATTTCATGAAAGTGCTCAGACATCTATAACTCATTAGTACTCAAAACAATCTCAGTTTAAGAAAACTTACAGCAGCACAACTTCTATTTGATATATGACAGATATGACAGTGTGTCTGTTATTCATTCACAAAACAAGAATATACTGAAGGATTCTGCAATCTCTTCAGACAATTCAAGCAAATGCTCTCAATGACAGACAGTATATCATTCTTCATAGACTTCAAACCAGCAACAGAAACAGCTGGTTCTGATATTCTATCATAACTTTAATTAGTATCAAGACCTTGTTCAAAGAAGAAGAGGAAGCAAAAGCAACAAGAAAGAAAAACAGATGTTGAAGATTGAAATCAATATTGCAATGTTGATCAAAAAGATTGCAACAACACAAAACTCAACCCAAAATGAAAAATGCAATCATGCAATCAAAACTTTGAATTTTGTGATAAAAATCATATAGAAAGATACAGTGTACTTTGTTTGATAAATTGATATATTCTTTTTAAATAAAAAATCATTGAAGATGATGGTGGTGATGATTTCATTAGAATACAATTTTTTGGTGTAAAAGTCAAAGAAAAGAGGTTCAGAAGTTGTGTCTAAATCATGATTGAACTGCAATGACACTAGAGATGGAAAAATGTTCTTTCAAAACAGTAACACTTTGAAATTAATCTCAACAATAATTCAACTCAATTCTACAAACTTTATACAATATCAACCACACAGTATATATTATGAACTTCACATGTCACAGTAAGAAGCTCTGAGGATCAGATCTTTGAAGAAGAGAGATAATTGTAATAGATGCAACAAAGATATCTATATTAGAAAATAGCTATATAATGATAGAAGAACACAGAATACATCAGAATTAATGAGAAGAGATATAGTGCATGGTATCATAGACAGCTGTAGAATGTGATGGTCGCCTATATAATGCTTGCTGATATCTGTAGATATTAGGAGATCAGTGATTAGCTTTGAATAATAGAGATTGCTATCTTCTTAACATTCTATATGCGTACTTCACACTACTCTCATAATTATACCTACAACCATCTCTTACAGTGAAATACATACATTGATATATATATACATATAGAAATAGCAGTAGCGAGAGTATAATGGAAAGAGGTAAGAATAAGTGAAGATAATAAGGAAATAATAAATGAGTGCATTACAATTGCCTCTTTTTTTTATAAGAGCTGCTCTCAGTGATTGTATAGATTGCTTGCTAGTAGATAATTGCATTTCCATATTGTAAGTGCTGCTTGTTGATAGCAGTGTATCAATCACATCCTCTAGATAGCTTGTATACACATTGTTATTGATTTCATAATGAGATGGAATTGATGAATTCTTTGATTGCCAGAGGTTGCATGCAGAGAAGCAAAAAGAATTTCTTTTCTCTTGAAGATTTCTCTTTTTTTTTAACTTGATTATTATCAAACTTCTTACTCTCTTGCTGTGATTTTTTCATTTCTAATTTAATAAAAATTTTTAAATTTTTATATCATCAGTTTTTTCTCTCTTCTCTCTTTTATTGAAATGAGCTTTCTCAGATATCTCAATTTTAAGTAAGTTGTTTTCTCACTGATGCTTATCACATATTATTGCTGGTGTTTCTTGTCAGTGGTGTTATTAGTGTGGTCATGTGCACCACTAGCTCATTTCCATATAGTGTCATTCATTGTTCATTTGTTATATTGCTCTAGATTTAGCTCTAATCACATGATGCACAACAGTCAGATTCTGTGTGAATGTTGTGTCTTTAGATTTGAGAATGTTGATTTTTGATGTGTATTGAAGTTAAATACTCAGAAGCATTGTAAGACTTGTGTCTCTGCAGAAAAATTCTGTAAATCTGTGAGTGTTTTTCTTTGATTACTATTTTCTTTTTTCTTTTCTTCAAATTTGCTTTTGAATAGATAGTAGTGCTCTTAACAATATTGATATACTGATAATGATACTAGATATGTGATACACCTCTTCTGAGATGCATCATGCACAGATGAGTGTTTATCTTCACAGAGATGACAGTTGAGAAGAATATGATCAGCCACAAAAGTTATCTTCATTATTTAGTTAAATGATTGAATGCATCTCATCTGATGATGCTGTCTGCTCAGAGTAGAGCAGAAGTGAATGCTCTATAATTTCAGTACTGAACAGCAGCTGAGTCTGCAGAGATGCAGGTTTTGAAAACAGTGATTGTATCTGATTCTTTCAGAGCAGAGATGTTAGAGGAAGAGAAGAATGTGAAGAAGAGAGTTTTGAAGATGATGAGCTCTGAAAGCTCTGTGATAGAGAAGTTGACTAAAAAGAGATTGACTGAAGAAAAGTTGATGAGAGAGAAGTTGACTGAACAGTCAATGAAAAAGATTGTGAAGATGTTGATAGCTGTAGCAGTGTCTGTGATGTCTGCTTTCTTTGTCAATTTGCCACTGATATCTGTGGAACAGAGAGAGAGAGTGTCTCAGATGATGAAGAAGTGAGAGAAGAAGATGAGAGAAAATGTCTTTCTTCATCAGATATATCAGAGAATGAGTAGATTGATGAAAGAGAGAAGAAATGAGAAGATAAATGTTTTATGAAATAGACATTTATCTATACTTCTGCATTCAAAATGAATGCTGATAATCTATAAATGTCAGAAGAAGTATTGAATGAGAGTGGTAGAGAGAAGAGATGAAAAAGATGATGAAAGAAAAAAGAGAAAATGAGAGATGAAGAATGAGATGAAAATGAATGAACTGAGAATCTTTAGACTTTTCTGGAAATCTGTTTTCTTTGTTTTTTTCTTGCTTGTATTTTTTATTTTTTGTATTTATTATACTCAAATTGAATTTTTTTCTTTTTCTCTTTTCTCTGATAAAATCCTTTTTTAAAAAAAAATGTATTTGATTGAAGTTTGAGTGAGATTTGTATTTCTAGCATTTTTCAATTTAAGATTTGTGCTTCTGATATCTTTCAACTTGATGTTCACACTTTTGACATTTGAAAGTATATTGATTTTGTATTTGTCATTCATTTTCTTGTTTGAGGAAGATTTTGAATGTCTGAGTGTTCAATATGTTTTCTTTCAGTTTCTATATATCATCATTAGAACTTCAATCTGTTCATTTCACAAGATATTCTGAAGATTTGTTTTTTTGTTGTTGTTTTTCAAGAATTTCTTCAACTTGATATTTTTCTTCATCATTGATAAGTTCTGATTCTGGTTCTGGTAGAGCTCCATTTCTGTGGTTGTATGGCTTCAATAAAGATACATGAAATACAGAATGAATGTGTAAGAAACCCGCACTAAGTTACCAGTGCTAGGCCGAAATTGGCGATTGCTCTAAAGATATGACATCACCGAACATAGCACCATCAATGTCATATCAGATTTGAAATCAAGGCATTATCTTGCCACTTGCATCATACTACATCATCTACATCATAGCAAGTTCAATCTGTTTACAATACTGTGTATATAGATAGCAGCTGACTCAATCTTCTGGAGGTCAGTGAATCATTCTGTTTTAATTTGATCTCTATGTTCTATGATATCAATATTAATCTGAATCCTCTTCAATATATTACTGTATTATCTTCTACAACTTAATCCTTGCAGAGTCTTAAGAACTTCTTATGATATAAGCAGCTAATTCACATATCACTGCTTACAGTTTGATCTGCTCAATCCCTTACCTCTTCAAGGATTGAGTATTCTAATCATCATGTTCAAGATCAATTCACTCTTGAATACTTCTTGATCAGCAGTTGTTGAGCTAGCAGCATCTGCAATATCTGTCTCAGCTAACTGACAGAAAATTCAGCTCACTGATTCACCTGTCTATTATGACAGCAATCTACATGAATACCATATATTCATAAGAGCACTCGAACACATATATAAGTTGAACCTAACTCAATACAATACTGATGAAGTCAAGATTGTTTATGCTTCAGAATGATTACAGAAAACAATCAAAATTACTTAAGCTACTAAAAAGAGAGAGCTTGAAAGATTAAATCAATCTTTTTCATAGAAGAACTTTAAAGAATTCCTGCACAATGACCTGAAGAATGTCTACAACCATGGCTTTACAACAGTGATTTACTTTGAAGAATTAAAGCACCCACTGAATCAACCAGTTCAACAATTTGTCTCTAGATTTAATGAGATTCATGATGGTCTAGCAATCAATATAGAAGAACTATTTGCTTAATTATTCTTTGCTAAATTATCATCAGCAATACAAGATCAAATTCAAACTCACCATGATTCTTCTATCAATCAAGCCAAATTGATTGTGCTAGTTGCTCGAATTCAAGCTGTTAATAGAAGCCATGCTAGAAGGAGTAACAACAAACAAGAAACCTCTTCACAAAATAGATATCAGAAGAGTGATGACAAACACAGAATCAAATGATCCTCTGACAGCTCTTTTTCAAAGACTCAATGAAATCTAATCTCAGCTGAAAAGCTTACTATAGAAGAACATCAACACTGCATGAATAATAATCTTTGTCTATTCTATGAAGAGGCAGGTCATCTTCTTAAGAATTGTAATAAGAAGAGAAAATAAACTCAAACCACAGACAAACTGAAACCCACATCTATGATAGCTCATATCACTGAAACTCAGAATGATGAGAAGTGACTAGATGATAGATTCTGCATGTACATCATTATTCAACTAGATATCTCTAATGATTCTGAGCTGATTCAATGCCTAGTCAATTCTGAAGCAGATTTCAATTATATCTCTCATACTTACACTACTTCTAAAGAATGGAAATGGATTGAACCACCATCTCAAGTGCAATATCCTGATGAACAACAAGAATATCAATATAGCATTGTTAATGCTATTCATAGAGCCACTGATAAGCTAGATGAAACTCAAGCAAGCAAACTTAGCTTTCATTCTGTTAATCTAGCAGATGAAGATCTTTATCTAGATCTTCCATAATTACAAACAGTCAATCCTTTAATCAATTGAAAAGCATTATCAGAGCAATATCAAATCAGAGATACTAGAATTGAAATAACAGAATCAGAAGAATTTATCCATTCTATACAAGAAACACCTACAACACCACTCTACTTTTGAGATAGCAATACTGAATCTTCTTCAGAACAACTATGTTCTATTAATGAAACTACTTTACCTCAAAATCTACAAGATCTTTTAACTGAATTTAAAGATATCTTTTCTGCTGAAGCAGCAGCCAAGTTGAATGAGAACCTCATCATATCACATCATATTTGATTGCAAGACAGAAAGGAACCCTCTTATGAATCTTTATACAATCTCTTGATAGCAGAACTAGATGCCTTATGCAAATATCTAGAAGAAATGCTGTTATGACAGTGGGTTCATTCTACAAAGAGCTCTGCTGCTGCATCTATTGTATTTGCAAAGAAAAAGAATGGAACTCTACACCTTTGTGTAGATTATCAAGACCTTAACAAGATAACTATAAAGAATTGATATTCAATCCCTTGCATTGAAGAAATGTTAGATTGATTACAGAGCACTATCATCTTCTCTAAAATAGATCTCTGAGATGCCTACTACCACATATAAATAGTAGAAGAAGATGAATGGAAAACAGTGTTTTGAACTCAATACAGCAGCTACAAATTCTGAGTTATGTCTATGAGACTCTGTAATACTTCTGCTACATTTCAATCTTATATCAATGAAGTGCTGAAAGGTCTAGTTGATATCTGTTGCATTGTTTATCTTGATGACATTCTTATCTATTCTCAAAATACCAAAGACCATACAAAACACCTCTGATTAATCTTTGAATGCTTATGAAAATATCAACTTTATGCTAAGGAAAGCAAATGCATCTTTTTCACTACTGAGGTTGAATTTCTTGGCTATATTGTATCACCTACTGATATAGCCATGGATTGCAATCAAGTCGAAACTATTCTAAATTGGCCAGAATCTAAAGATGTCTGTGATATTCAAATTTTCATAGAATTTGTGAACTTTTATCACAGATTCATATATGCTTTTTCATGAATAGCCACATCTCTTACAGATCTCCTTCAAAATGCTATGAATAAGCAAACTAAGTTTCAACTTAGTGATTCAGCAAGAAAAGCTTTTGTAAATTTGAAAGAAGCATTTGCACAAGCTATTCTACTGATTCATTATGATCCACAGAAGAAAACTCAAGTTGAAACAGATGCAAACAAGAATGGAATTGCTGGTATTCTATCTCAATGTCTAGAACCAGTACCAGAAACCTATCAAGAAGCTATGGAAATAGCATCAGAATGAAGCAAAAATATAGATAATTCAGTGTCTACTTGAAGAAAAGAGTGGAGGCTCATTGCATTCTTTTCACAGAAGCTTTCTGAAGCTTCTAGAAACTATAACATCCATGATTTGAAACTTCTGATTATAGTGACATCATTTCATCACTGATGACACTATCTGCAAGGCAATCTGTACTCAATTCAGATCATAACTGACCATGATAATCTGAAATACTTTCTTAGTATCAAAAACTTGAACAATCATCAGACACATTGGGTGGAAGAGCTATCTGCTTATGATTTCTATATGATCTATTGATCAGAATGGCTAAACCTCATCAATTCATCTTTGAGACATTCAGACTATATTATTTCCTCTGAGAATGTAGATTCAAAGCTGTCAATGCTGCTGATTCTACAGAAAAAAATCCACCAGAAACTTCATGACTCTGATCAGAACAGCTTAGTAGATATCAAATTATCTTTGATATGAGAAAGCTCAGATTGTTCTGCAGAGTATTCTTGTTTCTGAGATTTCTTTGAAATTGGCACTGAAGATCATGAACTTCTTGTACCACATCTAGCAGTAATGAAAGCTGCTGAGAATGAAACAGATCACAAACCATCTACTAATTGACTTCTAGACTTCATTAAAGAATTACAGAAGAGAAACATCTTTACTGTAACTTGAAGTCAAGAAGTTGACAATAGTGCAGAGTCTGAAACTCTTAGAGAAGTCTTCAATATCTTTGAAGATTCTTCAATCATCTAATGAGTAGATGAAGATTGTGGACTTCTATATTTCAATCATACTATCTACATTTTCTCTAGTAAAGCAATCACTCAGAAGTTATTACAAATACATTATGATGATCTCTGAACAGATCACTTTGATATTGTCAGAATCTTAGAGCTTCTACATCACAAATATTACTGAAATACACTTCAAAAAGACATTGAAATGTACATCAGAGAGTGTGATATCTGTCAGCATGTTAAAGCTAAGAGATATAAATCATACAGACAACTTGTCAAAATCTTCATATCTACTAGATCATTCAGTTCTCTTGCTATGAATTTCATCATTGAATTATCATCAGTAATTTGAAAAGGAATCATCTATGATAGTATTTTGATCATACTGAATCACTATACTAATCTAGTTAAGTACTTTCCTTGCATGACTTCAATTACTGCTTCTGATTTTGCAGAATTGTTCATAGATGCTATTCTAAGTGATTACAGTTCATCTTCATCCATCATATCTGATAGAGATAAGTTGTTTACCAGTCACTACTGATCAACATTCTGTTATTATTTATGAGTTAAGCACAACCTGAGTACAGCATTCCACCCTCAAATCAATGAGCAAATGAAATGCCAGAATCAGACATCAGAGAACTATTTATGAGCATACTCAAACTATCATCAGAATAACTGAGTGAATCTGCTTCTGCAGACACAATTTGTCTACAATTCTGTTTCTCAAGCATCTATTGATATGCCACTGTTTCAAGTACTACTAGGTTACAATTCTGTTCCACTGAGAGAGATAATTGATAAAGAATCTGAATCTGTAACCTCTATCAATCTTGAGCTCTTAGCTACAGCAAGGGTGAAAAAATTACAAGAGATACAAAGCAACCTTCAAGTCAAAGTTCAAAAATCCTTCAAAAAGCAAGCAGAATACTATCACAGAAGGCATTAAGAGAAATCCTTTGTCATTGAAGATCAAGTTCTTCTATCTTTCATGAATATATCAACTTCTAGATCTTGTCACAAGCTTGAAGATAAATGGTTTGAACTGTTTACAATTCTGAACATCATCAGATTGCAAGTATATCAACTAAATCTTTCAAGAATCTTTGAATCTATACATTCTGTCTTCCATGTTATCTTGTTGAAATTCTATTATCAGAGATCAGGTGAAGAATCTAAGAAATCTCCTGACATTCTACTCAAAGACAGAATGAAGTATTTTGTTGAAGCTATTTTGAATAAACAATTGCACTGTAATAAGAAGCAATATCTTGTCAAGTGGAAAGGATATTCTAATACTGAGAACATTTGAAAACCCTCTAATAACCTTTTGAATTCCTGTAACCTTCTTGAAGAATATGAGAAGATAAATCAAAATCAATTCCTTGTTAAGAAAAAGCATTTCAGAACACAATATTAATAGTTCTTCTATTTTTTTCTATAAAGATTTTGAAGTTTCTACTTATCTATACTTCTGCTTCAAACTGTGAAAGATTCTTGAAGCTTAGTGACACTCTTCTTCTTTTTATCCTACAAGGTTTTAGGAGTTTAATGAGGCTATGATATGATTTCAAACTCTGATCAGAAGGAAAAAGCAAAGAACCAAGATATTATTCTGAGCATTATACCCTTGATGAAAAAACTATCTAAAAAACACTCAAAGAATCCTCTAGAACACTGTCTATAATTTATTCTTCTTTCATGATATCAAATTCTCTTTCAATTTTCTCAATTCTTCCTATCAACTATGATCTGTTAGTGATTATCTAGTGAAATTCCTTTGGTTATACATACTGTATAAAACATCATCTTCAAGCATTCAATATTCTGAGCCATCTTCTCTATTCATGTAACATTTTTTCCATTTTTTTGTTCATTTCCTTCTGAGCGGTTTCAATCCACTGCAGAATCGCAAGAACTTCAGAGGCAGGGGATGGATTCAGTACAATCACAGAAGCAGCAGCAGAGAAAGCAGAGAGAACAGCAGAAGTCAGCACAGCAACAGATTTCTTCTTGATAGAGATTCTGCCAGCAGCAACACAAGTCTTTCAGCACTGTGAAGCACTGGAAATGTCTTCATCAATCTTATTTCATTCAAACAGATAATATACATTGAGCTTCTTTACAAATTGCTTCTGCATAGTCAGCAATTCAGTGTACTTTTCTGAATCTTCTTGGAATAACATCTCTAGAGTCATTGCTTGCTCTTTGAAACACAAGGAGATCTATTTCAGTGTTAATCTTATTGTTAAAAATCTTTGATATTCTTTCAATAAACTTATGAGATTGCAATGGAATCAATTCATATGACATCTTTTACAGTTCTTAAATGCCACTTCCCAGACACAAAGAGAAACATCTTCTATCAATTTAAGACAGCAGACACAGCTTCTCAGCTTCAGACTGTGAGTGTATCACTTCTCCTTCATTTATTCTTCAATTTCTTCATTCATCATTCATGATCATATTCTCTGTGAGAATTTTTTCCATTGCAGGATCTGCTGTGATGTTCTCCCCAGTGACAAAACTCTGATTTGACTGATTGACTGAAGTAAACAACATAATATCTGATTCTATTCAAAGCAAGTTAGCAATCCCTTACTGAAAATAAAGACAAAGTAACACAATACTTACTGACTGAGGATTTCTCTGAAAAATATCATTAAAAAACTACTTTTACTGTTAACAAACATTTCTATATTGATAACCCACTGATCCTCTAGTGATTACTTACATTCTTTCTTCAAAATATCAATGGCAGGGGTGGGGGAAGAAATCTTTTGATAGCTTATCAGAATCAGAATTTGCTCAGAGATTCTGATCCTCTATATTCTTTATGAAATCACATATTCTATAATTCTATTTACTTCTGTGTTGTCAGTTATGATTCTATTTACTTTTATGAGTTTTGTGTTATCAGTGAAACAACAAAGATTCACTGTCACTTGTTACTGCAAATTATCTACAATTATTCTATGATTTTTTAGCCTGCTGGAACAGCAGCTCTTTCAGAGGGGGCAGTTGTAAGAAATCCACACTAAGTTATCAGTTCTAGACTGAAATTGGCAATTGCTCTAAAGATATGACATCACTGAATATAGCATCATCAATGTCATATCAGATTTGAAATCAAAGTATTATCTTGCCACTTGCATCATACTACACTATCTACATCATAGCAAGTTTGATCTGTTTACAATACTGTGTATATAGATAGCAGCTGGCTCAATCTTCTAGAGGTCAGTGAATCATTCTGTTTTAATTTGACCTCTATATTCTATAATATTGATATTAATTCAAATTCTCTCTGATATATTACTGTATTATCTTCTACAATTTAATTCTTGCAGAGTCTTAAGAACTTCTTGTGATATAAGCAGCTAATTCTCATACCGCTGCTTACAGAATGCTTCTATATGAAGATAGCAGTTCTAGCTTATACACTTGTTTTCTGATGATATTCAGAATCTTGAAGAGTTCAACATATTTATGATCAAGTTTGTGAACTGAGTGTAGCAATTGAAGATTTTTTGTATTGAGTATGATATAGTCATCTATTTTAAATTGTTGAGGTTTATGTTTTGTATTATAATAGATTTTCTGTGTTTGTTGTGTCTTTTGTAGATTCTCAATGAGCTTATGATGTGTTTTCTTGATATGTTTCACACAGCTAGCAGCATGTATGGCAATCAATTGTAGTGATTTGTTGATATTAATTTTCAAATCAGATCAATATCTCATTAAGACTTCTGTGAATGTCATTTCAGTAGATGCATATTGAGAGATATTGTAAATGAACTGCACTAGCAGTAGCCAGTGTGCTCAGTCATTTTGATAATAGTTGATAAAGCATCAGAGATAATGTTTCAAGATTTGATTTTGTCATTTCATTTGATCATCTGTTTAAGGGTGAAAGGCTGTTGAAAGTTTTCAGTGTGTGCCTAGCATATAACAAAAGATGGATCAATAATGGCTTGTAAACAATGAATCTTAATCAGATATATGATTTTTAGATACTCTGTAAATTGTATAGAACTTGGTATAAACAATTTCTGCTAGTTCATTGACTGTAATATTTTTGATGCAAGAAATATAGATTGTAAACTTGATATATATATTCACAATCACTAAAATTGCATTATAGATTTGATGGAGGAATGTAGAGGCTGGCAAGTCTGTAATAAAATCTATAGTAATGAATTTGAAAGAATTTGATGATAAGAGAATTGTATTCAATTCTTCATATTGTCTATACTGTTTTGACTTTACTCTTTGACAAGTATCATAAGTGAATATATAATCTTTGATATCTCTGACTAGCTCATGTCAATAGTATTTGTTCTGAATACTATCTATAAACTTTTTTATATCAAAATAACCCCTCTGCAGATCATCATGGTTTGCACTGATAATTTCATCAATAAGTGTCTTTTGTTGAGAGATATACACACAATCATCAGCATGCAATATATCATTCTCAGAAATTGTTTATAGTATATTTTCAGTGACAATCATATTCTTCTCTTTTATCTTCTTTCTTTACTCAGCAACAAAAGAATCAATCTTCTGTGCTTTACTCAGAAATGAAGTGAAGAATTCAGACATTTCTGTATATACTGAGTCTTCAAAAATAGTCTTATTGACTGCAATCTGAGGCATATATTGCTCAACATGCAACAGAGAGAAAGAGTTTATATGAGAGATAGAAGATATTAACATATGAAGTGCTTTTTACTCATTAAAAGAAGTATTTTACTCATTAGAGATTCATACACAGACTACATCAGAAGAAATATCATTTTGAAAAGAAGTATCAGTTTTTCAGTCTAGTCTAACTTCATATTTCAGCTTCTGTTGCAGAGTAGATAATATAGTTTGATCATTATAGACCTCACTGTAGTCTGTGTAATGACTGAGCTCATCAGCTGAATTCTTTGATTCAGAGTGATGCAGTAATATAAAATTATAAACAGATAAAGCTTTCATTCATCTGATCTGACATCTGTTCAGTTTCTTAGTCATCATAAAGTACTGCAGATTGGCATGATCAGATCAGACATGAATTGAATACTGACTTTTCTTCAGATAGTGTCTTCAATTTTTAAATGCTGCTACAATAGTCAAGAGTTCTTTATCATAAGTATCATAATATGTTTTCACATCAATCAACTTTCTTAATTAGAAGACAACTGAATGTCAGTGCTCATCATTCTGCAACTGTAATAGAATAGCAGCAACTGCAAAAGTGAATGCATCAGATTCAATCTGAATACACTGAGCTGAGTCAAAATGAGCTAATAGAGAAGCATATATAAAGTGTGATTTGAGTTCATTGAAAGTATTTTGAGCATCTTCTGTTCATATAAAAGTGGTATTTCTTTCTCTCTTCTTGCTCTCTTTTGTAAGTTCAAATAATGGGGCTGCAATAGAGGAGAAAGACTTAATAAATTGTAAATAGAAATTAGCAAAGCTCAAGAAAAATTGAATCTCTTTAATTGATTTAGATGTAGATCATTTCACAATAGTGGAGACTCTGTCTGACTTCATCTCAACATCATTTGTATCTATAACAAACATCAGAAATGAGATTTTGTTCACTTCAAATTTATACTTAGAGAGTTTTGCAAATAGATTCACATGCTTGAGACATTCTAGCATCTTAGTAACATACACTTTATATTTCTACTTTGAATTGAAGAATATGAGAATGTTATTCAAATAGACAACACAATATATATTCAACAAATCAGACAAGACATTGTTAATGTATGTTTGAAATGTCACTGAAGTATTAGCTAGTTCAAATGGTATAACTATATACTCAAAATGTTTATATCTCATTCTAAAAGCTGTCTTTCAATGATCTTTTGTCACTATAAGTATGCAGTGGTAGGCATCTTGAAGATTCAGCTTAGTGAATACTTTAGCTTTTGAAAGTCTGTCAAGTAATTTACTTATTAGAGATAGAGGGTATCAATTCTTGATGATGATTTGATTTAATTCTTGATAGTCTACACAAAGATGAAGTTCATCATCTTTTTTGAGAACAAAGAGAATCAGTGTATTAATCAGACTACTGAATGATTGTATTCACTCTTTATCTAATGTATTTTTTAAATATTCTCTTAGAGCAGCTAACTCAGTTTCAGAGAGATTGTATATCAGTATAAATGAAAATTATATATCAGATTCAAGATCTATACAGTGTTTCATTTCTTCTGATCTTTTTACACTTATAGCAGCTTCTTCTGAGAAGATATGCATGTATGACATGATATAATCAGATAGATGAATTGACAAGTCTGAATATATAATTGAGAATATATATGAAGTATGTTTTGAGTCTTTTGAATATTTTGTAGATAATACTACAAGTATTTCTACTTTAGCTTCTATAAGAACTTCAGCTAAGATATTTTATTCAGAAATAATTTGAAGCTGTTGATTATTTTCAGAGCTTCTAA
Organism: Histoplasma ohiense; assembly: GCA_017607445.1. NCBI lineage: Eukaryota > Fungi > Ascomycota > Eurotiomycetes > Onygenales > Ajellomycetaceae > Histoplasma > Histoplasma ohiense. The sequence goes on along the minus strand of JAEVHH010000006.1, from coordinate 3,198,095 downwards.
AGAAGAATTGTTCATCTGATCAATCTATAAAAAGATTTGTTTGTTTTAATTAAGAAAATTCTAATACAAGATTGTAGTTCTCTATTTTCATTGCATGAAAGAAATGAGATATCTGCTGTGCATTACTCTTGTGATCAGTGACAGTAGTTGCAATGTTATACTCTTCAAAGAAGTGTATTATACATTCATCAATTGATTTGATTATTTTGAGTTTGCAGTGAGCAGTTTCTAGATTGTGATTCTTTGCTCAAAATTCATTGACACAGTTCACTTCTGATTCAGAGTCTACTAGTGCAAGCATTTTTTGCAGACTTTTAAATGTAGCAAGTTTCACTGTGACAGTGAAGCTTAAAATGTTTTTGCATTGACTTTCTGTGTTTATAGCTGTCATTGTGAGCTGAATGATGTGTTTTAAGTGTTTTTTGAGTTCTTCAAGTTCTTTGTGTCTTTCACATCAGATTTTGAGTCAGATTTGATGTTTTTGGATTCATCTTTGAATTATTTGAAACACAAATTGATGATATGTTCTGATCACTTGCAATAACAGCAATATTTTGATTGAGTGAAGTCATCAGACTTTGTAGTGTCATTTCATCTGTATTTGTTTTATGATTTATTATCAGCATTATTTCTGTTGTTAAAGTTTTGAGTGGGGTTTTTGAAATTTGACTTCTCTTTAAGCTTCTTTCATCTCTCTGACAGATTCAATTCTGTCATTGCAAGTTTATATAGAGTGGCATTATAGCTTAACTCTTTCAATTTGATTGTATATTTGTCAAATTCTCAGTGAATGAAAGGTAGAACTTTCATATAGAGATGTGATTTTCAATGATATTCACTATAAGAATGCTGCAGATGCTCTTCAACTGATTGTAAGTATGAAGTAAATTATTGAATTATTTGATTTTCTTATTGCTCTGTTTTTCAGTACTGTTTATTGATATCTCAGAAACTTCTATCTGAATTGCTGACTTGACATTACATTCAACTAAGAAATTCTTCCCATGGTGGCAAAGTCTGCATATTATATGTATGTTGATATCAACATTGTTGCATCTCAATGTTGAAATGAGTGACAGCTTCAATGATCTTTTGATGATTGTGTTTGTTGTAGTAATTAAGATCACTGATATAAAAAGTGATAACAGCTGTAACAAAGTTTTTAAATTCTTTCATATTTTGATTTTGAAACTTTTTTATATCTTTCTGAGAAGAGTGATCATTCATGCTGAGATTTTGAAGTTCTAATTGTCAAAGTGATATCTGATTATATCTCTCACTGATAGTAGTTATAGTGCTTTTTACTAAGATGTTGAGTGTTTGTAGTGTGAATTCTGATGATCTGAGAATACTTGTGATGTTATTGTGATTATTATTTATACTAGTTATATCTCTATCACAGTTCAGCTGTGTTTCTAATGTATTTTGAATGACTGAAATTGTTTCATTCAATTCTTGTAGTAAAGTGTCACACTAATGTTGAAGTTCTCACAATTCTTTCTCAGTTTGTAATTTTTTGATTCTTCTGATCACAGTTATCTTCTCAGTCTCAATTGTGTTGAAATCTTCAGAAGAGATGTTCTCTTCTGAATTATACTCAGAATTCAATTTCATAGAGAAAGATATTACTTGTTGCATACTTTCAGTAACAGAAGTGTGCATTTTGCAGTTTTCTTCAATGATATTTGTTACTTCAGATTCAGCAGTAGTACAAGTACAGTGAATGCTGTGAGTAGAGATCATGACTATTACTCAACAGATCATCTCTCAAAAATTGAGCAATTAGAAACTGTGAGATGTAGTGACAGTGTGAAGAGTAACAGTAGAAGATAGTTTATAGTATAGTGAAGATAATAGTAATATATTGTAGAGTGTAGTAGTATAATGTAGCTAATCACTAAGAAAGAAAAGAAAGAGAAAGAAGATGTGTGAAATACATACATCAATATATATATACATATAGAAATAGCGGTAGCGAGAGTATAATGAAAAGAGATAAGAATAAGCAAAGATAATATACAATAAGAAAATAATAAACAAGTGCATTACAAAATTAATTACTAACAGATACTAACTCATCACAAAATGTGTGTAACAACAGATTACTCAGATAAAGTTTAGAGTGATTTGAATTGTAAGAAATAATTGTAGATATAATTATAAAAATAATGTGAAGTATATACAAAGAATATTAAGAAGATAGTAATCTCTGTTATTCAAAGTTAATCACTGATCTTCTAAGATCTACAGATATCAGTGAGTATTATATAGATAATATTATCATTATATTTTATTTATTATAATTGATTCTGATATGTTCTATATCTTTCTATTGCTATATAATTATTTTCTCATATAGATATTTCTGTTGCATCTATTACAGCTTTTTACTAAAATGTTAAATGTTTGTAGTGTAGATTTCAGTGATCTGAGAATGTTTGTGATATTTTCACAGTTATAATCCACACTAATTGCATCTCTATCATGATTCAGATATACTTTGAGTGTATTTTGAGTGACTGAGATAATTTCATTCAATTTCTGCAATAAAGTATTGCATTGATGTTGAAGTTTTTACAATTTCTTCTCAGTCTGTAACTTCTTGATTCTTCTAGTCACAGTTATTTTTTCAGTTTCAATTGTATTTAAATCTTCAGAAGAGATGTTCTCTTCTGAATTATACTCAGAATCTGATTTTATAAAAAAGAATAATATTTGTTGTATACTTTCAGTGATAGAAATATATACTTCACAGTTTTCTTTACTAATGTTTATTGCTTCTGATTCAGTGATAGTATGAGTACAGTGAATGCTGTGAGTAAATTATGACTATTACTCAACAGATCATCTCTCAAAGATTGAGTGATTAGAAACTGTAAGAGATGATAACAGTGTAAAAAGTAAATAGTAGAAGATAGTATATAGTATAGTAGAAATAATAGCAATAGTAATATAGAAGTACTAATAGTGTAGAAATATAGTATAACTAATCACTAAAAAAAAAAAAAAGAGAAAGAAGATGTGTGAAATACATACATTGATATATATATACATATAGAAATAGCAGTAGCAAGAGCATAATAAAAAGAGGTAAGAATAAATGAAGATAACATAATAAGAAAATAATAAACAAATATATTACACTTTTACACTCTATTTTTTTTCTTTTTATAATTTTTTTCAATGCTCTCTCTTCTTTTTTCTTAGATCTGTGTCAGATTATATGATTATAAAATATCACAAATGATATAGTCTTTCTCTTATTATTTTTTTATATATTTCATTTTAAAATATATACTTTTTTTTTCTTTCATTTATTTTTTTTATCTTTCTTCTCTGATGTAAACAGTATAGACAGTTTTTTGATTGATTGAGAGAGATATTTCTCTTCATTTACTGTAAAGTCTTTCAAACACAGCATCAGTGATCTTTTTGAGAAATCACATTATAGCTTTACTATGAATAATCATACATCAGATCAAAAGTAGATATACAGCTCTAGACTGATCAGTGAGATCATGAATTTCATATTTAATTTGATTTGATTTGATTCCAGTCCATTTCTTGGTGTGATTTTCAGTGGAATCAGAATCAGAATGAGAGTGTAAAGTGACTAGAATTATTAGAACATGAGTGAAATGAGACTAATAAATCTTGATATTTCATGTAAAGTGACTGACTATCAAAAATAAGAACATGATCTGGGACTGACTATGATTTTGACTGAGGTTTGGTCCCATTCTGATGATTATATAATACATATCTTAGATATCAATCTGATGATATGATTGGTGGAGATATCGCCTCTATCTAGTGCTGCCAATCTATCTATTGCTGCTAAGCTATCGCTGCCAATCTATCTATCGCTGCCAACCTATCTATCGCTGCCAATTTATCTACCACTGCCAATCTATCTATTGCTGCTAATCTATTGCTGCTGCCAATCTATCTATCGCTGCTAATCTATTGCTGCTGCTAATCTATCTATCGCTGCTAATCTATCGCTGCTAATCTATCGCTGCCAACCTATCTACCGCGGCGAATCTATCTATCACTATCATTACTAGTTCAAAATAGAACTAGAGCATAAACACACTAAACTTCTTTTGATAGGTAATGATTTTTGGTAACACTCATAGCATTATATCATCTATATAGAGTAAATCATGGTCCCATTTGGTCCCATTTTGTTAAAATGGGACCAAATGGGACCAGAATCAGTAATTTATAAGAAGAACATGACCTGGGACTAGATTTATAATATAAACAGTGTAAAGTGACTAATTTAATAAACACTATATGGGACCAGGACTAAGAAATTTGATAATGGGACTGGAGAAATATTTAGTCCCAGTCCCATGCATGGTCACACGGCCAGTCTACACAGCTCTAAAAATTCAAATTCAATAAACTGAATCTTTTCAAGAATAGTCATCTAATTTCTGTTTTCTCTCTCTCTGTGTATATTGAAATCTCTTCAGTGTAGTACATTCTCATATCCTTTGAAAGACTTCTGAAACACAGACACTGTCTGTGTTTCTCTGGGATGTTAAATCTATATATACATATATATATACAAGATTGAATATGGAACATTGAATTCTCATATCATCAGCTTGATATGTAGATTTGAATTGTTCTCTAACATATCAATGGCTTTTCTAAGTTGATCTTCGATATTTTTGAGTGATTTAGACATGGTGGTGGCGGTGATTAATTAGAAAAAGAATATGAAGAATAAGAATAATTCAAAGAATTCCATTACAGTGTGGATTCCATTACGGTGTGGCGCACTCACTAATGGGAGTTAGTGAGATGCGCTTGGCACGGTTAGTATATCCATAAACTAGTTGAGTTTATTTTAGATTTCCTTCCTCATTCTCTCCTTTAACAATATTTCTTTGTTATTTTAAAATAACTTGAATCTTTCTGATTATTTACAGAGACATCGGTGTTATTCTCAAGTGCAACAGACAACATCAGACTAGGTACGGAGTAGATAAAACTATACTCCGCTATCAAATAGATAATTCCTGCAGTTTGTTTCGCTGAACAAGCTCAAAGAAATACTAACCCCTCAAACACCTGTGCGCTCAACTTAAAAATTAAAATTAAATACAAAATAAAGCCAAAAGAGTGAACCAAAGTAGGAAAGAGTACATGGATGAAATGGCATCGTGAATTGCTAAAGATTTGTCCAGAGGGTCATCATGTTCCTCCGCCGCCAGGTGCTCCAGCTCCAGCTCCAGCTCCAGCGTCAGATCCCAACGGGGCCCCCCCGGAAAGCCCATCCAATAATCCAAGCCCAGATCCAGTGACGGTCTTTCGACTTCCCGCCCCGTAGACCATTTCCATTAACTTCGCCTTCTGTCTCTCCCTCACCCCCTTTAAATACTCATATGCACCTTCAAGACCTTTGATCTGGCCTTCAACCAATAACTCCACCGAACCCTGCGCACCACTCCCAATCCCTCTCCCCACGCACTCCCAATCCCCTGCACTACTACATCGACTACTAACCCCTAATAGCTCAAAACTAGCCGAGCCATTTCTCCTGACCAGCTGACTAACCAACTTCCTCCTCAATGTCTCCAGGTTCACCTTGAGGGTCAACAGCTTCCCGCGATGGTCCATTAGCAGATGTTTATTGGCAACCGTCCGCTGCCGCACAGATGACAGTAACTGGCGGTTCTTTTCATACTTTCGCAGCGCGGCAGCGTTGGGGCCGAGTACGCGCGTCCACAGTGATGAGAGCATCTCGCCCTCTGCACGTTCCTGCGCATCTGACTCGCGTACAACCGTGCGCTGCAGGTTCAAGAACTGGCGGTCTATGGACTCGAAGAGAGCGAAGAGGGCAGCAGAATGAGTCAGCTCGCTGTTTATCGACTCCTCAAGAACGGAGAGGAATTCGGTGAAGGTATGGGTGAGGGTGCGGTGGGTGCGTTGAGAACGTGTAGTACCGAACATAGTAGTAATGAGAGAGCCTAGGCGGCTAGGGGAAGGAAGGGGAGATTTACTGCCGTCTGGTAATGTTGTTGTGGCAGTTTCAAGAGCGCCGAGGCGCCAGAGGATGGAGTGAAAGTTGTCAAAGAAGATGGAAGGGAGGGAGTTGGCGGGCTGTGATGAGAGGGCCCCCAGCTCACGTTTCGCCCAGTCCATGACGATTAGTATGGAGTCGATGTCAGCGTCGATATTGGCGAAAAAGCGGGTGAGTTCTAGAGAGAGGGTCTTGAGAGATTCGGAGAGCTCGTCGAGCTGGCGTACGATGATCGGGGCGCTTGTCATATTTGTGGCACGCACAGATTCACCCAAATCCCAGACAGCGACTCCGGTTTCTTGCAAAGCGCCGATTTGCTGTACCCCATTCTCAGAGTAGTATATTAGTGGCTCGAAAGATCGTGCGAGGCCGGAAAGTTTGACGAGATCAGGAACAGGGAGGGGGATAGGGGGAAGCAAAAATGCACGAATGATCAAGAAGGATATAATGCCTATGAGAAATGATAACACGGTGTTTGTGCGGCTTTTAGTCATAGAGTTAATTCTCTGGCTGACACAGTTGAAAATTGCAACAAAAGGTTCCCGATGTTGAACTTCCGCGCGCACCGCGAAACGGATATCTACGAAATGTTAGCTTCTGAACGAGAGAAAGGATATATCTGACATGCCGGAGCTTATGGGAACGAAAAATTAGTTTAAAATGGATTGGGAAAAATTGAAAATATATTACAATTTGTAAAATAATCCGGCGCAAGCTCCTCCGGCAACAGTTCAAGTGTGTCCTTTGTATTATTAATATTGGTTTCTTCCTCCACCCCGGTTTTTTCTTCGAGCCTTATTGATGGTGCGGGACTAGGAGACCTGCCCTTCTGCGGTGAATCGGCACCCATGGGCAATGGTATATTTGCGGGTATCGTCAGGTCGGTGGGGTCATCTCCAGAGCCGATGGGTTTCTCCAGGGCATCCTCATATTGCGGGCTAACTTCTCTCGACCGCAATGGGCTGAAATCATATGGCGGTCCAAAATATGGCTTGTCGCGCAGATATGGTTGATGTCGGTACCAAGCACTGCCCGTTGTTGGAGGAAAGTGTTGCTGTTGCAAGATATACCTCCGTTGTTGGTATCCTGGTGGCGACCATGGGTCACCAGCACTAGAGTCTATATCTGTTTCCGGATCATGATCATTTATGGTTTCGGACTGGAACCCGGAGTGCTGAGAGGGGAGGTCGAGGAGGGGCGAAGGGCGCGAAGAGTCCTCGAAGTCCTCGAGGGAGGCGGTTAATGAAGGGTGATCATCGAAAACATCCAGTTCCTCAAGACGGGTGGGCGTCATGATGGATATTACGGCCCTTGTTCAAGAAGTCGGAAAGGTACAGGTTCAAGCGCCACAGATTTTCCCGATAATGAAGACTGGAAATGTTGTATGTAGAGTGCTTGAGTGCGTTCGCAGATATTTGGCTCCAAAGGTGTGGGCCGGTTATTGAACATTATGCAGCCAGAAAAAACCGAAAGATGATATTGGGAGATTTGAATGACGAGGAAACGCACATAAACAGGTCGTATTCGGCAGTCAGGACACAGGGCACGAAATAAGGACTCTCAGACAGGAGAAGTAGTCGGTCAATCACGATACCAACTGAGGGCCCATCAGTGGTCACGTCACGGTCCCGACGACACGGTGAAATCAGCGCGCTATCGGTGAGCAGATAGGCGGCAGTGATAATTTCGCGTGGATGTTGCTGGGGCGAAGAGATACGACGAGGCAACCAGCGCGATTCGTCGCCAGATGTTCATCCAAACACTCAGTTTGCGTGCAGGACTCGTTGGTTGAAGTGTTCTCCCTCTGGTAATAGCGGGGAACATGGGATGGCACTAGTAAGGACAAGCGTCATCTCAACGGCACAACATCGTTTATCATTGGGCAACACCGTCACAGCAGGTTCAGCCAGCGATGTTGGTGACTGGTGGGAGTTGGTGGCTAGGAGTGCGTGGTCAAAGTTCCGTCCAGCCACCCCGATGCTACAGTCCAGCGGCTTCGCTTGTGCTACAACACCTGAGACATAGGTGCACGCACACCATCTGTCGTTTTGTGTGGGACGTCTAAGTGGTTTGTATTAGCATGTCGGCAGCTGAGGAATATATGTGCGGTGCGCTAGTCCGTGATAGGCAGCCTAGGGCCAACATTTTGTGCCTGAGTGCTTGAGGAAGTGAAGTGCGCGATCAGATATGAGCGCTTTGTCGCGAACCCACATCCTGGCTCCTCCGCTGAGGAGGAGGAAACTTGGAAGCCACACACGCCCCGCCTTGCCAGCGGTTTAGGAATTGGGCTGGGGATATCGAGGGCTACACCAGCACTATCACTCCAATTGACCAAGGCATGTCGATGGTTTGGTGTATTTCCAAGTTTTGGTGCTGTCTCGTGGTATACAGAGTATAAATGTAAAGAGATACTTCTGCTCCCTGGAGCCGCAACCCCAGTTTTAGCATCAGCATGCCTTAGGCAACTTGACAGTCAAGATTTAACCTTGAGAAGCTACGTTAGCCATCGTTGATACCGAACAGGCGAGCGAATTCGATTATCACCTCCCGGAACGTTTTTTCAGATCAGACTATCAAGCAAAAATCATGACCAAAACTAGTTTCAAAAAGAAAGTGTTCTTTTAGCTGCCAAAGGGGATTGATTTTTTTTTAAGTTTATCTAACTAATATTTATATGATCTTAAACCTTTCCTACCCAACTCTTTACCATCAACTTTAAAAATACCGAATAGGATTGTCATGCTGCGAGGGCCGGAAGGCCTAGGTATCTCAAGGGATACCTAACTTTATATACCGTATATATAGGCTCCGATAACAGCAGTGGCTGTGATTGTGTGTAACCTTTTTGATCGAGTAGTTAAACCTGGCACCTCGCGTGATCCAGTTACAGATCTATACTTAAATCATAATTACAGCGATAGATCGACACTGACATCAGACTCTCAGACTTCCCCCTTCATAAAATGCAATGGTAAGATCTATTATAAGGTCGTATATACAGATGCCGCTGCGAAAAGTTTTGTCTCATGCTAAGAATTTACCTTGAAATATCCTTACTAGTGTATTGTATCTCCAGGCCACACCACCTGGAATTTAGAGACTGAGCTAGCGGGTAGGCTAGGGGTGTTGGCCTCTATAAGCCCCCTGGGACTCCCTCTCCTTTTCATTAAGAGATGCAACACAACACTTAATGCCGGTATCAGCATTTCAGCTTAAAGTATTAGCGCAAGTCAAAACTTTTCGCAGGAGCATCTGTACTTGTACAAGAATTATTTTGTAATATAATGTGTATTAGCTGGAATATACCTCTAGCACTATCTATACCATAAAAATGAATTGATTGAGAAGGGGGGAGAAAATGAGAGGCATATCAGCAGAGTTAGACAAGTGCAGTCAAACTAGCTGCCTCTCGAGAAATTATCTTCTTGTGTTAACTTGGGTGTATTTTTATGTAAGAAATATCTATCTATAAATGTAAATATATAGCATCAAATATCGTACTTTTTGGAAGGCATGAGAATATTCAAAAGGTTTAAAAAAAGAGAGAGAGAAAAGCAAAAAGTGAGAACGAAAGAAAATGACCTCATAAATATGCGTTCAATATCTCAAAAGTCATGTTCCTCATCATGTTTCCCTTCGCCATATTCCACACCCCCTCCTTCTTCATCGGTACTACAATTTTCTTTGTCGTGTCGTGAAGTCGGATGATCGCCTTGGGAACTATTTTCCAGAATCCCTGGCTGCTTTCTGCGTTCAAAATCTTGCGCATGCGCCGTTGCAAGCATGGTACCTACGCGAGACAGTGTCCGTGGGATTTCCAGTGAACTTGGTATCCTGCGTTGCGGACTTGGGCCCGGCTGATTATCCTCATCGCTATCTGTCGCGGCTTGGGAGCTGCTCAAAAAACTCAGTTGCGGTGTGAGGAAATTTTGCTCTTCCAATCGCCCAACTGAGATCCTAGCTTGGGATGGGATTTCGTAGGGAAGCGGGACATCGCGTGAAGCCCGGAACCGTGAGACGTTCGTACAGTGCTCGTTCTCGACGCGGAAAATCGACCACATTCCCCTTCGGCATACCTCGGAGAACGCGAGGAAGAAACTCAGGATGGCCGAGTGCTGATAACCATGGGGGAAAGTGGCGTATAATATCCAGTTGAAACGGAGAATTGGATCAATGGCCATCGCTAAGTAATACACCCAGTGACTGTGGAAGGCTAGAGAATCCCGAAGGAAGCGGTTCTTGGAATAGGGGTTACATAGACTCCAGTCCATGGCAAGGTCCCAAATGGAGGCATAGACCGAGTTAATAGAAGCACAGGTTATGAAGATGGCCCGAGCCTGGTCCACTCTCTGAATTCGGTATAGGCTAAGGGTCATGTAGTAGAGGATTGAAAAAGAATATTTTCCTAGATTTGCAATGTGGGGGAAAGCATTTCTAGTATCGAAATAACGTCGGAGGCATTGGAAGGAGCGCCAGATAGATGGAACTGTCGAAAAGAAGCCCATCACTCGTGAGTGTGAGGAATTGCACCTTGGCGCGTTATCCCATCCCTTGCTATATAGACAGAAGGATAATGCAATATTCTTCGATGCTGTTAGCTTCTTGCCTCGATGTGCTTTTATTGAGGAATTACTTACACTCATAGCATATACTTGGGAGCAGTACATATCACCCAGGAAAAAGTCTCGAAACTCGACAGGATAGAAACCCGCCAGTAAAAGGCGCCACTGCGCAACATTAGAATAATTACAGTTGGAATAGGCGAAAGGGGCGAGATGAGCATCAGTGTTGCTTACATTTGAATATGCCCACCATCTTCTACTTCGATGATAGAATAAAGGTATGGGAATAAACAAAATGAGCAGGGTGATGCCTATCAGAAGAATAGGCCAGTAAATGTATAAGCTATTCACCCAGCGGAAGTTTAAAAATAGAATTATCCCAAGTAATAGGACAAAAAGACAGGGTACCTGCACTGTCCGTTAGCTAGTGAATGGATAAAAATATTTTATGTATTGATAGGTTACCTCCAACAGTTCACGCCAATCCAGTACATGACGAGTATCAAATTCAAAAACGAAGGCATAATTGATTTTGCTGGCACCCCAAATTTTACAATCCATACAAAAAAGAAGAAAATGGAAGAGAGCGAGGAAATAACCGCCGTAGATCTGAATTTAGTAAATTAGCAAACCATAAACGGCAATAGCAGCAACAACTCAACAAACCTGGAGCAAGTAAGCGGTGTAAAGGCGGACTTGAGGATCCCCATGGAACAACAAGTGCACTGCATATGTCAAACCCTGAACGCCAAGGACGACGCCTCCTGAAAACATCAAGCCATTACGAAAGGCATTGGAAGAATAATCATAGGTTCTTGAGGTCTTGCTGCGAAGTTTCCGAATGGCAACCTTACGATTGCCTCTCTCAAAATAGCGCGCGTAAAGGTCCTCGACGGACACCATGTGATTTTCAACAACCTCGCTTTGGACAAACCATGCCTTGTTGACCTTCTCTGAAACGTAGTGACCAGCCGGGCGTGCGGTGGTAACCTTGTCGTACTTTTTGTTCATTTTGCGAAACCCTTTTCGGTTTAGGTCAGCATAGGCCTTGAGGAGCTCCAGACCACGATAAAACTCTATCAAGGCAACTTTAAGTTTCCTTTTGGCAGAGCGATATGAAACGTCATTTAGATCTTCTCGGCGGACGAAGTCTCGTTGCTCATAAGGGTAGGAACACATAGGCAGCGGGCCCGAGGGAGTTGCAAGTTGCTCCATGGCTTCTGAAGTTTTTCTCGACCTTGCTTTACCCAGCTTATTTCCTAGAGGAACCCCCCATTTCCGTGCGGAAACACCAACGTCCGACTCGGAAACCACATTGAGCCGGGTTTTAGCCTCTGCATTCCGCTTATTGGCCAATAGCTCGCCAACTCTAGTATCTCTCATGAGATGAAGCTGGGCTCGTAACACTCCCAGCCGCTCAGTGGCCTCTTTCTCTTTGAAATGATAAAAAGATTCAATTTTTGCTAACTCCTTCTCCAAGAAAGAAAAAAATTCCGATTCTCTCTGCCTAAGTGCCATAAATGCATCAACAGGCCCACGAATTGTAGAATGGTCACCATGTGTCCTAGAAGTAAACACCTTCTTCAACAGAGCTTTTGGGCTACTGAGTACTCGACTCGGAACTGAATGGCGACTTGGCTGGACTATATCGATCGCTCCCCGGGGATAGCTGGAGGTACAGTTTTGGCTATGAGGATTTATCAATTCCATTGTTCCGTTACCAGCTTCCCCAGCAGTGTTTAAGGCTTGGGCTCCATCCACGTCGCCGCACGGTGTCCTCCGGGTTAGAGTTCCAGGACGGAAATGAGGGTCTTCCATGTCCAAGGCAGGGTCTGGAAGTTCCAAGGAGGGAAGGAATGAAGCTGGTACACGCTGTGGGGCGGGGGCTATAATGTTTCCGTCATCGTCAGTCGGCTCATTACACCGGGGCCCTAGAGGGCTCAGTGGCTGTCGTCCCTGGATGCCAACATCGAGAGTAGCCCCAAATTTTCCACGAGATAGGTCTTGTAGGGCAGAATCGGACCGTTGGAAGGGAGTAAAAGATTTCAGTCCTCGGGCAGCAGACGCTTGACGAAAGCCGGAACGTGGCGGAGGAAAATCGACAGTGGGACGGTCCTCATGGCGGAAGATATGGCTGAGACGTCTACGATGGGCAGAAGGAGATTGCTGCTCAGCATGGCGAAGTGCTCTCGATATTGCCTTCACCTTCTTTTTGCCAGCCTAGAAGACAATGCCTGCGTTAGGAATGGTGTTGGAAGCAGTGATACAAGGAGGTCGCACTCAGATGCGCACCTTATAATTCAAGTACTTAGCCCTCCACTCAGGTACCAAATCCTCTTCGAGCTCCCTTTGATAAACAATCAGTTCATTGTAACTGAAACCAGAAAGAACAACGGTCATGAATACCCATGACGTACTTGGCGAACTTCATTTTTAAGTTCCGGTAAAGATACAACAATTCAACCACAACAAAAGCATTCTCAATGGGGATTATCAATGGGAATTGTCAGTGGGGAGCGAGGAAAACAGAGTGACAGGCCAGGAAACACTTAGTGAATATCAGATGCCTTGGAAGGGTGCGTGCGGCGCATGCGGAGGGTGGAAAGTCGCATGATGCCAGACCAAGCGCAATGACAACTTGAGATCATCTAGGTCCAACTTCAGGTTTGTTCAATTTTCCACTTCCACCCAGGGACGAACATCCCGTGGCCATGAACCCAATCCAAGGCCTCCCACAAATTCCATGGTTTCCACGTGTGGGGTCAGCTGACCAGTCAGCCAGCCGAAATTCTGCGCTGTCATCAGCTTCCCGGCATGGTGCTGGTGGTGCAAGCTCTGTTGGCCCTAGGCTGCCTATCACGGACTAGCGCACCGCACATATATGCCTCAGCTGCTGACATGCTAATACAACCACTTAGACATCCCACAGATTATGACCTCATCCTTACAACTACTCATGAATGTAGGAGTACATTTGAATTTTCCACTTTTTCAACTATTTTTTGTATAATTTTAATCCTTCAACTCATTCAATATCATCACACACATTCTGTGATTACTCTATATATGTGTACTGCACAGATTGAATGATCATAAAGCTTTCAATACTCTTTTATTTATTCAAAAATATTGACACAATCTACATCAGATCACTGAAGTCAGAGTCATGACTCATCAGTCAATTTTGTCACTGAAAAGACTAATAAAAGACAGAGAAAAACTGTTACAATATCTTTTTCAATTTTCAAAAAAATCAGTAATAATATTTTCACAGTCAGCTGTAGAAACAGTTTGAGAAGATTCAACAGTAATAAAATCTACAATAAAAAACTTTTATCAAATTGATAAAAATTCTGAATAGTTGAATTGAGAAGAAGAAATAGTCAGTTAATCAGAATTTTATCTAAATTTTTTATAAAAAATTTATTATATATATAACAGCAGATCTGAGCACAGCATCAACTCTAAAAAAAAATACTGTTTCAGATATTTATTCACAGTCAAATTCAATAAAAACAACTGTAAAAAAGCTGATTATCTGAGTGAATATTACTCAGAAGAGAAAAAACTCTGTTTTTTCTGAAATTATTTTTATTAAAACTATAATTTTCTCAGCAGATAGAGCTAGTGAAGTCAGTCTGCAGCTCAAAAACATCAGTTAATTAAGAGACTTTATAAAGAATATAAAATAATAAAAGAACTCACAAATTCTTATTATTCTTCTATAGTTCAAAAATTGCTTGAGCTGTTCAAAACTTCTAAACTTTGCAGCTCTTCTTATATAAATTAACTAGTGTGATAGTGTACATCATTCTTGATAATAGAGAGTGATGTATATTATGAAAGAATAATAAGCTGAAATTATCACATTCTCTTCTATCAAATTTATCTATACTTTTATAATGAAAATAGTGTTCTGCTGTGCATGTCTGCCTTTGTGATTAGACTGACTGTGTGACTGTGCATGGAATCATGATCAATTTTAGCATTGATTTCATTCTCATATATTTTAGTTCTGATCTCATATATTGTTTTTCAAACCAGTTACTTTACACTGTTTGTATTATAGCTAGTGGTTATATGAAGGTGGACTTGCCTGTGTTCGAACATGTGTTTCTATGATGTTCAGCCAAGGCTCTCAAATAACTCATACATGTTTCATACAGTGAGCTATCTTCTTTGATCATATAAAAAAGGTAACTTTTCTGTAATATTATATACAATGACAGTATCAGCCTCTCTCTGAATGTGTATTTAATAATTATCACTTCACTAGCTAGTCATCACTGAATTCTTCTTCTCTGCTTTTGTATTGATTTCTATTCTTAACTATTCTTGTTCTTACTCATCTACTTTGAAATTCTTGCATCTCTGTATGAGTGAGAAAGACTGATAATAATCTCTGCTGTGAATACTGCTGTTGAAGCTGCTGCTGCACAGAAGCAGCTACAGCATGATCTTATTGTAGAGATGACAGTACAGAGAGAGAATGCACTGAGAATCAGCAGACAAAGCAGACTGAAGAATACACAGATAGTATATGCAAAGAAGCAGAATGAATGAATGATAATATATAGATTTATTTTGTTTCTATTTCTTCTTTATTTCTGTGTATGAAGAGAGATAGAATTTGATAGACTAACTTCTCACTGCTGCTCAATCTCCACTATTCATACAATAGAAATGATGTAATGAAAAAAAGTTTTCAGATGATCAGATTGTCTCTGAGTAGAAGACAATCTGATTCTTTAATGAGAGAGTTCTCAATCATTCACTCAGAGAGAGTCATCACAAAAGAAAGTATACAAATGCTGAGAGAGAAGAGATTATGCAGACAATAAAAGAGAATCTGATCAAACAGTATTGAGCAGCTTTTGTTGATCTGTATTATACACAGCAGAGTAGACAGAAGAACTTTCATTCTCATTCAGTTGATCAGATTTTGAATGATATGTTAAAGATTCACAGATCTATAAAGCATGTATGAAGATGTACAGAGTTTGTGAATAGAGATGCAGACACTCTGATGAACAGCTATACTGAGCTGAATATGATGAACTTTGTACATCAGTGCTGAGAGAGATGACAGAAGAATGAAAGACATACAGTTGAGCCTCTTCTCTGTATAGCAGCTGATTTTCTTATGAGTCATCATATACTGCTGAGAGAGCAGTTCAGACAGAAGATGCAGTTGACTGATCTGTTTACAATTGAGCTGTTAAATAAGAAATCAACACTCTGCTGACCTCTTATTCAGATCATGAGTAATGACAAAACAAATCAGAACAACAGATTTGAATATTCAACTGTCATACAACATAAGAGTTATATTCTTTGTTCAATATCACAGATTGCATTCTATCTGTTCTACAGATGAAATATCATACAGAAGTCTCTGTCTCAGTTTCACTATCATCAGCTCTGATACAATATTCACTTACTCAAAAATGAGAATCTGTACAAGCAGATCTTCTACAGAACTCATCTTGAGTGAACAAACAAGCTCTTTACATATACAGACATGCTGAATATGACAAAGAAGACTCATATCAGATGATCCACAAATGCACAGAAGACAGAGCTTAATAAGATGAATGAGAGCAGCATCTACAGAGCTGAGCAATGAAATAATGACTCTTTGATCAGCTGCTATCTTAGTCAGATCAATAGAGAGTTTGTATGAGGTATTGCAGAGTTCAATTCTAGCTTGTCAAATAATTACTATCTTTCATAAGCTACAGTCATCTCATCAGAGCTGTTGAAGAAATCTCTCTGACTATAAATGAATGAATGGCTTATCTGATTTCATTCTGAGAACAGATTTTTCTCTATCACTTCTTCTGAGATCTCTGATGTGAGTCTGAAGCAGCTTGATAGTGAAAGTTCATTTGATTCAGATGATCTTGCAGCTCAGAGGTATTTGTGACTGTTGAATTATCTTTGTACAGTGATACTACAGAACTTTGCTCTTCTTCAGAGAGAATTTTCAACTCATCCACTGTGAACTGATTCAGTGTTTCAGTGTGCAGAGTATGAGCAGTTTGCAGATGCTGTACAGACTACAGAGTCAGTTCTCATTTCTTCACAGAAGATAATACTTCAACATTCAATATCACAGATTTCTGAGAGCCTGAGCACTGTATGAAGACAGATCAATGTGATGGCAGATCAGATAAAGATCAGAAATGTATGAATGAAGAAGAAGATTGATAAAATTCAGTGTGAAATTGATACAATAACAACTGAATTCTGAATCTTTCAGTCTGTCTCTGTTTCTGTCTGTGTATAGAAAGATACTGTTGGAATTCCCTTCATCTCTGCATCTGTATCTTCATTCTTCTCTTTATCAACCACTGCTGCTGCTGTCACCACTTCTGCTACAGCATTGTCAACTGAGAATAATATTTGAACATATCAGCTCTTCTGTACAATTCAATCAGTTAATGATCTCTGAAAGAAATGGGAACAGAGATTGAATGAACAGCTCTCTGTGCAGCATCTGAAGTCATTGTATGAGTCTAGCTGAAGAAAGAAGAATAGTGAGTGCATGTTCTTTTTTCAGTGAAAGATGATCATTGATGAGATACTCAGCTGTCACTGTATGATGGAATCAAGATCTATTCTAGAGATTGTGAAGGAGCTTGAATTGATGTGTGTATGATTAAGAATAAGTCTGAACAAGCTCTCTATCTTTCTCAGAAGAGCAAGAAGATAATCTGTGTATATTAACTATATTGCATATTGTGACGGGTTAGCACCCGTTAGTAATCAACTTACGCAACCAACTCTCCTCCTGCACCCACTTGTTCCTGATTGCTGTGATCTCACATAATCCTTGATGTTCTTCTGCTCTGTGCTTCATGCTTGTGTAGTTTTTAATGATTCTTCTGTGTAGCTCTTAATGTTCTTCTGCTCTGTGCTCTGCACTCATGTAGTCTCTAATGATTCTTCCACATAGCTTCTAATATTCTTCTGCTCTGTGTTTCACACTTGTGTAGTCTCTAATGATTCTTTCACATAGCTCTCAATGATTTCCCCACCTCATGCTCTGCACTTGTGTAGTCTCTAATGATTCTTACACATATCTTTTAATGTTCTTCCACTCTGTGCTCCACTGTGGAGCAGCTTCTGATATTCTTCCACTCTGAATTTTTCTCTATAAGAATCCTCTTTGTACAATCCTTTCTTCTGATTTCTTTTCTCTTTCTTTCCTTAATCAATTCATAATCTGTAATTAGAATAGTATCAAATTGTTAATTGAAGTATGTCTGTTACATTATGAATTGATTCTTCTGTGTTTTAGATCTGAGTGTCTTGTTATTAGTTTTTATATCTGAGTGTGTTGTTTAAGATCTGAGTGTCTTGTTATCAGTTCTTACACTCAAGTGCATTGTTTACAGATCTGAGTGTCTAGTTGTTACAAGAGATTTCTCATGAGTCTAAATGCTTTTATTGTTAGTTATATAGACTGTTGTGTCTAAGTGTCTGAAACACAATTGACTGTGTTCTATAAGGCCTGAGTGTCTATGAACTGTAATGCTGTGAATAGTGTTCATGAAGAAGCTTGATCAAGCTTAGTGCTGCAACACTGTGAATAGTGTCTGTGAGAGAACTGAGTGTCTACAAGTATTTCTTTTCTTTTTTTTTATTATTATATGTTCTTAGATATTGAAATGAACTATGAGCAATTCTACAAACACCCACTGCACTCAAATGTGGTGGATGATAACTTAGATCTATAAAGCATTCTTCAGCAGCAGATGCTATAGATGACTGAATTGCAATGATGATTTGCTGAGATGAGCACTTCTGCATTCACTATTCCTTCTACATCCACATCTCATGAAAAGCCCTCAAGAGAGAAGCTCTCAATTCTTGACAAATACAAAGAAGATCTAGTGCTCTACCTTGTGTGGAAGTTGAAAGTGAATGTCAAATTGGACATCAATGGACAAGCAATAGGCTCACTATCCAATCAAGTGTGGTATATCCATAGCAGATTGAATGGTGATGTGTTAGCAAAATTTCAACTCTGAATGAGTCATTGTCAGAATCATCAGTGTACATCAGAGCTAGTCTTCTGACAACTCAACTCTCTCTTTCTCAATCCTACACTTCAAGCCAAGGTGTTAGACTGACTTAATCAAACTCATCAGATGAATGTTGTGTTGACAACTTATCTTTCTGAATTTGATTGCAAGCTTCTAGAAACAGATGGGCAAGACTGAGATGATGCTGTCAAGATCAACATATTGTTCAAGAATTTGAACTTTCAGTTGCATAACTGAAGTGTAGAGTGTCTGAAGCTCTCAATATACAGTGAATTCTGTGCTGATCTTCATCTGTTGAACAATGATCTGTCTCAGTTTCATGTACTTCAAAATTGCAGAGGATTCTGCTGAACAAATGTGTATGCTCTGAACTGCTCTGCAGTGCCCTCTGCCTCTGAACCAGAATCAATGAACTGAGTCCCACATGTAAATACAAGTTGCTTGAGGGTTCTCAATGTCTCAGAGAAGAATGCCACTGACTGAATTGTCAGAGAAGTCTGCATACACTGCAACAAGTCAGAGCACTTTGCAAATCAATGTCTGAATGCAATCACTCTGAGTAAACCCCCCATATGTGTAAACACTGCATCATCCACAGATAGGCAAGAACAGGGAAAAGATGAGCTCTCACTCTAAAATACAGACAAGAGCTCAAGAAGCAGAAAGCTAGCTGAAGATTTGAGCAGAAGATGCAAGTGAATGCAATTATGATCTCTGTCATTGTAAATAGCCTAGTCAATGTACAAGCAATGATAGACAGTGATTTTCTTCATTACACTCTTATAGACACCCAGCTGGTTGAGAAGCATAAGCTTCAGTGTATTCTCTTTTTCAAGCCATATAAGCTCAGTGGATTTGATGACCCCAGAGGATCTGCCTCCTACAACATGATAAGATTTAATGTCAACATAGAAGGACACAAGAAAAAGAATATATATGTATATGAAATACAAGACCTTGAGTACAACCTAATGCTTGATCTATCATGACTCACAGAATTTGGAACCTTGTTGAATGCATACAATCACTGTCTTATTTTCCCAGAAGGTGACTGTGTTTATAAGAAAGATGTCAATAGAACCACTGATCTCACCCAGATATCAGTGGAAGTGTACAAACTACTAACCCATCAAATGCATGAGAAGAAGAATGTCCAAGTGTTCACCACTAGCATGATGAATATCAAAAAGATGTTAGAGAAACTAGAACTCAAGGATCTCAAGAAACTGTGCAAAGAACTATCTGAATTGTACAAAGATTTCACAGACATATTCAACAAAAAAGAAGCTGAAAAGCTTCCCTCTCATCAAGGACTCAGTATAGATCATATAATTGAGCTCATCAAGAAAGATGGTAAGAATCTGCAACCACTCTGAGATCCTCTCTACAGCATGTTGTGTGATGAGCTTCTTGTTCTATGAAAAATGCTCAATGAATTACTGAACAAAGACTTCATTCATGTTAGCAACTCATCCACTGCAGCATCTGTACTGTTCATGAAGAAATCAGAAGAAGACTTATAATTCTGTGTTGACTACTGAGAACTCAACAAGATCATGCAGAAGGATCAATACCCTCTCCCACTCATCAATGAAATACTTAAATGAATAGAAAAAGCAAAATGATTTACAAAGCTTGACATCTCTGTGGCCTTCTATAAGATAAGGATTAATGAAGGTGATGAATGGCTAACTGCTTTTCATACATGTTACAGATTATACAAATGAACAGTGACTCTCTTTGAATTAGTGAATGCTCTGAGCATGTTCCAGAAATACATTAACTGAGCTCTATGAGATCTGCTTGACAAGATCACCTCAGTGTACATGAATGATATTCTGATCTTCATCAATGGACCACTCACTGAGCACTGCAAGCATGTATGACAAGTGCTTGACTGCCTATGTAAAGCTGAACTGTAAGTGGACATTGATAAATGTGACTTTGAGACCAAGTCTACAACCTATCTAGAATTCATCATCAAAGCTGAAAAAGGTGTACACATGGATTCTAAGAAGGTGGAAGCAATTCTCAACTGGAAGGCATCAGTCTTGATAAAAGAGACTAGAAGCTTTCTAGAATTCATCAACTTCTACTGAAGATTCATCAAAAACTTCTCCAATATCATACAACCACTGACAGATCTGACTCAGAAAGACACTGTATTTCAATGAACTGATGAAGCAGACACAGCATTCAAAAAGCTGAAGTGTATGTTCACAAGTGCCTCAATACTGCAATCATTCAATCTGAATAAGCATATGATTCTCAAAACAGACACCTCAGATTATGTAGTAGGTGGAGCACTGATGCAATATGATAATGAAGATGTTCTACAACTCTGTGTCTTCATCTTGAAAAAGATGTTGCCTGCTGAATGCAACTATGAGATCTACAACAAGAAGCTTCTAGCAATCATACAATGCTTTGAAGAATGGGAATCTGAACTCATGAGTATTGAGAGATTTGAGATTGTTATCAATCATAAGAACTTAGAGTACTTCACAACCACTTGTAAGCTCACTGAGAGACATATGCATTGATCATTGTTCCTTAGCTGTTTTTTGTTCACAATTCATTATCAATCTGAAGTAGAGAACATTCTTGCAGATGCTCTGTCTCACTGAGAATAAGATATATCATCTGATGACTTGAATGACAGATGGAAATACTGAGAGCATTGATTAATCAACTCTGCAATCATAGAAAGTTCTATGCAACCAGATGAACCCTGCATACATATCAATCAGTTCCAAGCTCAAGAACCCTCACTCAAAGAACAATGAAGACTAGTGACAGAGACAGATGAATTCTGACAACAAGCTGCTGAAGCCATACAAAGCAAAGCATCTCAATTCCCCACAGATGTATATTCAAGAACAGATATCTCAGCATGTTCAATTGATAATAACAACTGCTTACACTTTCAAGATAGACAATGAGTCTCTGATTCAGAATCTCTATGAACATGGATCATGCAAGAAATTCATGACTCATCAATGATCAGACATTCAGAATATGAAATCATGTACAACATCATCATCTGAGAATTCTACTGACCAGATATGTCAAAAGACATATGCTGGTTTGTATGCAACTGTGATTGCTGTGGCTCAGTGATGGTATGATGTGAATGCTGAAAAGAGATGCTGAAGCCTCTATCTGTTTCTGACTGAACTTGATGTGATATAGCTATTGATTTTGCAGTTTTCTTATTCAAAAGTGAAGGTTCTATAAACATTCTAGTCATTGTCAACTGACTCAGCAAGAGTGTAATACTACAGCTCTGTGACAAGATGAATGCTGAAGTAGTTGCAGATGTCTTTGTCAGAAGTCTGTTCTATTGTATACACAGTCTGTCTTCATTCATTGTGTCAGATAGAGACAGTCAATTCATCAGTGCACTCTGAGCCTGCATATGCCAATTATTAAGAATTGAATGAAAGTTATCAACAGTGTACCACTCAGAGACTGATGAAGCTACTGAGAGAATGATACAAATGATAAAGAACATTCTCTGTAAGTTCTGCAATTATATACAAGACAACTGAAGCAATCTGCTGTCACATGCTGAGATTGCAATTAACAGTTGAGATTCTGCTATGACAGATGTAAGCCCATTCTTTCTTCTATATGAATACAACTTAGAGATTCTGAACTTCTTCAAGACTCTCTGAGAAACTGTGTACATCTGCAGTCTTATACAGACAGCAGAGAACATCATGAGCAAGCTGAAGAAAGTCTGTGAATAGACAGAAGCTTCAATAATCAGCACTCAGCAAAATTATGAGAATTAAATGAACATCAGAAGAAGTTCTGCAATCTGATATCATGTAGAAAACAAAGTCTGACTAGATCTCAAGAATATAAGAATGAACCACTTCTTGTGTATGCTAGATTACCACCACATCAAGTATACAGTGAAGAAAGTGCTAGACACATATGATTATCAACTCAACACCTCATCTGACATCTATGATGTCTTTCATATGAACCTGCTCCAACCCACAGCCGAGGATCCATTCCCCTCCCAGAGAACCTTCGATTGACAGCCACCCATCATTGTAGAAGAAGATAATGAACTTGAGTGAGAAATTAAAGCAATTCTTGATGATAGAACCAACCACTGCCACTGCAAATATCTCATCAAATGAGTAGAATATGATCATCTGATCTGGGAATCTGCATCTGTCTTGGAGAACACCACTGTCCTCAACATCTATGAGTCCTCACTCACTCTGATAGAAGGGGATAATGTGATGGGTTAGCATCTGTTAGTAATCAACTTATGCAATCAACTCTTCTTCTGCATTCACTTGTTTCTGATTACTGTGATCTTGTATAATTCTTGATATTCTTCTGCTCTGTGCTCTGCACTCATGTAGTTTCTAACAATTCTTCTGTGTAGCTCTTAACATTCTTCCACTCCATGCTTCACACTTGTGTAGTCTCTAATGATTCTTCCATGTAGCTTCTAATGTTCTCCCACTCTGTGTTCTGTGCTCATGTAGTCTCTAACAATTCTTCCATGTAGCTCTCAATGATTTCCCCACCCCACACTCCATGCTTGTGTAGTCTCTAACAATTCTTATGTGTATCTCTTAATGTTCTTTCACTTCACACTCCACTGTGGAGCAGCTTCTGATATTCTTCTGTTCTGAACTTTTCTCTATAAGAACCCTCTTCATACAACCCTTTCTTCTGATTTCTTTTCTCTTTCTTTCCTTAATCAATTCGTAATCTGTAATTAGAATAGTACCAAATCGTTAATCGAAGTACGCCCGTTACACATATTTTTTAATCTTGAGTATTTATTTATGCATACAGGCTGTTTCAGCAGAATTCACAAGAATGAGCATTCTCATTCTCTTCTTCTCTCTTTTCTTTTTTGTATGCAAGGCATTCCCACTTTTCTCTTTCATTCACAATGACAACAACAATAAATTGATTATAAAATCCTCTCTTTCTCTGTCTTCTCTCTCAACTTCTTTTCTCTTCCTCTCTTCAGCTTTATCATCACCATCCACAGTACATATGACCTCTTTTGCATCAGAATTCATCATACTCTTGTTGTTTTCCCACTCCATACACTGCATGGAATGTCCATTTCATCATATCAAAGAAGAAGAACACTGACAGAGACTTGTGTATATAGTCAGAGAACAGATTTTTGATTTTTTTTTCCACAAAAAAGAAGATCAGCTTTCTTTCACAGTTTCTTTCACAGTATCACTCTCTTTCTCTCTTCATATATAGTGAACAAATATGAGTACTTCTCTGCTTCTCTACTGTACAGTATAGAAAACTGATTATAATGCAAGAGCTCTTGTTCTGTATAATTCTGTCACTGTTCAGTGCAATCTGACTCAGACTGAATTGATTGACTCATATCATTCAGCTGCTGAACATCAAGGTGGATGGCAGGAATGATCAGAGTATGACACAATATATGTCAGCAATTCTCAGCTGAGTATATTTTGTCATAATTCTCAATTTCATGCTCTGTTTGCTGTCTCTGACTTTGATATATCATACATCTGTACATGTATCAGAGCTGATCAAGTGTTGTTTCATCATTCATTGTATGTAAATGCTATTCTGATTCAATTCTGTGGTAGAACTCTTGTCACAGACTGTATGCAGTGTTGTACATTCTCTGAACTTAAATCATTCTCATTGTGCTGCTGTGTGTACAGCCACTTTGAAGGAGCATGTGTCAACTGCAAGTGGCATGATCATGCAATGTGCTGCTCCCTCCACAACTCTGTGAACCAGTCTGATATGTATGATGATTTCCATGATAGACAGCCATCACAGCTACAAGCATCAGTAGCAGATGATGCAGATCATGATACTCAGTCTGATACACAGAATAATCTCATTCTCATTGAATAGAGTATATACAAAGCTTTCATTTTTCTTTTCTTTATCTAGTTTCTCTGTTCTATTCTGTTCTTGCTCTTTGATCTCTGTTTCTTCATTATTATTATATATTATATTATTATAGAGTTAGATCTAGTCATATAGACTGTGTATGACACTCAGATGTTGACTTGCACTTCTATACAGTGTCTGAGATCAGTAGCTCTTTAATAGAAGTGAAGTCAAGCAAGTCATTTAGCTAGTGATTATATAACTTTCTATATGTGAAGTCACATGTACCTGAATTTAATAGTGTTTCTCTTACTAAATACAAGTATCCTGTATGTATGAACATGGAATTGAACACACACCAGCAATAACCTGGTTATATGCAGTGACATTGATGGCTGAGTGACTGCGCCTCCGCATATAACCTGGTTATTGTGAGGGTTGGGTTCAAACACGCCGTAACCCGACCCATCTATAACTCTGATTTCATTTCATTGATTATGAGAAATATTTAGATCTCAAATACTGTTCTTATCTTGATTTCTGAGTCACAGTCTCATTTGATTTCATTTTACAAAACAGAATCAAATGAAATCATGATTTACTCATAATTATATAATTGTAAGAGATGGTTGTAGATATAATTATGAGAGTAGTGTGAAGTATGTATGTAGAATATTAAAAAGATAGCAATCTCTATTATTCAAAGCTAATTGCTGATCTTCTAATATCTACAGATATCAGCAAGCATTATATAGATAATCATCATGTGCTACAGCTGTCTATAATGCTATACACTATATCTCTTCTCATGAATTCTGATGTGTTCTGTATTCTTCTATTGCTATATAGTTATTTTCTAATATAGATATCTTCATTGCATCTATTACAATTATCTTTCTTCTTCAAAGATCTGATCTTCAGAGCTTTTTACTGTGACATGTGAAGTTCATAATATGTGCTGTGTGGTTGATATTGTATGAAGTTCACAGAATTGAGCTGAATTAATTGTCAGAGTTAATTCTGAAATGTTGCTGTTTTGAGAGAATGTTTTTCCATCTTCAGTGTCATTGCAGTTCAATTATAATTTAGACACAACTTCTGAACCTCTTTTCTTTGACTTTTACATCAAAAAATCATATTCTAACAAAATCATCACCATCATCATCATCAATGATTTTTTATTTAAAAAGAATACATCAATTTATCAAACAAAGTACACTGTATTCTTCTATGTGATTTTTATTGTGAAATTCAAAGTTTTGATTGTGTGGTTGTGTTTTTCATTTTGGGTTGAATTTTGTGTTGTTGCAATTTTTTTGATCAATATTGCAATATTGATTTCAATCTTCAACATCTGTTTTTTTTTCTTATTGTTTTTGCTTCTCCTTCTTCTTTGAATAAGATCTTGATACTGATTAAAGTTATGATAGAATGTCAGAATCAGCTGTTTCTGTTGCTGGTTCAGAGTCTATGAAGAGTGATATACTGTCTGCTATCAAGAGTATTTGCTTAGATTATCTGAAGAGATTGCAGA
This sequence comes from Histoplasma ohiense, assembly GCA_017607445.1. Taxonomy (NCBI): domain Eukaryota; kingdom Fungi; phylum Ascomycota; class Eurotiomycetes; order Onygenales; family Ajellomycetaceae; genus Histoplasma; species Histoplasma ohiense. The sequence goes on along the minus strand of JAEVHH010000006.1, from coordinate 3,172,037 downwards.
ACTTCTCAGTATATTCTTGTTTTGTGAATGATGAACAGATATACTGTCACATCTGTCATATATCAAATAGAAGTTGTGCTGCTGTAAGTTTTCTTAAACTGAGATTGTTATGAATACTAACAGATTATAGATGTCTGAGTGCTTTCATGAAACTGATCAATCTTTGATCAATGAATTTCACAAAATACTGCTCTTCAATGAAGTTCTGAATGAAAGATTTGCTATGTATCAAACTGCTGTTGCAAGGTTTGTACTTGACATGCAGATCTATAAGAATGTAGATAGAGTTCTAGAATTCTATATGAACTCTGATAATCTGTTGTCACAGCAGAGTGTGATATTTGATTATAGCAGTATTTCAGAAAGTGTGTTTTCATATTCTGCTATTACATCAGTGTCATTCTTGCTGAGTCAAGATCTTGATATGTTATTTGAGTTGACTGATAATGTAGATGAAGATGAGGAAGTGAATGATTTCATTGAAATGTTAGAAAGAAACACAGCAGTATATTGCTGTTATTGTATTCAACATTTGATAACATCTTCTCATCATTATTATGAGTCTGTTGAGAGTTGATGCAAAAAATGCAAGCACTGCTCAGTGATGAAGCATTTCTGCATTTCAGTAAGTTATTATTCAAAACAGATGTTTTTACAGTATATAACATTAACTTTCTATTAGATGTCAGTGAATGCTGTTGAATTGACTCAGACAGTTATCAACACTGCTGAGAATCTAATTGTTGCTGATGTGAACACTTTGAACATTAATGTTTTGCAGAGCACTGTAACTGTGATGGTTAAATTCTTTGCTGTGAAGATTTGAAAGATTCAATGAGACAGTTCTTCTGAGGCTTCAGCTGAAACAGTGATTGATGAGATCTCAGTGATTACATTGCTGATTGCAGCTTTCAAGTCATTGTTGAAATGTTGTGCTTCATCAGTTGAGAAAATCTGAGATAATAAGCAGATTTGTCTTGATGACAATTTTTTGAATGACACTGATCAAGCTGAGACAGATCTGTTTTTTAATCTCTGAATGAAATAAATATATTCAGCAGTCATTGTCATCTTCTTCATTTTTATTTACTGACTGACTTCTGATAGATTTTATTAAACTGTTTCAAGTACTTCTGACTGTTCATCAAGTTTTTCTCAGATTTTCAAGAATTATCTGTGTCTGTACAATCTTTCCATTTGACAAGATATTGTGTTTGACTGCAGTATTGATGCTTGTCTAATATAGCTTCAACTTTTCATTTCTCTTGCATGTCTATAATTATCAGTTCTGCTTGTGGGATTTGTCTGTTGCATATGTGATAAGATTTGAGAAGGGAAACATGAAATACAGAATGAATTTCTTTATATTACAGCATGAGTTTTAGTTTGTACATCTGTGTACCACAGATATCAATTATTTGAAAGGGATTCAAAAATTGATGATCTAGTTTGGGTGAGGATTGCAAGGTGGATATATTTTTTGCACACAGCATTATTCAGTTCTCTATCTTAAAGCTTTTTGATATGTGATGCTGATTGTAATACTTTTTCTCAGCTGCTTTGACAGCTTTCAGATATTCTCAGATCTTGTTCTCTGCTTGCTTTATCTGTTTCACTTGTTTCATCACTGATTTTGACACATCTGTGTTTGGGGGTTCCACATCTATGCAAAGTTCAGTTGGTTGGCCGATTATTGCTTCAGATGATGTCATTTTTATCAATGTGTGGAAGATGTTGTTATATGTTCATTGCATCAGAGAAATCCATTCTATCCAATTATCTTGCTGATAGCTGCAATATGTGTGAAGATAATGTTCAATCATCTGGTTCAATCATTCTGTCTGACTGTTGATTTGCAGGTGGAATGCCATCAATAATTTTTGTTGAATATAAAGCAGATAACACAATGTTGATCAAAACTTGCTATTTATTAATGAATTTTGATTGCTAATAATGTTTGCAGGTAGGTCAAAGTTCTTCACAACTCTTCATACAATAATATCCACAAATTCTTCTGCATCTAGCTCTGAAGATGTGGGCACAATTATGACTCATTTGATGAATAAATCAACAAATATAACAATAGCATTATAGATTTGACTTCCCTTTTTATTATCTGACAGATCTTCAATAAAGTCCATGCTAATTGTATGTCATTTCTTATCTGGCACTGAATGTGGTTGTAGCAATTCATACAGCTTGTGCTGTGGTATTTTGATGCATTGACAGACATTGCAAGTTCTCACATATTCTGCAATCTCATTGCTCATATCATGCCACAAGTACTTGTGTTTGATTGCTTTGATGATTTTGTCATGTTCAAAATGGTCATCTTGAAGATCATTGTGATTCATTTTCATTATTTCATGTCTTATGATCTTGTTTTGTGATATGTAGACTTTACCATCTTTTCTGAGCAGATCATCTTTATCTACTGTTCAGATTGAATGATTATCTACACTAGTGTCATTTATCTCTAGTCTTCTGTGAAGTTCAGATGTGCTGGTGTTTCTATTCTGAATCTACAGTAAGAGTTTGATGATAGATTTGACTATCTCTTTGCAATAGACTGTCTCAGACTCAAATATTTTGATGACTAGAATCTGTGATATCAGAGTTTCTAGATTTAACTCTGTAATGTCTGTGATCTTGTTCTCATTCACAGATGCATTCTTTATTCTGCAGAGATTGTTGTCATCAACAACTACAGATTTCTTCACTCAACAATTTTCATTAACTTGCAGATCTTTTCACATCATCTTGACATATTGATCTAACTTTGTATTTTCTTTTATCTTTAGTGATTTAAAGATCCTCTTACACAGCTTCTCTTGCAGAATAGAGAGTCTCATCAAAAGAGCTGTGTATTTTACAAAATCAGAGCAACAACTTGATGCATCTGCAGGATTATTTTTCTCAGAACAGTGCTCTATTTCAAAATCAAACACTGAGAGCATTTCCATTCAGTGAATCTGACACTCATTTAGCTGCTTCATCATCATGAAGCACTGGAGGTTGACATGATCAGATAAAACAGTTATTGAGTGTCTGCTATTATATAAATAGTAGCATCATTGTCTGAAAGCTTCTACAATCAGCAACATTTCTAGATCATATATTTGATAATGTCTTTCTATTTCTGTGAGCTTTCTAGACCAAAACACAATCAGGTGTCAGTGATCATCATTCATTAATTGTGATATTACTACAGTGATTGCAACATCAGATTCATCCATTTCTATATAAAGTTTTCACTGCAGATCAAAGTGGACCAACAACAGTGCTTTTGTAAAGCATTCTTTTAACTGCAAAATTGCATGCTTGCAGTTTTTGTCTAACTGAACAGATGTGTTATTCTTCCCTCTTTTCATTTCATAACCTTTTAACAATTCAGTCAGAGGTGCTGTTATTATTGAGAACTTGTATATGAATCAACAATAGAAATTGATGAATTCTAGAAATATTTGCAATTCATTTATAGTTCACAGTTCTGATCAATCTAGAATTGTGTCAACACAGCATTTCTCAACAGTAATGCTCTGTGTGGTAACCACAAAACCCAAAAATCCAATTTCTGTTGTGTGGAACATACACTTACTAAGTTTGACATATAGTCTCCATTGCCTTAACCATTTCAGCATGTTCTTAACATGGACAACATGTTCATCAAGTGTGTTTGAATAGATCACAATATTATCAAGATAAGCCACACAATATACATCTAAAAGATCACTGAGAGCTTTGTTGATATAAAATTGAAAGATCACAGAGACATTGATTAGCTCAAAAGATAAGACTAGATATTCAAAATATTCATATCATGTTCAAAATGCTGTTTTTCATTCATTCTCTGTCTGTATACAAATTCTATAATATGCATCTCTAAGGTTCAGCTGTGTATATATTTTGACACCTGCTAATCTATCAAGTATTTCACTTATCAAGAGCAGTGGATATCAATTCTTGACCATTATTTCATTCAATCCTCAATAATTCATACAAAGACACAGAGTTTCATCTTTCTTGAGCATGAATAATACTGACATATCTGCTGAGCTCTTGAATAGATGTATTCAATTCTTCTCTAATGCTTTTTCAATATATTCTCAGAGGACAGAGAGTTCTTGAGGTGATAAATTATATATCAGTCAGTATGAGGATTTCTTGCCAGGTTTGAGATCTATGACATGATTGTGAGGTGTGTATTCTGCATCAGATATGTCTTCTCAGAACACATCAAGATAATCTTTATAATCATCTGAAATATTTGACTCAGTTGCTGCACTCACAGCTTGTAATGATAAAGCAGTGAATATAATATTGCCATCATCAATTAGTATTGTGAATTCTTTAGCAGTATTCAGATGCACATGGTTAATATTTGATGCTTTTCTATAGATTCAGCATCTTCACACCCAGTCAATATCAGAGTTTGCAGATTCCAACCACAGCATGCTCAAAATTACATCATATTCATTAATGTCAGCTTCTTCAAAATGGTGGAATCCTTCTTGAAGGACATGTTCATCATCAATAATCTTCATTGCAGCTCTTCATTGTTCATACAACTTAATTTTATAATTATCAACTGCTTTCACTACTTTTGATTTATCTTCTGTCTTTGAGAAATATTTTGATGCCCAGGCATGGAACACAAAGTTTGCATATGTGTCAGAATCCACTAGCATCCACATCATCAACCATTCTGCTTCTGTCAGCATTCATGTATTCATCATCAATAATCATTTATCTCACAGTCTAGTTGTTTGTATTCCCAATGCAGCAGCTGCTTCTACAATTGAGATTGTTGATTTTTTGCTTGTCAAACTTGATTGCACTTTTTGAAGTGTAACATTCAACAATCATTTGCAATATGACCCTTCTTATGACAGTGAGAACACTTCTTCATTCAGTTATATTTATCTTTCTTGATTTGTTCAGTTGAATCTATTTATTCCTCTTGTTTCCTCTTGTTCTGACAGTTGCTAGATTTATCAGAACAATGCTGATTTCCTACAAATATCACAGATCTTTCTTTGCAAATAGTATATCATCACTCTGACATATTTTCTTTGAGAGTCTGTAGAGTTCAAAGCAACTCTTTGTAGTTCTGAAGCTCTTGATTTCAATGATTGAGTTCTGTGTGTAATATCTTCAATGTCTTACTATGCAAGTTATCCATTCTTTGTTCTTTGCTATATAGAGATAAGTAGTACTCTCAGTCTTTGAGATATTTAGAGAAATTGTGTATCAATTGTCATTCTTGTTGTTTTGCATCTTGAAACTTTTGACTCATCAATCAGTGTTGATACTATGGATTGTTAATTTGTATTTCTAGATGTGATAGTATATCATCAAAAGTCAACAGTGTTGCCCCTCCACATCTCTCATACAATGATACAAAATTCAACCATTTCTGCTTAATGTGGGTGTCAAGGTAGAGTTTAGCATCATTTATCTTGTGTTCTTTCTTTTGATAATATCAGCAGTGATGTGTAAAGAGAGTCAATATGTGATCTTTATAGTTCTTGAATTCTAACATATTTTTTCCTCAATAATAGTTCTTAATCTTCAATCTCAGTGGTGTTTCATTATCATCATCTGTATTGTTCACAGATTGATTTTGCAGTGGTTCTGTGGTGATATTCTGAGTTAATTGAGGCTTGATGAGAGTATCTCCACAAATCTGCACTTTCAACTCATTGAGTCACTGTTGTGCATGCAGAATAGCTAATTGCTGCTCTTGTTCATGAATTTGATCATTCAACTGTTGCAAATGTGCATTGTGATCATTGAAGGCAGTAGAGGATTCAGATTGATTTTCAAGGAATCTTGTGTGTGTCAAGACCATCTTGTGTGTTTTAACTAATGTTGCATGCTTTATTGTAAATGTGTGTAACAACAGACCACTCAAATAAAGTTTCAAGCAATTAGAATTGTAAGAGATGGTTGTAGATATAATTATGAGAGTAGTGTGAAGTACACATATAGAATGTTAAGAAGATAGCAATCTCTATTATTCAAAGCTAATCACTGATCTTCTAATATCTATGAATATCAGTGAGTATTATATAGATGACCACTATGTGCTACAGCCATCTATAATGCCATGCACTATATCTCTTCTCATTAATTCTGATGTGTTCTGTGTTCTTCTATCGCCACATAGCTATTTTCTAATATAGATATCTCCGTTGCGCCTATTACAAATGCTCTGTGTGGTAATCACAAAACCCAAAAATCCAATTTCTGTTGCATGAAATGTACACTTACTAAGTTTGGCATATAGTCTCCAACATCTTAACCATTCCAGCACATTCTTAACATGGATGACATGCTCATCAAGTGTGTTTGAATAGATTACAATATCATCAAGATAAGCCATGCAATATACATCTAAAAGATCACTGAGGGCTTTGTTGATATAAGATTGAAAGATTGCAGAGGCATTGATTAGCTCAAAAGATAAGACTAGATATTCAAAATGTTCATATCATATTCAAAATGCTGTTTTTCATTCATCTCTCACTCATATGTGAATTCTATAATACACATCTCTAAGGTTCAGCTGTGTATATATTTTGACATCTGCTAATCTATCAAGTATTTCACTTATTAAGAGCAGTGGGTATTGATTCTTGACTGTTATTTCATTCAATTCTTGATAATCCACACAAAGATGCAGAGTTCCATCTTTCTTTGATGTGAATAACACTGATATGTCAGCTGAGCTCTTGAATGGATATATTCAATTCTTCTCTAATGCCTTTTTGATATATTCTCAGAGGACAGAGAGTTTTTGAGGTGATAAGTTATATATCAGTTGATATGAGGGTTTCTTGCCAGGTTTGAGGTCTATGGCATGATTGTGAGATGTGTGTTCCATGTCAGATATGTCTTCTTGAAATACATCAAGATAATCTTTATAATCATCTGAGATATTTGGCTCAGTTGCTGCACTCACAGCTTGTAATGATAAAGCAGTGAATATAATATTGTTATCATCAATTAGTGTTGTGAATTCTTTAGCAGTATTCAGATGCATGTGGTTAATATTTAATACTTTTCTATAGATTCAGCATCTTCACACTCAATCAATATCAGAGTTCACAGCTTTCAATCACAGTATACTCAAAATTACATCATATCTGCTAATATCAGCTTCTTCAAAATGATGGAATTCTTCTCAGAGAATATGTTTGTCATCAATAATCTTCATTGCAGCTCTTTGTTGTTTATATGATTTAATCTTATGATTATCAACTGCTTCCACTACTTTTGATTTATCTTCTGTCTTTGAGAAATATTTTGATGCCCAGGTATGAGACACAAAGTTCACATTCATGTCAGAATTCACTAGCATTCACACCATCAACCATTCTGCTTCTGTCAGCATTTATATATTCATTGTCAATAATCATTTATCTTGCAGTCTAGTTGTTCATATTCTCAATGCAGCAGCTGCTTCTATGATTGAGATTGTTGATTTTTTGCTTGTCAAACTTGATTGTGCTTTTTAAGATGTAACATTCAACAATCATTTGCAATATGACTCTTTTTATAACAGTGAGAACACTTCTTCATTCAGTTATATTTATCTTTTTTGATTTGTTCAGTTGAATCTGTTTGTTTCTCTCATTTCCTCTTGTTTCAACAGTTGCTAGATTTATCAGAATGACACTGATTCTCTATAAATATCACAGATTTTTCTTTGCAAATAGTATGCTGTTGCTCTGACATATTTTTCTCAAGAGTCTGTAGAGTTTGAAGCAACTTTTTATAGTTCTGAGGCTCTTGATTTCAACAGTTGAGTTCTGTGTATAATATCTTCAATGTTTTACTACACAAGTTATCCATTCTTTGTTCTTTGCTATATGAGGGTAAGTAGTATTCCCAGTTTTCAAGATATTTAGAGAAATCACATATCAATTGTCATTCTTGTTGCTTCATATCTTGAAACTTTTGATTCATCAATCAGTGCTGGTTCTGTGGATTGTTAATTTGCATCTCTAGATGTGATAGTATATTGTCAAAAGTCAACAGTGTTACTTCTTCACATCTCTTATACAATGATATAAAATTCAATCATTTCTGCTTAACATGGGTGTCAAAGTAGAGTTTAGCATCATTTATCTTGTGTTCCTTCTTTCAATAATATCAGCAGTGATATGTAAAGAGAGTCAATATGCAATTTTTATAGTTCTTGAATTCTAATATATTTTTTTCTTGATAATAGTTCTTAATCTCTAATCTCAGTGGTGTTTCATTATCATTGTCTGTATCATTCACAGATCAATTTTGCAGTGGTTCTGTGGTGATATTCTGAGTTAATTGAAACTCAATGAGAGTATCTTCACAAATCTGCATTTTCAACTTATTGAGTCACTGTTGTGTATGCAGAATAGCTAATTGCTGCTCTCATTCACAGATTTGATCATTCAACTGTTGCAAACATGCATTGTGATCATTGAAGGCAGTAGAGGATTCAGATTGATTTTCAAAGAATCTTGCATATATCAAGATCATCTTGCATGTTTTAACTAACATTGCATGCTTTATTGTAGGTGTGCATAACAACAGACCACTCAAATAGAGTTATGAGTGATTAGAATTGTAAGAGATGATTGTAGGTATAATTATGAGAGTAGTGTGAAGTACATATATAGAATGTTAAGAAGATAGCAATCTCTATTATTCAAAGCTAATCACTGATCTTCTAATATCTACAGATATCAGCAAGCATTATATAGATGATCATCATGCACTACAGCTGTCTATAATACTGTGTGCTATATTCCTCCTCATTAATTCTGGCGTGTTCTGTGTTCTTCTATTGCCATATAGCTATTTTCTAATATAGATATCTCCGTTGCGTCTATTACAATAATACATATACCTTTATGCTGAATGGTGGCTAATTATGATGTGAGTGTTATCAAATATTGTTATCTTTTTGATGTCAACAACAGAAATATCATTATATATCTGTAAACATTTTGAAAATTAAAAAAAAAAAACAAAAACAACAACTGAGAATATTATAAAAAAAAAACAAAAACTTTCAGTAAAAAAAAAAAAAAATAAAAAAATAAACAAATAAACAAATGAAAAAAACTTATTTCTTCAATCTATAATCATCAAAAAAATTGCTATTCAATTCTTGAATGATTTTCATCATCAATCTAATATCCCTCACAGTGAGAGTCATCTGTTTATAATAAATTATAGTCTTAAGATCATCTGTGAAATGATTAGTGAGATATTGTTACATTAATTTTCACATAATATCATACACTCAAAAAATGTGATCAATGTGATTTTGACTGTAATTTGAAGAGTATCAAGAGCAGAACACTGAAAGTGATACTTTCTCTCATCAATTTTCTGAACAAAACAGACAAATGTAGTTCAAAGATTGCTTGAGCTGTTCAAAGCTTCTAAGCTTTGCAGCTCTTTTTATACGAATTAACTAGTGCAATAGCATACACCATCCTTGATAATGGAGGGTGGTGTATGTCATGTGTAACGGGCGTACTTCGATTAACAATTTGGTACTATTCTAATTACAGATTACGAATTGATTAAGGAAAGAAAGAGAAAAGAAATCAGAAGAAAAGGTCATACAAAGAGAGTTCTTATAGAGGAAAGTTCAGAGTGAAAGAATATCAGAAGCCACTCCACAGTGAAGTATGGAGTGGAAGAACATTAAGAGATATGCATAAGAATTATTAGAAGCTACACAAGCACAGAACATGGGATGGAGGAATCATTGAGAGCTACACAGAAGAATTATTAGAGACTACACAAGTGCAGAATACAGAGTAGAAGAATGTAAAAAGCTACACAAAAGAATTGTTAGAGACTATATGAGCACAGAGTATGAAGTGGAAGAACATTAAGAGCTACATGAAAGAATTGTTAGAAACTACACAAGTGCAGAGCACAGAGTGGAAGAACATTGAGAATTATGCAAAATCACAACAGTCAGAAACAAGTGAATGCAGAAGAAGAGTTGATTGCATAAGTTAATTACTAATGAATGCTAACCCATCACATTATCCCTCTCTACTGAGGTGAGTGAGGACTCATAGGTGTTGAGAGCAGCAGTGTTCTTCAAGACAGACACAGATTCCCAGATTGAACAATCATATTCTACTTATTTGATGAGATATTCACAGCAGTGGTGGTTGATTCTATTGTCAAGAATTGCTTCAATTTTCCACTCAAGTTTATTGTCTTCTTCTACAATGACAGATGACTGTCAATTGAAGATTCTCTGTGAGAGGAATGAATCCTCAGCTGTGGGTTGAAGCAGGTTCATATAAAAGATGTCATGAATGTCAGACAGAGTGTTGAGTTGATAATTGTGTGTGTCTAGCACTTTCTTCACTGTATACTTGGTGTGATGATAATCTAGTGTATGTGAGGGATGGTTCATTCTTATATTCTTAAGATTCAGTCAGACTTTGTCTTCTATATGATATCAGATTGCAGAACTTCTTCTGATGTTCACTTGATTCTTATAATCTTACTAAGTACTGGTCATTGAAGCTTCTGCTCATTTGTGAACTTTCTTCAGCTTGCTCACAATATTCTCTGCTGTCTGTATGAAGCTGTGGGTGTACACAGTTTCTCAGAAAGTCTCAGAGAAGTCCAGAATCTCTAAGTTGTATCTGTGTAGAAGAAAGAATGAGCTTACATCTGTTATAGCAGAATTTCAATCATTAATCACAATCTCAGTGTGTGGCAGTAGATTGCTTCAGTTGTTTTGTATGTAATTACAGAACTTACAGAGAATGTTCTTTATCATTTATATCATTCTTTTGATAGCTCCATCAGTCTCTGAATGATACATCATTGATAACTTTTGTTCAATTCTTAATAATTGACATACACAGACTCAGAGTGCACTGATGAATTGACTGTCTCTATCTGACACAATGAATGAAGGCAGACTGTGCATATAATAAAACAGGCTTCTGATGAAGACATCTGCAACTACTTCAGCATTCATCTTGTCACAGAGCTGTAGTATTATGCTCTTGCTGAGTCAGTCAACAATGACTAGAATGTTTGTAGAACCTCTGCTTTCAGATAAAGAAACTGCAAAATTGATAGCTATATCATATCAAATTCAGTTGAGAACAGATAGAAGCTTCAATATCTTTTTTTAGCATTCATATCATGCTGTCACTGAGCTGCAGTGATCACAGTTGTGTACAAACTGGTGTATGTCTTTCAACATATCTGATCAGTAGAATTCTCAGACAACAATGTTGTATATGATTTTGTGTTCTGAGTGCTCAGTCATCAGTAAGTCATGAATTTCTTGCATGATCTGTGTTCATAGAGATTCTGAATCAGAGACTCATCATCTATCTTGAAAGCATAAGCAGTTGTCATTGTCAATCAAATATGCTGAGATATCTGTTCTTGAGTATACATCTGTGAGGAATTGAGATGCTTTACTTCATATGACTTCAGCAGCTTGTTGTCAGAATTCATCTGTCTCTGCTGCTAGTCTTCATTGTTCTTTGAGTGAGGGTTCTTGAGCTCAGAACTGGTTGATATGTACACAGAGTTCATCTGATTGTGTAGAACTTTCTATAATTGCAGAGTTGATTAACTGATACTCTCAGTGTTTCCATCTGTCATTCAAGTCATCAGATGGTATATCTTGTTCTTGATGAAACAGAGCATCCACAAAGATATTCTCTACTTCAGATCAATAACAAATTGTGAACAAAAAACAGCTAAGAAACAATGACCAACACATATACCTCTCAGTGAGCTTACAAGTGATTGTGAAGTACTCTAGATTCTTATGATCAGTAACAATCTCAAATCTCTTGACACTCATGAGTTCAGATTTCCATTCTTCAAGATATCATATGATCACTAGAAGCTTCTTGTTGTAGATCTCATAATTGCATTCAGCAGATGACATCTTTTTTGAGATGAAGACATAAGATTGTAGAATATCTTCATTGTCATATTGCATCAGTGCTTCATCTACTACATAATCTGAGATGTCTGTTTCAAGAATCATATGCTTATCTGAATCAAATGATTGCAGCATTGGGGTGTTTGTGAACATATGCTTCAGCTTTTTGAATGCTGTGTCCACTTCATCAGTCCATTGAAATACAGCATCTTTTCAGATCAGATCTATTAGTGATTGTACAATATTGAAGAAGTTCTTGATAAATCTTCAGTAGAAGTTGACAAACTCTAGAAAGCTTCTAGTCTCTTTTACTGAGACTGATATCTTTCAGTTGAGGATTGCTTCCATCTTCTTAGAATCCATATATATGTCTTTTTCAGCTTTGATGATGAATTCTAGATAGATTGTAGACTTGATCTCAAAGTTGCATTTGTCAATGTCCACTTGCAGTCCAGCTTTTCATAGATGATCAAGAACTTGTTGTATGTGCTTACAGTGTTCAGTGAGCAATTCATCAGTGAAGATCAAGATATCATTCATGTACACTGAGGCAATCTCATCAAGCAGATCTCATAGGGCTCAGTTAATGTATTTCTGAAACATACTCAGAGCATTCACTAATTCAAAGAGGGTCACTGTTCATTCATATAATCTATAACACATATGAAAGACAATTAGTCATTCATCATCTTCATTAATCCTTATCTTGTAGAAGGCTGCAGAGATGTCAAGTTTCATAAATCATTTTGCTTTTTCTATCTGTTCAAGTGTTTCATTGATGAGTGGGAGGGAGTATCAGTCCTTCTGTGTAATCTTGTTGAGTCCTCAATAATCAACACAGAATCATAAGCCATCTTCTGATTTCTTCACAAACAGTACAGATGCTGCAGTGGATGAGTTGCTAACACAAATAAAATCTTTGTCTAGTAATTCATTGAGTGTTTTTTGTAGAATGAGAAGCTTGTTGTGTGACATGCTGTAGAGAGAACCTCAGAGCAGTTGCAGATTCTTATCATCTTTCTTGATGAGCTCAATCATATGATCTATACTGAGTTCTCAGTGAGAGGGAAGCTTTTCAGCTTCTTTCTCATTGAACACATCTGTGAAGTCTTTGTACAATTCAGATAGTTTCTTACACAGTTTCTTAAGATCTTTAGATTCTAACTTTTCTAACACTTTCTTGATATCTGCTATGCTAGCAGTGAACACTTGGACATTCTTCTTCTCATGCACTTGATGAGTTAGTAGTTTGTACACTTTCACTGATATCTGAGTGAGATCAGCAGTTCTATTGACATTCTTCTCATAAACATGATCATCTTCTGAGAAAATAAGACAGTGGTTGCATGCATTCAACAAGGTTTCAAATTCTGTGAGTCATGATAGACTGAGCATTAGATCATACTCAAGATCTTGTATTTCATATATGTATACATTCTTTTTCTCATGTTCTTCTACATCAATATTAAATCTTATCATGTTGTAGAAGACAGATCCTCTGAGACTGTCAAATCCACTGAGTTTATACAGTTTGAAAAAGAGAATACACTGAAGCTTATGCTTCTCAATCAGCTGAGTGTCTATAAGAGTGTAGTGAAGAAAACCACTGTCTATCATTGCTCATACATTGACTAAGCTATTTACAATGACAGAGATCATGATTGCATTCACTTGCATCTTCTGCTCAAATCTTCAGCTAGCTTTCTGCTTCTTGAACTCTCATTCACATTTTAGAGCAAGAGCTCATCTTTTCTCTGTTCTTGTCTATCCACAGACAACACAGTGTTCACATGTATGAGGGGTTTACTCAGAACAATTGCATTTGAACATTGATTTGTGAAGTGTTCTGACTTGTCACAGTGTATGCAGACTTCTCTGACAATTTGATCAGTGATGTTCTTCTCTGAGATGTTAGAGATCCTCAAGTGACTTGCATTCACATGTGGAACTCAGTTCATTGATTCTGATTCAGAGATGAGTAATGCTGCAGAGTGATTTGAAGTATACACATTTATTCAGTGAAATCCTCTGCAATTTTGAAGTGTGTGAAACTGAGACAGATCATTGTCCAACAGACAAAGATCAGTGCAGAATTCACTGTATATTGAGAGCTTCAGACATTTTATACTTCAGTTATGCAACTGAAAGTTCAAGTTCTTGAACAATATATTGATCTTGATGATATCATCTCAGTCTTGCTCATCTGCTTCTAGGAGTTTGTGATTGAATTCAGAAAGATAAGTTGTCAACACAACATTCATCTGATGAGTTTGATTAAGTCAGTCAAACACCTTGGCTTGAAGCATAGAATCAAGAAAGAAAGAGTTGAGTTGTTGAAAGACTAGCTCTGATGTACACTGATGATTCTGACAATGACTCATTCAGAGTTGAAATTTTGCTAATGCATTGCCATTCAATCTGCTATGAATATACCACACTTGATTGGATAGTGAGCCTATTGCTCATCCATCAATGTTCAATTTGGTATTCACTTTTGACTTCCATGTGAGGTAGAGTGCTAGATCTCTTTTGTATTTGTCAAGAATTGAGAGCTTCTCTCTTGAGGGCTTTTCATGAGATGTGGATGTAGAAGAAATGATGAATGTGGAAGTGCTCATTTCAGCAAGTTGTTGTTGCAATTCAGTCATCTGTAGTGTCTGCTGCTGAAGGATGCTTTGTAGATCTAAGTTATCATCCACCATGTTTGAATGTGGTGGGTGTTTGTAGAATTGTTTGTAGTTCATTTTGATATCTAAGAACATGTAATAATAAAAAAAAAGAAAAAGAAATACTTGTAGACACTCAGTTCTCTCACAGACACTATTTGCAGTGTTGCAGCACTAAGCTTGATCAAGCTTCTTCATGAACACTATTCACAGTGTTACAGTTCATAGACACTCAGACCTCATAGAACACAGTTGATTGTGTTTCAGATGCTTAGACACAACAGTCTATATAACTAACAATAGAGACACTCAAACTCACAAGGAATCTCTTATAATGACTAGACACTCAGACCTGTAAACAACACACTCAGATGTAAGAACTGATAACAAAACACTCAGGCCTTAAACAACACACTCAGATGTAAGAACTAATAATGAGACATTTGAGTCTAAAACACAGAAGAATCAATTCATAATGTAACAGATATACTTCAATTAATGATTTGATACTATTCTAATTACAGATTACAAATTGATTAAGAAAAGAAAGAGAAAAGAAATCAGAAGAAAAGATCATACAAAGAGGATTCTTATAGAGAAAAGTTTGAGACAGAAGAATATCAGAAGCCACTTCACAGTGAAGTGCAGAGTGGAAGAACATTAAGAGATATGTGTAAGAATCATTAGAAGCTACACAAGCACAGAATGTGGGGCAGGGAAATCATTGAGAGCTACATGGAAGAATCATTAGAGACTACACAAGCACAGAACACAGAGCAGAAGAATGTAAGAAGCTACACAGAAGAATCATTAGAGACTACACAAGTGCAGAGCACAGAGTGGAAGAACATTAAGAGCTATACAGAAGAATCATTAGAAACTACACAAGTGCAGAGCACAGAGCAGAAGAACATCGAGGGTTATGCAAAGTCACAACAGCCAGGAATGAGCGGGTGCAGGAGGGGAGTTGATTGCGTAAGTTAATTACTAACAGATGCTAACCCGTCACATCATGGAAGAATAATAAGCTGAAATTACCACATCCTCCTCTATCAAATCTGTCTACACTCTTGTGATGGAAATAGTGTTATGCTGTGTGTGTCTGCTTTTGCAATGCACTATTCCGCAATAGATAAGGTGCTCACTTCATGCACACAAGAGTCTCTATCACAACAACACCAGCTTATCACTAACAACATCATATTCACAACTATTCTCTTCCATTCACTCTCTTGTACTCTCTTCACTCAATCTCTCTTGCTCTGCTTCAATTGTTCTACACATCTATCCTCTTTCATTGAATGTCTAGCCCTTTTATTCTGCAATATAACATCTGATTGCTGTGTCTTCTGCTGTTCTGATTGTGTTGTGCAATCTATTGATAAGTTCTCATCAATCAAACCTTGTTGAAAGCTAATCTAGCTGCAAATCAACAGCTTTCACAGTTGCTAACTGTTGTTAGCTTCTACTTCTTATCATCAGAGTATCTGTTTTACTTATGATTATTCCATCTCTTCTTCTGATGCCCCTTCTGCATGTGATCTCACTTCTATTGAGGAGATTGTCTATAATGATGTTGTGAGGGTAGATGATGACAACATGGCTACCTCTGTTGACAATGAGAATGTAAGTGAAGCAGTCAGTGAGAATATGAGCAGTGGTGGCAGCATTTGTGATGATGATGAAATGATGAATGTCTCTGTGTTGTTCTCTGTCACTGTCTTCTCTGCTCTTATTTATGTCTTCATTTTCTCTGCTTCTCTCAGCTTCATCTCTTTCATCTCTGTCAATTTTTCTCCCTCTTTCTACACTGACTTCTCTCTTTTGTCCACTCTTTGAGAAGCTCTACACATCTTTCACAGCTCTTTTCTCTATTCTCCCCACCCCTCTTCTTCTTCCACTGTCTTCACTAAGATGTGTTTTCATATGCAAGTATTGTACAACACAATCTATTTCATCAGCTATTCATTCATTGCACTTCTTGCTCAGAGCAAGTACAAAATATTCAGCAATCTTACACATTCTCTGAATTCTGCTGTCATTCATACTGATTATGCTGAGTGTATGTTATATCTCTTCTTGTTCTTTCTCTACAACTTTCATTCTAACTTTTATAGATGAAATTGTACAGAGTCTCTGTGTTGTTGAGATTATGACAGACAAGAACTCTCATATTATATTTGTTTACATCAATTTTTGTATTGCTTCTCTGTCTTCACATACTTTCAGTCTGTCAGATGAGTGTCTTTGTCCTCTTTGTTGATGAATGACTTCTGAATTAGTTATTCATAGAAAAGAAATACATGTGCAGAGTAGTCTGAATGATGATGTGGTGTTTTTTTATACTTGAGATGAGTATACATCTGTTTCTTATGCAGATTGTGTGAGAAGCAAAGAGTCATTTCAATTTTGCATTCTATCTTCTGTATATGATCATTCTGCTGATTGTCTCTGCCTCTGTTGCAACTGTCTTTGAAGCTTCAAGAGGAGTTTCTGTTTCTTTGATAAGTGTATGCTTCTTTCTTTTCATTGTGATGGCTGTTAATACTTCTACAGTTACTTCTGACATCATTCTGTGTATGTCTATCTCTGCTCTCTTCTCAGATTCTTTCACCACTCATTTATTCTTCTCTGCTCTTAATTTCACTTCTTCTCTTTCTTTGACTTCTGTTGGGCAAGCATTCATCATCTGTTTCTGTAGAAATTTGAATGTCTGCTCAACTGTTTTGCTCATTTTCTTCTTGTCCTCCCCTCTTCTGACTGGTTTTTCTCTGTGTACACATGCTCATCATTTTGTTGAGCTTTCTGCAAATCTTCTCATTGAAGATGTTGAATCAGTGTGTCAGACTCTGTGTGAGATGGAGATGTGTACTGCACTTCTGCACATGCATCTTGAGATTCTGAAGTTCTTGACACAGATCAAATTTTAGTTTCTCTATTGTTGTGTATGGATAGTTTCTGAAGATTGCTGATTTGAGTGTTTTTGTTGGCGTGCATCTTTCTTTTTGTTTCATTCATGTATTTTTAGGAATTGGGCAAAGCTCTTGTGGTGGTCATTAGAGCTGCATGTGAATAGATATTTTTTCTGATTTCCTCTTTTTCCTTTCTTTTCTAGTCATTAATCTTACACAACCTTTTATCAGTTCTACATTTGATGACTAGATACAGCAGATCTCATATTTTTCAATGAGAGTCTTCTGTCTTCATGTATTATACTGTTCCTCTTCACAAGCTCAGACAACTACAGCAAATGACTCATTGAAATTAATTTCATTCAATCTCTGAGTGTTCTCAGATGCTGATATAGCTTGATCCAACACATTCACTGACATTTCTGATAGTTCATCCTCTGAGATCTCTGCAATTGAGCTAGTGTAGACAGTTGAATCCTCTTCTGAATCTCTTTGTTTCTTGCAATTCAATTCATGTGCTGATCAGCTGTCTCTAGTTCATCTCTGACCACATTGCATCTGCTGTCTATGTTGCAATATTGTACAGCCAGCAACAGTCTTGTCACTTATTGAGATGTGCTGTATGCCTGCCTTTTCCATTTCCTTTCATTTTTTTTTGATTATTGTTGAGAGGTCTGAGTAAGTGATATCATCTGATTCATAAACATCAATGATTTTTCTAACTTCTCTGAGCTTTTCTATCATAAGTTCTCTTTTCTTCAACACTGATGATAATGCTGTAGATGATCACAGCTCATTGAAATCCTCTGTCTTCATCTCTATAAGATGAGAGTCATTTATAAGATTGTGTAGAACTCATCTCTCTGATTCTTCCAAAGCATACATTTCAAAGAGATGTGATTTGAGGATTTTGTACAGCTCAAATCACCTTGATTGAAACTTCTCAGATTCTTCATTTCATATGAGAACTCAAGTGCCCACAGTGAGGCTTGTTTCTTTCACTAATGAGTCTCATATTCTTTTCAATTGTATGGCATGATTGAGCAGTAATTCATTTGCTTTTGCTTGAGTGTGACTAACTTCTCTCATTCTTGATTTCATGTCTGTAATCACTATCTCCTCCTCTATCTGCTTCTGCATATCCCCTGGGATACACAGATGCACCTCATAGAGCAGATAGAACAGCAAATGCTTTGAGACTGCATACTGACAAACTTGCATTGTGAATAATGTCTGTCTCAGATATTCATTTCATAATCTTATGAGCTTCTTCACTAGATATTTCATCAGCATGCTGTCTAGTATTCTGTTTAAGCATTTGATTTTTTCATTTGTACAAAAGTGATAGAGTGTTGTTGTGTGATGCTTCATCTGCAACTGTTTGATGAAGTGTCTCATGACTTCTTCTATGAGATTTGCACTGTTATCTGTCAATATCTCATGAGACATACCATAATTGATGTAGATATCATTATGTAGAAATTTAGCAATGATCTTTTCTGTCATCTCTAACATCACTCACACAATTGATCACTCTGTGATGTAATTGATTGCTGTTATTATTCAGTGATTTCCATTTGATGTTTGTGGCAATATCTCTATAAGATCTATTCTTCAATGTTCAAATGATTTAATTGTATCTTCTATCTGATGTTGTGCCCTCTCATACTTCAATTCTTGTCTTGCACTCTTTGAGACTTGGCAGTTTGAGTACTTCTGTGTGTATGTCTGAATATCTTCTTTCATGCTTGATCAGTATGCTCAATCTTTCAGAACACTCATAAGTTCTGAGCTCTCTAAGTGGCTGAACTTCTTGTGCATACAACTTATCAGATTCTGTTGAAACTGGGGCTCAAGATACAGTGCCTCCACATAATCAAGATCACAGTAAAGCACAACATTCTTCTCTAACTTTGCAAGTTTGAATTTTGAAAGCATCTCTTCTATTATCTTCATCAGATGTTTATCAGCCAATACACTTCCATTCTTCAAGCAGACAATCATAGCTTTCAATCACTCTGCCTCATTACAATTCCTCAGTGCTGTTAGTGTGAATTCTCTCTGTGCCACATTCACTGAATCTTCTTCCATAAAGTCAGATCTATGACTTATGACATCTGACATGATAGCATTCATCTTCTTTCTGTATTTGATTTGAAGGTTGTACATCTGAAACTCTGATATTCATCATGCTAGTCACTTGAAGGGTTTGATTGTCATTTGCAAATAAATGAGGCTTTCATGATCAGTGATCATCATTGTTGTATGTCTGTTGTTGATATATCAATCCCACAGATCTAGTGTGTGTTTGATCACTAGAAGTTTCTTCTCATGCACAGAATAGTTAAGCTCTGCACCCAACAGCTTTCAGCCATCATATGCTACTGAGTGTAATTTATCATCCTCTCTCACTTGCAAGAGAGAGCACCCAATGACTCATTCTGATGTATTGATTTCAATTGTGAAGAGCTTTGTACAATCCAGTTGAACAAGCACTGAAGATGTTGTCATACATTCTCTAAGCTCAAGAAAGATCTCTTTGCAGAAGATGTTTCAGATGATTGAATGAAATTTCTTTTTGCAAAGCTCAGTGTCTGTCTCTTTAAGAAGATCTGACAATGAAGCAGTGATTTGTGTGAAATCCTTTACAAATCTTCTGTAATAGAATGCCAGTTCTAAAAATTGGTGTATATGGTGTACATTTCTAGACCTTGGCCATTTCACAATAACTTCTAGTTTTTCTGAGATTGGGTGTATACAGCCCCCTTCCACAAGATGTCCCATGAACTCCAACTCCTTCATATCAAACACATATTTCAATGATTTGATGTAGAGCTTGTGCTCTGTCAGAGTTGTGAGCATCTGGTTCACATGTTGTAGATGCTCTTTGTACAAGTTTGAAAAGATTAAGATATTGTCAAGATATATGAGGCATGATTGACTGTTCTGTTTTACAAGAATTGTATTCATTATTGTCTGAAAGATTGCAGAGGTGTTTGTAAGTCTCATAGATATTGCAAGAAATTCAAACTTTTCTCATTGTGTGTTAAACACTGTTTTGAGCACTGATAGTTCATCTACATGAATCTGTCAGTATTCTGTGAGTAGGTCAATCTTTGTCAAGTATCAGACATTTTCTACTGTATCTAGTTGTTGTTGAATTCACAGTAGCAGATATTCATTTTTTACAGTGAGCTTATTGAGCATCTGATAGTCAATGCACATACACCATTCTCCATTTGACTTCTTAGCAAATAGGACTGAGAAGCTCCATGCACTGAAGAATGATTGTATGAGACCTCTCTTCAACAACTCCTCTATCTGCTGCTGTAATTTCTCAAGATGTGTTTGTGATAGAGAATACACATTGCAATTTATTGATTTCACATCCTCTGTATCAATCTCATGGATGAATTCTCTTTCAAATGACAGAGAAGACAGAAGGTTCATTCAGAAGATCTTCTTATACTTTTCAAACAGTGTCTTCATATGCATTTCATTTTTCAAATCTTTCACAGACAGCAGTCCTTTTGCCTCAGATTCTTTTATGATGTATAGAATGCTCTGAGTTGAAGATTTATACAGCACTCATTTTATTTGATGTTGAATGATGAGGTTCAAATCTTCTGTCCCTGGTGTGTGGAATCTGCATCTTATATTTATAGATAAGATTGTATGAATTTGATTCTTATGATCTGTCAACTGCATGTGATATGTACATCAATGGATTCAAGAATCATACTTCTGAAATCAATCAAGTCTCAAGATCAGATCATATTCTACATTCAAGAGCACACATGCTCAGATGCAGTAAGATCATCTCTCAAAGTGCAAGAGCATCTTTATCCTCACAGACAAGATAAGATAATGATTGTTTGAAAGTTTTACTTGTTTAGATTCCTCCACTCATCATACATCAGACAATTGTTTTAGCATATGATCATCAATGTACTTTGTCAAAACATCTGTGTTCAATAACATCTTCACTGTCACTTCTCTTTTTCATTTCAGATATTCTCTATACATCAGTGTATTCAGTTCTATAATGTTCAGATGTTTATCTGCTTTCTCTTCTGCACTCATCTCTTTATCTCTCTTCTGTTTAGCTCTTGTAGAATTCAAAGAGTCATCTAACACAGACAACTCATCTACTTTAAAGATCTTTAGTAGTCAATCAGCAAGTGTCTCTGATTCTGCTGATCTCTTTAGTTTTTTGACTTCTTCTCTTGGGAGCAATTATGGCAATCCCTTGCATTATGATTCTGTCAGTCACAGTGAAAGCACACTCTGTGTTTGTGACATCAGACTATCCACTCTGATGAATTCTTCTTGAAGGGGTTTGAAGCTTTTGTGATAGCATTGAGATTGATATTCATCATATCTGAGTGTCTTGATAATGGAGCAGTGAGTATAGATGTGAATCTCCTTGCATTTGTCTGCACTCTCACTGCTTGCTTTCACAGCTTGCTTGCTTGTTCTCTTGAGAGTAGTGTTTCATACATTTCCTCCATCATCTGTGGCTGTGGGTTAAGACACTTCCACTCAGCATATAGGTCAGTGTCTAAGCTGTGTATGAAGATTTGTAGACAGAAAGATGTCAGAAGCTTTTAATTCATTGCAAGATAATGCAAGCTGAAATGAATGTAGTATGATACAAGATCTTCTTCTTGCTTGCATTCTATGAAGTGTTTGTAATGTTTGTCTTTGATGTCTAGTTTCTCAAAGTTATGCAGAATTCATCTTGCAAAATCATTTCATTTCTGTGATAATTCATACTTGTCAGATACTTCTGTGTTCAACTTCTCAGCTGTCATTCAAAGAGATCTAGCTTTTCTCTTGAGAATAGATGCTGTGTGTAAGATCTGCTGTAATTCAGTGGATTGCTGTTCTGTGAGCTCACACTTCATGCAATAGTGTGAATGCATCTGATTCAACCAGTTGAGAGCAGCATTGTTCTTACACTCATCATCAAAGTGTGATGGATTAGATAGATTGTCTGACTTGATATATTTCATGATGATTGATGTATTCTCAGAGAATGCTGTTTGTGCTGTGTATGCTGGATCAGGGTTGTTAGATGGAGTGTTGATGTTTGAAGAGTTGGTTAAGCTACACAATGAGATCTCAAGCATTGTTGAATGTTTGATCTTGAGATGTACACACTTCAGCTCTCAGTGCAGATCAGTCATCTGAGCATCTCACTCATTTCTGACATTTGTGAGACTATCTACAAAGCTCACAGCATCTGCTGCTCATTGCTGAGCAGCTTTCACATGCTGACATTTCTTCTGCATCTTGAGCTCTGTTTGATAAAGATTATGCATTGTCAATATCTTCTTCAACAAGGTGTTGTGGATGAGAAGTTTGTTGTTCTTGAATGCAAGAGCTGCTGCTCTGTGTACTGCTTCTCATAGATCTTCAGAAATCAGTTGCATTTCATTCAGTTCAGATACAAGGAATGAGTGTTGATTGAAGATGTTTATGATGATTATCATTGATTGTATGCTTTTCTCTATGTCTTAAGAATATTATTTGTAGTTGATTTTTTGTTGATATCTTCTTGATCATACAACTGACTGACTTCTTCTTAAGCTTGCAAGTAGAGTGATTCTTTGAACTGTTGTCCATCTCTACATCATCTTTCTACACTCTCAGCTCATCTTATGTATGACAGTGAGTTGTCTGCTATCAATTTTGCAATCAGAAGCATTCCAACTTCACCACTCATTTATACAATTGAGCTCTAGAGTGTAGAGATGACCACACTGACATGATAACTACAACTCATATTGTAGATGGAATTATCACACCTTCAGAAGCATATGCTTTCTTTGATTGAGACATGCTATCAGATGTAGTTCAAAGGTTGCTTGAGCTGTTCAAAGCTTCTAAGCTTTGCAGCTCTTCTTATACAAATTAACTAGTGCAGTAGCATACACCATCCTTGATAATAGAGGGTGGCGTACACCACGGAAGAATAATAAGCCGAAATTACCACACAAACACAGTCTTGAGAAAAATAAAATCCTCAGATTTCTGATAATATCAGATCTTATAGATAGTCTCTACTTTTATATCAGTATCTAGTATTATCAAAAAGTGTTACTTTGAATTTCATACTCTGCTTATCCACTTTTTTCATACAAGAGTGGGGGTTGCATATCTCTCACACAGCACAGTGAGTATTGAAATACTGCTTATGATAATGAACTCAGATCACTTTCCACTTCATCACTCACTGTTTATATACTGTCTTGCAGACAGCAGCAGTGGTTGGCATGGCTCTCTGATGAGAGATACTCTTATCACAGATCATTTTTTCACTGAAGAAGAGTGGAGAGAAAGAGAAAATGAACACAGAGAATGAATGTGTAGATTTCAGAGAGAGAAGAACAGAGACTTACAGCACTGAATTTACTAGATAGAATCAATTAATTAATCAGTATTCATTCACAGAAAACATTGAGATATTCATATTGCTTTTAATAGTTAACATACTGCAGCAGAATTATGATGGGTTGAAGAGAGAAGAAAGAAAGAACAAAGAAAAAGAAAAACATATATGAATATTAAACTGAGAGATTGTATATACAAATAATCTCTATAGCAACAAAGAAATATCTCATCTGTATTCAGCTATAATATAGCTTGCAGAGCAACTGCATGCATGCAGTATGTGATATCAACAAATAGCACAAAAATACAAACAATATTGCTATAAGACATGTAATTTCTCATAATATATAGATGTAGATTTTCTTTCTTCTTGAATTCTTTGATATATCTCTGTTCTTATCATCACATTTCTGTGTGTATAGCAACTTATAAAAATAATATATTTTTTTTCTCTAAAAATGTTCATCATTATAATCAAAATGTATTTCTCTTTCTCTTTTCTGCTGAAAATATATCTGTTTCTCTCTTTAAGAAACATTTGATGGCTCTGTGTATCACTAAGACACACAAGCACCATCATCATCTTGAGAGAAAAGAGAAAGAATTCTTCAAGTGTGAAGAGACTGACTATAAGACACATTATATTGTCTTGAAAAAACTCTGCAATAAAGTAGATTGATAACAATCTTGAGTAACACTTCTACTGAAATTTGACTAATATTATAAAAAGAATGATGTCAATGACTCAATGTATGAGAAGTTGGAGAAGAAAGCAGTGAAGTTGCTGATGCAGCAGCACTGAGATCAGAAATACTTATGAAAATAATTTGAGATTAAGATGAAGAGAAAGAGAGCTGAGAAGATGATGACTGTGAAAAAGCATCATCAAAAAAAGATTGAAAATATGCTTACTCATAAGACAAAGAAACTCAAGCTGATAGATTGTAAACTTCACTGCTGATGCAGCAGCACTGAGATCAGAAATACTTATGAAAATAATTTGAGATTAAGATGAAGAGAAAGAGAGCTGAGAAGATGATGACTGTGAAAAAGCATCATCAAAAAAAGATTGAAAATGTGCTTACTCATAAGACAAAGAAACTCAAGCTGATAGATTGTAAACTTCACTGCTGATGCAGCAGCACTGAGATCAGAAATACTTATGAAAATAATTTGAGATTAAAATGAAGAGAAAGAGAGCTGAGAAGATGATGACTGTGAAAAATGTTCATCAAAAAAAGATTGAAAATGTGCTTACTCATAAGACAAAGAAACTCAAGCTGATAGATTGTATTTTGAATATATTCATTGATAACACTTTTTGATAACAATTCTGTGGTCTAATTGATTAGCAGACTTCTGAAGAGAATCATGAGATTGAAGCCTTGTTTAGATCTTGTATGCACTCAATGATTCAGAATATTGAGAAGACAGCATTGCTTTCTGAACATGCTAATTTACTTGCTACAGAGATAGAATCTGAGACAGCAGATTAGAAGATGCAGAACTTTGAAACTCAAATGAATTTGATGAAAAAAGAGAAGAGTTCTTTCTCATCTAAGAAGATAGCTGTGACGGGTTAGCACCCGTTAGTAATCAACTTACGCAACCAACTCCCCTCCTGCACCCGCTCATTTCTGGCTGTTGTGACCTTGTGTAACCCTCGATGTTCTTCTGCTCTGTGCTCCGCGCTTGTGTAGTTTCTAATGATTCTTTCATGTAGCTTCTTACATTCTTCTGCTCTGTGTTCTGTGCTTGTGTAGTCTCTAACAATTCTTCCACATAGCTCTCAATGATTCCTCTGCCCCATGTTCTGTGCTTGTGTAGCTTCTAATGATTCTTATGTGTACCCCTTAATGTTCTTCCACTCTGCACTCCACTGTGGAGCGGCTTCTGATATTCTTCCACTTTAAACTTTTCTCTATAAGAACCCCCTTTGTACAACTTTTTCTTCTGATTTCTTTTCTCTTTCTTTCCTTAATCAATTTGTAATCTGTAATTAGAATAGTATCAAATCATTAATTGAAGTATGTCTATTACATTATGAATTGATTCTTCTGTGTTTTAGGTCTGAGTGTCTTGTTATTAGTTCTTACACCTGAGTGTGTTGTTTAATGTCTGAGTGTGTTGTTACCAGTTCTTACATCCGAGTGCGTTGTTTACAGGCCTGAGTGCCTAGTTGTTACAAGAGATTCCTTGTGGGCCTGAGTGCTCTTATTGTTAGTTATATAGACTGTCATGTCTAAGTGTCTGAAACACAATCAACTGTGTTCTATGAGGCCTGAGTGTCTATGAACTGTAATGCTGTGAATAGTGTTCACAAAGAAGCTTGACCAAGCTTAGTGCTGCAACACTGTGAATAGTGCCTGTGAGAGGACTGAGTATTTCTTTTCTTTTTTTTATTATTATATGTTCTTAGATATCAAAATGAACTATGAGCAATTCTATAAACACCTGCCGCACTTGAATGTGGTGGATGATAACTTAGACCTATGAAGCATCCTCCAGCAGCAGGTGCTACAGATGGCTGAATTGCAATGATGACTTGCTGAGATGAGCACTTCTGTGTTCACTGTTCCTCCTACACCCACACCTCATGAAAAGCCTCCAAGAGAGAAGCTCTCAATCCTCAACAAATATGAGAGAGACCTAGTGCTCTACCTCATGTGGAAGTCAAAAGTGAATGTCAAATTGGACATTGATGGACAAGCAATAGGCTCACTATCCAATCAAATGTGGTATATCCATAGCAGATTGAATGGTGATGTGTTAGCAAAATTTCAACTCTGAATGAGTCATTGTCAGAACCATCAGTGTACATCAGAGCTAGTCTTCCAACAACTCAACTCTCTCTTCCTCAATTCTACACTTCAAGCCAAGATGTTAGACTGGCTTAATCAGACTCATCAGATGAATGTCATGTTGGCAACTTATCTTTCTGAATTCAATCACAAGCTTCTAGAAGCAGGTGGGCAAGACTGAAATGACACTGTCAAGATCAACATGTTGTTCAAGAACTTGAACTTTCAATTGCATAACTGAAGTATAGAGTGTCTGAAGCTCTCAATATACAGTGAATTCTGCACTGATCTTTGTCTGTTGAACAATGATCTGTCTCAGTTTCACACACTTCAAAATTGCAGAGGATTCTGCTGAACAAATGTATATGTCTTGAATCACTCTGCAGCGCCCCCCGCCTCCGAACCAGAATCAATGAACTGAGTCCCACATGTAAATGCAAGTTGCCCAAGGATCCTCAATGTCTCAGAGAAGAATGCTGTCAACTGAATTGCCAGAGAAGTCTGCATATGCTGTGACAAGTCAGAGCACTTTGCAAATCAATGTCTGAATGCAATTGCTCTGAGTAAACCCCCCACATGTGTAAATGCTGTGTCACCCGTGGATAGGCAAGAACAGGGAAAAGATGAGCTCTCACTCTAAAATATGAACAAGAGCTCAAGAAGCAGAAAGCTAGCTGGAGATTTGAGCAGAAGATGCAAGCAGATGCAATCATGATCTCTGTCATTGTAAATAGCTTAGTCAATGTATGAGCAATGATAGACAGTGGTTTCCTTCACTATGCTCTTATAGACACTCAGCTGGTTGAGAAGCATAAGCTTCAGTGTATCCTCTTTTTCAAACTGTGTAAACTCAGTGGATTTGACAGCCCCAGAGGATCCGCCTCCTACAATATGGTAAGATTTAATATCAATGTAGAAGGATATGAGAAAAAGAATGTATATGTATATGAAATACAAGACCTTGAGTACAATCTAATGCTTGATCTATCATGACTCACAGAATTTGAAACCTTGTTGGATGCCTGCAACTGCTGTCTTATTTTCCCAGAAGATGACTGTGTTTACAAGAAGAATGTTGATAGAACCACTGATCTTACTCAGATATCAGCAGAAGTGTACAAACTACTAATCTGCCAAGTGCATGAGAAGAAGAATGTCCAAGTGTTCACTGCTAGCATGATGAATATCAAAAAAGTGTTAGAAAAGCTAGAACTCAAAGACCTCAAGAAACTGTGCAAGAAACTACTCAAATCATACAAAGACTTCACAGACATGTTTGATGAAAAAGAAGCTGAAAAGCTTTCTCCTCACTGAGAACCTGGTATAGATCATATGATCAAGCTCATTAAGAAGAATGATAAGAACCTGCAACCACTCTGAGATTCTCTCTACAGCATGTCACACAACAAGCTCCTCATTCTACAAAAAACACTCAACAGACTATTGAACAAAGGCTTCATTTGTGTTAGCAACTCACCCACTGCAGCACTCATACTGTTTGTGAAGAAATCAGAAGAAGACTTACAATTCTGCATTGACTACTGAGAACTCAACAAGATTACACAGAAGAATCAATACCCTCTCCCACTCATCAATGAAATGCTTGAATGAGTAGGAAAAGCAAAATGATTTACAAAGCTTGACATCTCTGCAGCCTTCTATAAGATAAGGATTAATGAAGATGATGAATGGCTAACCGCTTTTTGTACATGTTACAGATTATACAAATGGACAGTGACCCCTTTTGAATTAGTGAATGCTCTGAGCACATTCCAGAAATACATTAACTGGGCTCTATGAGATCTGCTCAATGAGATTGTCTCAGTGTACATGGATGATATTCTGATCTTCACCAATGGACTGCTCACTGAGCACTGCAAGCATGTATGACAAGTGCTTGACTGTCTATGAAAAGTCAGACTGTAAGTGGACATTGACAAATGTGACTTTGAGATCAAGTCTACAACCTACCTAGAATTCATCATCAAAGCTGAAAAAGGCATATGCATGGATTCTAAGAAGATGGAAGCAATCCTCAACTGAGAGGCATCAGTCTCAGTAAAAGAGACTAGAAACTTTCTAGAATTTGTCAACTTCTACTGAAGATTCATCAAAGACTTCTCTGATATTATACAACCACTGATGGATCTGACCTGGAAAGACACTGTGTTCCAATGGACTGATGAAGTGGATGCAGCATTCAAAAAGCTGAAGTGTATGTTCACAAGCACTCTGATGCTGCAATCATTCAATCTGAATAAGCATATGATTCTTGAAATGGACATCTCAGATTATGTAGTAGATGGGGCACTGATGCAATATGATAATAAAGGTGTTCTATAACTCTGTGCCTTCATCTTGAAAAAGATGTCACTCACTGAATGCAACTATGAGATCTATGACAAGAAGCTTCTAGTGATCATATGATGTTTTGAAGAATGGGAGTTCAAACTTATGAGTGTTGAAAAGTTTGAGATTGTTACTGATCATAAGAATTTAGAGTACTTCACAACCACTTGTAAGCTCACTGAAAGACATATGTGTTGATCATTGTTTCTTAGCTGTTTTTCATTCACAATTTGTTATCAATCTGAAGTAGAGAACACTCTTGTGAATGCTCTGTCTCACTGAGAACAAGATATGCCATCTGATGACTTGAATGACAGATGAAAACACTGAGAGCATTGATTAATCAACTCTGCAATCATAGAAAGTTCTATGCAATCAGATGAACTCCATGTACATGTCAATCAGTCCTGAGCTCAAGAACCCTCACTTGAAGAACAATGGAAGCTAGCAGCAGAAGCAGATGAATTCTGACAACAAGCTGTCAAAGTCATACAAAACAGAGCACCTCAATTCCCTGCAAGTGTATACTCAAGAATGGATATCTCAGCATGTTTGATCAATGATGACAACTGCTTACACTTTTGAGATAGATGATGGGTCCCCAATTCAGAACCTCTACAAACACAGATCATGCAAGAAATTCATGACTCACTGATGACTGAACACTCAGAATGTGAAATCATGTACAACATCATTGTCTGAGAATTCTACTGGTCAGATATGTCAAAAGATATACACTGGTTTGTATGCAACTGTGATTGCTGCAGCTCAGTGACAGCATGATGTGAACACTGAAAAAGGATGCTGAAGTCTCTATCTGTCTCTGACTGAACTTGATGTGATATAGCTATTGATTTTGCAGTTTTCTTATCTGAAAGTGGAGATTCTATGAACATTCTAGTCATTGTTGACTGACTCAGCAAGGGTGTAATACTACAGCTCTGTGACAAGATGAATACTGAAGTAGTTGCAGATGCCTTTGTCAGAAGCTCATTCTATCATATGCACAGTCTGCCTTCATCCATTGTGTCAGATAGAGGCAGTCAATTCATCAGTGCACTCTGAGTCTGTGTATGCCAATTATTAAGAATTGAATGAAAGTTATCAACAGTGTACCACTCAGAGACTGATGGAGTTACTGAGAGGATGATACAAATAGTAAAGAACATCCTCCATAAGTTCTGCAATTATATGCAAGACAATTGAAGCAATCTGCTGTCATATGCTGAGATTGTGATTAACAGTTGAGATTCTGCTACAACAGGCATAAGCTCATTCTTCTTTCTACATGAATACAACTTAGAGATTCTGGACTTCTCTGAGACTCTCTGAGAAACCGCGTACGCCTGCAGCCTCATACAGGCAGCAGAGAACATCATAAGCAAGCTGAAGAAAGTCTGTGAATGAGCAGAAGCTTCAATGATCAGCACTCAGCAAGATTATGAGAATCAAGTGAACATCAGAAGGAGTTCTGTGATCTGATATCATGTAGAAGACAAAATCTGACTGGATCTCAAAAACATAAGAATGGATCACCCCTTGTGTATGCTAGATTACTGTCACATCAAGTATACAGTGAAGAAAGTGCTAGACACATATGATTATTGACTTGACACTCTGTCTGACATTCATGACATCTTTCATACAAACCTGCTCTGATCCACAGCTGAGGATCCATTCCCCTCACAGAGAACCTTCAATTGACAGCCATCCATCATTATAGAAGAAGACAACAAACTCAAGTGAGAAATTGAAGCAATTCTTGACAATAGAATCAACCACCACCACTGCAAATACCTTGTCAAATGGGTAGAATATGATTGTCCAATCTGGGAATCTGTGTCTGTCTTGGAGGACACCGCCGCCCTCGACATCTACAAGTCCTCACTCACCCCAGTAGAGGGGGATAATGTGATGGATTAGCATCTGTTAGTAATCAACTTACACAATCAACTCTTCTTCTGCATCTGCTTGTTTCTGACTGTTGTGATCTCATGTAATCCTCAATGTTCTTCCACTCTGTGCTCTGCACTTGTGTAGTTTCTAACAATTCTTCTGCATAGCTTCTTACATTCTTCTGCTCTGTGTTCCACACTCATGTAGTCTCTAATGATTCTTCCACATAGCTCTCAATGATTCCTCCACTCCATGTTCCACACTCATGTAGCTTCTAATGATTCTTATGTGTACCTCTTAATGTTCTTCTGCTCTGTGCTCCACTGTGGAGTGGCTTCTGATATTCTTCCACTCTGAACTTTCCTCTATAAGAACCCTCTTTGTATGACCTTTTCTTCTGATTTCTTTTCTCTTTCTTTCCTTAATCAATTCGTAATCTGTAATTAGGATAGTACCAAATCGTTAATCGAAGTACGCCCGTTACAATAGCTGAGAAAGATTTTGAGATGATTGTTTTCTCAGATGAGAAGAAGAAGAAGAGAAAGAAGAAGAAAAAGAAAAATTGAATTATGAAAAATAAAGAGAAAAAAGAAAAAAAAGAGAAGAAGAAAGTGAAAGAAGAAGAGTAGAAGAGAAAATGATCTAAGAAAAAAATTTTTTTTGCATGTTTGTTTTTTTATATTTTTGCTAAATTAATTGTATTATTATCATTATCAGAGATTACAAATTTTATTTGATATTTTACATTATACAATTCTTTGTTGTGAGCATATATTATTGTAGCGATATTATGCTCATGATATATATATATATATATATGTATATGTATATGTATACTTGTAAGTTGCGTGTGACTTTACATTTAGTATCAGTAAACAATGAAAGCTGATAAATTCATACTGTGGAATTGTGATATATTAGAGATAGATAATATGTCTAATGAATCAACTTTTCAGCATTTACAAATCTTAATAATATCTTCAATATTTTCATTATCATTCTTTTCTATTTGATTATAATGTGTTTTATTTGTTGTTGTTTATAAATATATTCTACTAGTGTTCTAACCAATTAGAATGGGTTAATGAAAAAGGGGTAAAAAAAAATCCCAATCAAATTGAATCAATTTCTTAATCTTTTTATTCTCAGAATTCATTTTACACATAATTTCTTATCATTTATATTCATCATAGCAACTTCAGTAATTGCTGAATCAGAGAATTCATCACCTTCTTTAATGAAGGTTCAAGATCTTATAGAAATAAGAGTGGATCAAACAATTTATATTGTTTATAAGTTCTCACAAGATGAGCTCTTTCAAGTCTGATGAATGCATACTTCTTTTTTTCTTGATGATGAAAAACAATGCAATCTATAAAAAAGTCAGTATAGATAATGAGAAGATCTATGGAAAAGTTTTCAACAAGTTGCTGTAAAGATCACTGAAGAGTCATTTCTCTGCTGTAATCATTGCAACTTCATACAAAAACATCCATTCTGAAGTAGATATGAATCAGAAGAAATCACATGACATTTGAAATCTGCTGATTGTCTACAGCTTAGAGGAAAACATCAGAATATTCTTTATGAACTGATACTTATATCATCTACTCTCATTAATGGTAATGATATTTGATAATGCTTATGTACTATTTTGTAGGAAAACATGTGAAAACAATGATAAACTGATGTCAATCTTTCAATTGCAACTTTTTCATCAAACAACTTTCAAGAACAACTTCTATATCTATATATATCATTGAATCTTTCACTGTGTGCTGTTGAAAACTCGGAATTTCAAACTCTACTGCAAATGTGTAATAGGCGCAACGGAGATATCTATATTAGGAAATAGCTATGTGGCGATAGAAGAACACAGAACACGCCAGAATTAATGAGGAGGGATATAGTGCACAGCACTATAGGCAGCTGTAGTGTGTGGTGATCATCTATATAATGCTCACTGATATCTGTAGATATTAGAAGATCAGTGATTAGCTTTGAATAATAGAGATTGCTATCTTCTTAACATTCTATATGTGTACTTCACACTACTTCCATAATTATATCTACAACCATCTCTTACAATTCTAATTGCTCTAAACTTTATTTGAGTGGTCTGTTGTTACGCACATCTACAATAAAGCACACAATATTAGTTAAAACATGCAAGATGATCTCAACACACACAAGATCCCTTGAAAACCAATCTGAATCCTCTACTGCCTCCAATGATCACAATGCACATTTGCAACAGTTGAATGATCAAATTTATGAACAAGAGCAGCAATTAGCTATTCTGCATGCACAACAGCAGCTCAACAAGTTGGAAGCACAGATTTGTGAAGATACTTTCATTGAGTCTCAATTAACTCAGAATATCACCACAGAATCACTGCAAAATCAATCTGTGAACAATACAGATGATGATAATGAAACACCACTGAGATTGAAGATTAAGAACTATTATTGAGGAAAAAATATATTAGAATTCAAGAACTATAAAGATTGCATATTGACTCTCTTTACACATCATCACTGATATTATTGAAAGAAAGAACACAAAATAAATGATGCTAAACTCTATCTTGACACCCACATTAAGCAGAAATGGTTGAATTTTGTATCATTGTATGAGAAATGTGGAGAAGCAACACTGTTGACTTTTGATGATATGTTATCACATCTAGAAATGCAAATTAACAATCCACAGAATCAGTGTCAATTGATGAGTCAAAAGTTTCAAGATGCAAAGCAACAAGAATGACAATCAATATGTGATTTCTCTAAATATCTCAAAGACTGAGAGTACTACTTACCCCCATATAGCAAAGAACAAAGAATGGATAACTTGCATAGTAAGATATTGAAGGTATTATGCACAGAACTTGACTGTCAAAATCAAGAGCCTCAGAACTACAAAGAGTTGCTTTGAACTCTACAGACTCTTGAGAAAAATATGCCAGAGTGATGATGTGCTATTTGCAAAGAAAGATCTGTGATATTTGTAGAGAATCAGCATCATTCTGATAAATCTAGCAACTGTTGAAACAAGAGAAAACAAGAGGAACAAATAGATTCAACTGAACAAACTAAGAAAGATAAATATAACTGAATGAAGAAGTGTTCTCACTGCCATAAGAAGAGTCATATTGCAAATGATTGTTGAATGTTACACTCTGAAAAGCACAACCAAATTCAATAAGCAAAAAATCAACAATTCCAATCATAGAAGCAGCTGCTGCATTGAGAATATGAACAACTAGACTGTGAGATAAACAATTATTGGCAATGAATACATGAATGCTGACAGAAGTGGAATGGTCAATGATGTGGATGCTAGTGGATTCTGACACAGATGTGAACTTTGTATTCCACATCTGAGCATCAAAATATTTCTTGAAGGCAGAAGGTAAATCAAAAGTAGTGGAAGCAGTTGATAATTATAAGATTAAATCATATGAACAATGAAGAGCTGCAATGAAGATTATTGATGATGAATATATTCTCTGAGAAGAATTCCATCATTTCAAAAAGGCTGATATTAGCAGATATGATGTAATTTTGAGCATGCTGTGATTGAAAGCTGTGAACTCTGATATTGACTGAGTGCAAAGATGCTGAATCTATAGAAAAGCATTGAATATTAATCATATGCATCTGAATACTGCTAAAGAATTCACAACACTAATTGATGATGACAATATTATATTCACTGTCTTATCATTACAAGCTGTGAGTGCAGCAACTGAGTCAAATATCCCAGATGATTATAAAGATTATCTTGATGTATTCTGAGAAGACATATCTGATGCAGAACATGCATCTCATGATCATGTCATAGAGCTCAAATCTGACAAGAAACTCTCATATTGACTGATATATAATCTATCACCTCAAGAACTCTCTGTTCTCTGAGAATATATCAAAAAGATATTAGAGAAGAATTGGATACATCTGTTCAAGAGCCCAGCCAGCATGCCAGTATTATTCATGCCCAAGAAGAATGAAACTCTGCATCTTTGCATGAATTATCAAGAATTGAATGAAATAATGATCAAGAATCAATATCCACTGCCCTTGATAAGTGAAATACTTGATAGATTAGCAGATGCCAAAATATATATGCAACTGAATCTTAGAGATGTGTATCATAGAATTCACATACAAGCAGAGAATGAATGAAAAACAGCATTTTGAACACAATATAGACACTTTGAATATCTAGTCTTATCTTTTGAGCTAATCAATGCCTCTGTGATCTTTCAATCTTATATCAACAAAGCCCTCAGCAATCTTTTAGATGTATATTGTGTGGCTTACCTTGATGATATTGTAATTTACTCAAACACACTTGATGAACATGTCATCCATGTTAAGAATGTGCTGGAATGGTTAAGGCGATGGAGACTATATGCCAAACTTAGTAAGTGTACATTTCATGCAACAGAAATTGGATTTTTGGGTTTTGTGGTTATCATGCAGAGCATTACTGTTGAGAAATGCTGTGTTGACACAATTCTAGATTGATCAGAACTGTGAACTATAAATGAATTGCAAATATTTCTAGAATTTGTCAATTTCTATCATCAATTCATATACAAGTTCTTGATAATAACAGCATCTCTGACTGAATTGTTAAAAGGTTACAAAACAAAAAGAGGGAAGAATAATGCATCTGTTCAGTTAGACAAAAACTGCAAGCATGCAATTTTGCAGTTAAAAGAATGCTTTACAAAAGCATCATTGTTGATCCACTTTGATCTGCAGTGAAAACTCTGTATAGAAATGGACAGATCTGGTGTTGCAATTGCTGCAGTAATATCACAATTAATGAATGATGATCACTGACATCTGATTGCATTTTGATCTAGAAAGCTCACAGAAACAGAAAGACATTATCAAACATATGATCTAGAAATGTTACTGATTGTAGAAGCTTTCAGACAATGACATCACTACTTACATAATAGCAGGCACTCAATAACTGTTTTATCTGACCATGTCAATCTCCAGCACTTCATGACAATGAAGCAGCTAAATGAATGTCAGATTCACTGAATGGAAATGTTCTCAGTGTTCAATTTTGAAATAGAGCATCATTCTGAGAAAAATAATCCCACAGATGCATCAAGTCATTGCTCAGATTTTGTGAAACACACAGCTTTTTTGATGAGATTCTCTACTCTGCAAGAGAAGCTGTGTAAGAGGATCTTTAAATCACTAAAGATAAAAGAAAATACAAAGTTAGATCAATGTATCAAGATGATGTGAAAAGATCTGCAAGCTAATGAAAATTATTGAGTGAAGAAGCTTATAGTTGTTGATGACAACAATCTCTGTAGAATAAAAAATGCATCTGTGGATGAGAATGAGATCACAGATGTTATGAGATTAAATCTAGAGACTCTGATGTTATAAATTCTAATCATCAAGATATTTGAGTCTGAGACAGTCTATTGTGAAGAGATAGCTGAATCTATCATTGAACTCTTACTGCAGATTCAGAATAGAGACACTGACATATTTGAACTTTGCAGAAGACTAGAGATGAATGATGCTAGTATAAATAATTATTCAATCTGAGCAGTAGATAAAAATGATCTGCTCAGAAAAAATGATAAAGTCTACATACCACAAAACAAAACTGTAAGACATGAAATAATGAAAATGAATTATGATGATTCTCAAGGTGGCCATTTTGAATGTGACAAAATCATCAAAGTGATCAAACACAAGTACTTGTGGCATGATATGAGTGATGAGATTGCAGAATATGTGAGAACTTGTGATGTTTGTCAACACATCAAGATACCACAGCACAAGCTGTACAGATAGCTACAATCACATTCAGTGTCAGATAAGAAATAGCATACAATTAGCATGAACTTTATTGAAGATCTGTCAGATAATAAAAAGAGAAGTCAAATCTATAATACTATTGTTGTATTTGTTGATTTATTTATCAAATGAGTCATAATTGTGCCCACATCTTCAGAGCTAGATGCAGAAGAACTTGCAGACATTATTGTATGAAGAATTGCAAAGAACTTTGATCTATCTGCAAACATTATTAGCAACTGAGATTCATTAATAAATAGCAAGTTTTGATCAATATTATGTTATCTGCTCCATGTTCAACAAAAATTATCGACAGCATTCCACCCGCAAACCAACAGCCAGACAGAATGATTGAATCAGATGATTGAACATTATCTTCACATGTATTGCAGCTATCAGCAGAATAATTGGATAGAATGGATTCTTCTGATGCAATGAACATATAACAACACCTTCCACACATCAATAAAAATGACATCATCTGAAGCAATGATCGGCCAACCAACTGAACTTTGCATAGACATGGAACCCCCAAGCACAGATGTGTCAAAATCAGTGATGGAACAAGTGGAACAGATGAAGTAAGTGAAGAACAAAATCTGAAAATGCCTGGAAGCTGTCAAAGCAGCTGAGAAAAAGTATTACAATCAGTGTCATATATCAAAAAGCTTTAAGATAGAAGACTGAGTAATGCTGCATGCAAAAAATATATCCATCTTGTGATCCTCACTCAAACTAGATCATTGATTTTTGAGTCTCTTTCAAATAATTGATATCCACAGTACACAGGCATACAAACTGAAACTCACACCACAATATAAAGAAATTCATCTCATATTCCATGTTTCTCTTCTCAAATCTTATCACATGTGCAACAGACAAATCCTGCAAGCAGAACTGATAATTATAGACACACAAAAGAAATGAAAAGTTGAAGCTATATTAGACAAGCATCAATACTGCAGTCAAACACAATATCTTGTCAAATGGAAAGATTGTACAGACACAGATAATTCTTGAAAATCTGAGAAAAACTTGATGAACAGTCAGAAGTACT
Source organism: Histoplasma ohiense (assembly GCA_017607445.1). Taxonomy (NCBI): domain Eukaryota; kingdom Fungi; phylum Ascomycota; class Eurotiomycetes; order Onygenales; family Ajellomycetaceae; genus Histoplasma; species Histoplasma ohiense. Next base: position 3,134,175 of record JAEVHH010000006.1, on the reverse strand, counting down.
TGAAACAGTTTAATAAAATCTATCAGAAGTCAGTTAGTAAACAAAAATGAAGAAGATAATGATAACTGCTGAATATACTTATTTCACTCAGAGATTAAAAAACAGATCTGTCTCAGCTTGATCAGTGTCATTCAAGAAATTGTCACCAAGACAAATCTGCTTATTATTCTGAATTTTCTCAACTGATAAAGTACAACATTTCAACAATGACTTGAGAGCTGCAATCAGCAATGTAATCACTGAGATCTTATCAATCACTGTTTCAGCTGAAGTTTCAGAAGAACTGTCTTGTTGAATCTTCTGAATCTTCACAGCAAAGAATCTAACTGTCACAGTCACAGTGCTCTGCAAAATGTTAATATTCAAAATGTTCACATCAGCAACAATTAAATCCTCAGCAGTGTTGATAACTGTCTGAGTCAATTCAATAGCATTCACTGACATCTAATAGAAAGTTAATATTATATACTGTAAAAACATCTGTTTTGAATAATAACTTATCAGAACACGGATGTGCTTCATCACTGAGCAGTGCTTGCATTTTTTATATCAATCCTCAGCAGACTTACAATGATGATGGAAGGATGTTGTCAAATGTTGAATACAACAACAGCAATATGCTGCTGTGTTTCTTTCTAACACTTCAATGAAACTGTCTGCTTCCTCATCTTCACCTACATTATCAGTCAACTCAAATAACATACCAAGATCTTTGCTCAGTGAGAATGACACTGATGTAATAGCAGAACATGAAAATATGCTTTCTGAAACACTGCTATGATTGAATGTCACACTCTGCTGTGACAACAGATCATCAGAGTTAATATAGAATTCTAGAATCTCATCTGCATTCTTATAGATCTGCACATCAAGTACAAATCTTGCAACAGCAGTTTGATATATGGCAAATCTCTCATTCAGAACTTTGTCAGAGAGCAGTATTTTGTGAAATTCATTGATCAAAGATTGACTGATTTTGTGAAAGTGCTCAGGCATCTAAAACTCATTAGTATTCATAACAATCTCAGTTTAAGAAAACTTACAGCAGCACAACTTCTATTTGATATATGGCAGATATGACAGTATATTCATTCATCATTTACAAAGCAAGAGTATACTGAGGGGTTCTGCAATCTCTCCAGACAACCCAAGCAAATGCTCTCAATGACAGACAGCATATCACTCTTCATAGACTCTGAATCAGCAACAGAAACAGCTGGTTCTGACATTCTATCATAACTTTAATCAGTATCAAGACCTTGTTCAAAGAAGAAGGAGAAGCAAAAACAACAAGAAAGAAAAACAGATGTTGAAGATTGAAATCAATATTGCAATGTTGATCAAAGAGATTGCAACAACACAAAACTCAACTCAAAATGGAAAACACAATCATGCAATCAAAACTTCAAATTTCACAATAAAAATTGCATAGAAAGATACAGTGTACTTTGTTTGATAAATTGATGTATTCTTTTTTAATAAAAAATTGTTAGTGGTGATGTTGGTGATGATTTTCAGTGGAGTGTGATTTTTGATGTAGAAGTCAAAGAAAAGAGGTTCAGAAATTGTGTCTAAATTGTGATTGAACTGCATTGACATCAGAGATGAAAAAACATTCTCTCAAAACAGCAATACTTTGAAATTAATCTCAACAATTAATTCAGCTCAATTCTGTGAACTCTATACAATATTAACCATGCAGCACATATTACAAACTTCACATGTCACAGTAAAAAGCTCTGAAGATCAGATCTTTGAAGAAGAGAGATAATTGTAATAGACACAACAGAGATATCTATATTAGAAAATAGCTATATGGCAATAGAAGAATACAGAACACATCAGAATTAATGAGAAGAGACATAGTGCACAGCATCATAGACAGCTGTAGTGTGTGATGGTTGCCTATATAATGCTTGCTGATATCTGTAGATATTAGAAGATCAGTGATTAGCTTTGAATAATAGAGATTGCTACCTTCTTAACATTCTACGTGTGTACTTCACACTACTCCCATAATTATACCTACAACCATCTCTTACAAAATGCTTAATTCATATATTCAAATTCCTCATCAATTCAGTCTCCACTCTTCTCTGAATATACATTACAACAATGATATGCAACAACTTGGACTTCAGTTGAAGAAACAACAGAAGATATCACTGACAGTGAATGTATGAACAAGCATCAACAATCTATCCTTTTTGAATGCAGTTTGTTATTTTATTGATGAGGATTAGAATTATAAAGAGAAATTGATTGACTTTGAATAATTGAAGAGCAGTCATACAGATGAATATATGACTGATATTTTCATAATAATTATTAAAAATGATTACTGAGATATTTCATCAGATCTTCTTGCAATCACAACAGACAATGCAGCAAACAACTTGATCATAATACAGAGTCTGAAACAAAAACTGGTATTGTATAAATGAAATGATAAATATAGACATATTCTCTGTATTGCATATATTATTCAGCTTGTTGTTCAAGCATTGATTAAAGATCTGAACATTGAATCTGAAAACACAGAACTGATCAGTTGTTTTGATGAGAATGATATTGAAATTGTTACACACATCACATTCTCATCAATCCTTTGTAAGATAATGATATTTGATAATGTTTCAGTGAAAATTGATCAATTTGCTAACTATCTCATTATCTTTTTTTAGATTCATCATATCATCAATGCAATCAGTACTTCTCTCAAACAACAACAATGATTCCATGATATTCAAGCCACTCACAGCTCAGTTCCTCCTCTTAATATAATACAAGATATTTAAACACAGTGAAGTTCTACTTATAAGATAGCAGTTTAAACACTTCAATTAAAAGATATTGTGAATCATTGAGTTCAGAATTCTGAGTGAGAGAAAATTCATGCTCTGAAACTTTCTGATACAGAATGAGCACAGTTAAAATATGTTGTTGAACTGTTGTTTATCTTTTACAAAACAACAAAGACTGTGTCTATTATAGTAACATCAATGATGCAAGCTTCTTGATGAGTATACAACAATTTATTTACTCATTTGAAAATACAGATGACTTATGTATAAGAAGAACAATTCTGAAATAGAGTTATTTCTACAGCAATTGAAAGAGTGTGAGACAAACTTGCAGAATATTATGTGAGAATCAATCAATCATTTGCTGATTACTATGCTGTTGCTGCTGTACTTAATCCCTCTTGTTGAATCAATGCATATACTCTCAGAGATTGAACAGCAGAAGAACGACAAATCTATATTGATATAGCTCAGACATACTACAATAACAACTATCAACAATATAAACAGAATAATATTCAAATTGAAGAGTCAATAGAGTATGATTTTTTGATTAGTAACTTTTTTTTTATAATACTCACTGAGATATTGATATTAATCTGTTACTAATATTGATTAAGAATTTGCATTCATTGATTGCTGCTGAAAATCTGAGCAAACAAAATTCTTGCAACACTGAATTTGACTGCTATCTATATGATGATTCTGTTAATATCAAAGGAAAATCTATTTTAGATCTGTGGAGGATGATCAGCAGTCAGTATTCAACAGTGACAATGATGACACACAATATTCTGACAATTTCATTGACAGAAATTGATATGAAGAGAAAGTTTAACTTAAGTTAAGATATTTGTCACTATCATCATGATCAATTGCAAGAAGAAACTGTAAAGAAATTGATGATGATTAAGTATGAAAAAGAAAAAGAAATTGTTGATAAGAATTCTATTGTAGCAGAATTCTCTTTCAATGATATAGTGAAGAAAAAAATTGACCATGATTGTATATAGTATTAATGAGCTTATGAGCATTACCAATAATCATTATCAATTGTCATGTATTACATAATCATCAGAATGGGACCAAACTTGAGTTAAAATCATGATCAGTCCCAGATCACATTCTTATTTTTTATAGTCAGTCACTTTGCATGGAATAATAAATTTTGTTTATTTCATAATAGTCATATTAGATCTAAATCTGGTTCTTTTACACTTCATTTCTGAAAATTTTGATTCCTTTACACTCTCATTCTGATTCTGGTCCCACTGGAAATCACGCCAAGAAATGGACTGGGACCAAACCAAACCAAATCAAATGTGAAATTCATGATCCCACCGGCCAGTCTATTTGTGATACACTATTCCACAATAGATAAGACACTCACTTTGTGCATATAAGAGTCTCTATCACAACAATATCAGCTTATTATTAATCAATATTACATTCACAACTATTTTCTTTTATTTGTTTCTTCATATTCTTTTTATTTGATCTCTCTGTTTTGTTTCAATCATTTTATACATCTATTCTTTTCTATCAAATATCTAGCCTCTCTCTATTCTGCAATATGACATCTGATTGCTGTATCTCTCATTATTCTAATTGCATTATATGATCTATTGATAAGTTCTTGTCAATCAAATCTTGTTGAAAGTTAATCTGACTGTGAATTGATGACTTTTGCAGTTGCTAACTGTTGTTAGCTTCTATTTTTTATTATCAGAGTATATATCTTATTTATGATTGTTTCATCTTCTCTTTCAATACTCTTTCTATATGCAATCTCACTTCTGTTGAGGAGATCACCTCCATCAATGTTGTGGAGACAGAGTGCAATGATGATGATGTCAGTGAAGCAGTTGATAAGAGTGTAGACAGTGATGATAGTGTTTGTAAAGATGCTGAAATGATGAATATCTCTGTATTATTCTCTATCACTATCTCTTCTACTTTTATTTATATCTCTGTTTTCTCTGCTCTTACTGATTCTCTTTTTCTCATCTCTGTCAATCTCTCTCTTTTCTTTTATGCTGATTTCTCTTTTTTATTTAATCTTCTAGAGACTCTGTATATCTTCTGCAGCTCTTTTCTCTATTCTTCATATCTCTCTTCCACTTTCACTGTCTTCATCAAAACATGATTTCATATGTAAGTATTGTATGATACAATTTAATTCATCAGTTATTTGTCTGTTGTATCTTTTGCTTGAAGTAAGTATGAGATTTTTAGTAATCTGATGCATTCTCTGAATTCTGTTGTTGTTTGTATCAATTGTACTGAGTGTATATTATACTCTTTCTTATCTCTTTTCTATAATTTTTACTCTAACTTTTGTAGATGAAATTGTATAGAGTCTCTGTATTGTTGAGATTATGACTGATGAAAATCTCTGTATCATGTTTATTTACATTATTTTTTATATCACTTCTCTATCTTTGTGTGTTTTCAGTCTATCAGATGAGTGTTATCATCTTCTTTGTTGATATATAACTTTCAAATTGATTATTCATAGAAAAGAAATATATATGCAGAGTAGTTTGAATGACAATATGATATTTTTTTATATTCAGAGTGAGTATATATACTTACATGTTGTTGGAATGGGAGAATCTGGTTGTGATTTTCCCCACATTCCGCTCGGTTGGTCGCAGCCGACACAGCAGGAACCTCGCCATGCGGCATTCGTGGCATGCAAATACCTGCAGCAGCCGAGAATTAGTTTCCTCAATTGCCCAATCCACTGAATCCAATTTCTGGATCTTGGAGACTAGCCTTTTTCTCATGCTGGCATTGGACGGGGAGAGCACTCCACGGCAAAAGCGGTTGTCACGTCTTCAGTGGAGAGTTTGCCCTAAAATCTCACATCTCTGATGGCTGGCTTGGCGTATGCATGTCCATTGTCCACCAAGCATTAAATTGTTCAAAGAATCAAAAGTGTCATAGAAACAGCCATTTTTGACTTTTGAGCCGCTTTGGGAGAACATGTTCTTTCAGGGCCTGTTCAGTGATTTTGTCTGTATAGTGCCAGGGCTGTACAGAAAGTGGATATTTGTCTTTTGACAGTGTGAACACTCATTATTCCTGTCTTTTCTTATATGAATATCAATCTGCTTGGTGTTCTGGCATTACTTTTATTACTTACGAGCGGTTTTTATCATGATGATTATCATGTGATTCCAGTGGATGTGTAGCAGTTGAAAATCCCATTATTTACTACTTTCTCACACTGAATATCAGTGGGTGGGATCCAACAACTGAATGGTAAATTGAAATCCATGAAATGAATCAGAATACATGGATTGTATGTCAGGTGAGACAGTTGAGATGCTCTAATGAATGACTTCTGCAGCAGCAAGTCTGATTAATTGTTGTCTACAATATAGATACTGTTGTATTGCCTTCTGAGTTGCAGGTTCCAAGCCGGCCAGTGCTGGCTCAAGTCAGCACAAATCACAAGTACAGATTTAACTTGATTAGGTTTAAATTCACCACTTTTTCAACTAATTACACTGTTGAACTCTATATAGTGGATTTTGAAACCAGTTTGGCACTCTTGATGAGTTATACAGGGTTATACATAAAATCTACTGAACAGCATCCCTTTTTCAGCCAGATTAGTGCGTACAGAGCTGTATAAGTCTGTATAGCTGGCACTGTACAGACTTATACAGCCCTGGACAGGGTCACCGAACAGGCCCTCAGATGACACCCACCTGGTTTGATCCCACCTTGCAGATACATACAGATTTACTTCCCATGAACATCATCCTGTGTGTGCTCTTTGACCAACCAAGGAATAAGTACGGATCAATATCAAGACTCAAAGGTCGGGCCCATATTGCAGGACGCAGTTTGCGTTTTTCCTCGGTATTAGTTAACAGCCAAATTACCTTTAGTATACAAGCATTTGCTAGTCGCTCCCTGATGCTGTCGCAACTATTTGAAAAGGCAGAAATATACATCTGCAGCTGCTGCCCCGTGGATCTTCATGGATGAGCTTTATATCACCGAACAATTCTCATTCCCGCCAGTTGATAACTTTGTGGATGCCCGCGCGAATGCGAGTCTCATGTTTTCAAGCAGAGAGATCGAACGGGCTTTGGCTACAAATCGACTCGGAACGACATTTGCACCACACGACAGTCTCCAGGCTAAGAATAATAATAATCTAATAGTAGACATAGTAAGACATAGTAAGTTATCCACAGATCAGCACTCTGGGAGCTCCCGAGTCCCGTCCTCGCTGGTGCCTCCGCTCCATCGAGCTAGATAGATGCGGATCTCAACTTCTCAAGGAGCCCTGGTTGCGGAGACGGCGCTAAATAAAATATTAAATGCCAAAACAGACTACATTAACTATCTGCTCGGTAACTACCAGGATGTTCCGAACAAGGTAGCTGTACGGGGTACTACGTCCGCTGTAAACTTCGCTTGCGCCTCTGGCTATCCCTTATATGATATATCCAGGTTTAGCTCTCCGCATTTCCTGGGATTGGCGTGTTTGGCGCGTTCAGATGCGAAACTTTGCCCCTGGAGTATGCCTAAAAATTCCCCGCAGTCCCAGACAACTGCTGGCTTGCCACCAGAATGAGAGGGATTGATGATAATTGTCCATGGATGTTCAACATCAAATTACAGGCACAAGATGACCCGGCATCGTGGGACGCATGTTTTTCCGGGGAATGGTTCAAGAGCACCCAAGTAAACCCACGCAATCCCTTGGGGATAGATATATCGCTCTACGGAGTAGTGCTCACAGAAATACTCCTCTTTTTTTATTCCTTCTGTTCCGGCTCCCACAAGTGCGCATGGAGCACGGAGTGTTCGCTGTCCTGGGGGCAATGGAAAGCTTATGAAATCCGCCCTGTTTGTCCTCATGTCGCTGCATGTGCAAAAACAAGAACTGTCGGCTTGGTATGAATATCAGAACAGTCCTATTATTATGATTATCACTCTTTACCTCCCCGGACATAGCGTTGAGGTTGCAGGGGGTCCTGATTCTGGCGCTGTCAGCCTGCAGCCTGTCACCTTCTGATACGACTCGCTCAAACCTTGAATTCGCTTCTCCTTTTCAACTCCCCTTAAAGTTTCACCGATCTTCTCTGCTCGACGCCTTCTTCCCCAGATATTCCTTTTTCAGTTTCACATTTCGACATTTCGACATTTCTCCGCTGACTTCTTCGCTTCGTCCAACCCTCCAACTGGCTGAACAGGCACTTTCTTACCCGCCCGCCAAAAGTGCCATCCATCAACAACATCCCGTGTCCCCGCCCTCCCGCGGCTGGGCCCTCGTCAAGAGCAAGCTAGCTATGCAAAAATGTCTGAAGCAGTGCAAGCCCAATTTGAACCTCTCTGAAGAAAACTCCTGCGATTCCCTGATAACTAGCTCGCGCAATACATCGATCGATCCGTGGTGTTTTCCTGAGATGACAGGAGATAATCCTTTCATACATTCCCCTCTCAACCAGCTGCGCGCGCAGCTACAACAGCCACCATGTCTGCTGTAGAGCTGCAGCGCCGCGATGCACCGGGACTGCAAATGGCCAGTCCTCTACCAGCAGAGAATCGTAGAGGAATGATTTCTCTCTTCACTTTCAGCCTACTTTCAGTCCTCACCTCAGGCTCCTCGGTGCTATGGCTCGCTTATCGCCTTATCTTTTGGAGACGGTACTATACGAAATACCCTGGACGAAATCAACTCATTGTATTGGTTTTCAACCTTCTCCTCGCGGATCTGATTCAGTCCTCGGCCAATATGATCGCTCCTCACTGGCTCCTAACGAACAAGATATCAATTGATTCTCCGGCGTGCTTTGCTCAAGGCTGGCTTATCAACTTTGGAGATGTCGCTAGTGCCATGTTCGTCCTTGCAATCGCTATCCATACTTTTGCAAACGTGATCTGGAGAAAAGCGTTGAGCCATGGCCTGTTCGTGGGATCCCTCATTTGCATTTGGACATTCTGCCTGCTTGTTACTGCCCTTGTCCCTGCACTCTATGGCAAACATGTTTTCGGACCGGCTGGTGCTTGGGTAAGATCTTACTCTCAGCGGTCTTATTCGTAGGATGAGGAAGTTTTACTCACAGCCCAATGTAGTGCTGGATTGATAATCAGCACGAGCATGCACGGCTATATTTACATTACATCTGGATTTTTGTCGCAGAAATCGGTATCATTATCATTTACCCCACCTTATTTTTTATTATCCGGCACCGCTTAATGTCGCTGAAGGAATTTAGAGGACAAGGCGCGAGACGGCCTAAATTCAACAAAGTGCTAAAGATCATGATCATATATCCAATCGCCTACATCATCATTTCACTTCCAATCGCCGCCGGCCGAATGAGTATGATGAATGGCCATAACCCGGGAATGCCCTATTTCTATGTTACTGGGAGTCTGTTGATGTGCTCCGGCTGGGTCGACTCGATTTTATACTTCGTTACACGGCGGCGCCTGGTGGAAGCAGACATCCAAAGCGAGAGCGGATCTAATGGCAACCACAGACACGAGCCTAGACACCATCCCAATTATGAGATCCCACCTACTATAGGCGGCGGAGCACCCCGAGGCATTAGTAGGAGACAAAAACCGAGCTCCGCTATTGTCAAGAATTCACTAACTCTACAAACGTTTTCGAACTCCACGGTCGAACTCTCGGAACTAGGCGAAGTGAACCAAATGGCAGTAATCGAAATCTCAAGTGAGCCTACGAGGGTCATTTCATCCTCATCCGCATCGTCATCGAACTCCCGCCCAGTGCAGTCATCCTCCAACAGCGTGCCGAGCATTAGTACGACCGGCAAATCAACACGACCTATTACCTTGACGAAGGGGCCCACGCAATATCAAACAAGTTGCGCCAGCTAGCGATGGAACATATCAGACGGGCTATAATTTATTCCGACCTGCTCGGCAACCGATCCTCACTTTTCATTTTTTCCATTGCTTCCTTGAATATTCTCGTTTTTACCAGAAAGAAATTTGCGATGGTTTAATTGATGTATACCGTGTCCATGTATGTACAACCACTTTGCTTTTAGTTTGTTCTCATTTCAGTAGGGCTCTCGGTGGATGTGGAGAAGGTTTTGTGAAGGTGTTCCAGATTTCTGTTTTCTTTTTTTCCTTTCTTGAAATCAGTATCGGCAGCGCCCTTGAATATAACATATCCATTTAAGTTAAAAGCCTCAAGTACTTTATCACCCTCCTGATGGAGGTCCAGTGTGACACCAGATGCTGTCTCAACCTTAGTTTCCATGATGATGTGATTCCACACATGATGGTGTGGGGCCTTGCGGACTCAAGACTGCACTGTATCATGAGGGGAAATCCACAATCTTGGCAATGTTTTCAGTTATGGGGCCAATCTCCTATCCCACCAGTCACACTAGCTCCAGTTGTCCATATATCTTGAATTTACAGTGGTGTTACGCCGGTAGATCCCGGTATTTTCGTTAGAGCCACCCTAATATTTTAGTGCCCTGCTAATGATCATTCTGGGGGTTTACGTGGCATTCTCGCGTTCAGCGTGTTTTTCATCATCATAGAGAATCTGTAGATGGAATGAATATCATATTAATATCTTGTATAGCCACCCTCTGCCTCTATAACTGTCTGACAGTGAGCAGGCATCTCTGCTATGAGCTCTTGTAGTTGCTCTCTTGTTATTGAGTCCTAGGAATTTCTAACCACCTCTTGTAGTGCATCATAAGAAAGATTTTCCTCATTCCCATGATTCTCCTGTATCCACTGCTTCATAAGATTCCATACAGCTTCAATTGGGTTCAGATCAGAAGAATATGACAGCCAATCTATAGAGGTGATTTCATGTTTCTGAAGATCTTGAGAAGTCTCTGCTGCAGCATGCCCTGGAGCTCCATCTTGCATCAATTTCAACCCAGGATTCATTTGTATCCATCCATGAATGAGAGGGACTATACATTGGCGATAGGATGTCTAGATTGATTGATATAAAAGATGATAGATTAGCACTGTTATACTGAGTATTATAGTCATATTGTAACCAATCTTATTGATTGTTCCTCAATCCTTTTTCCAAAATAGACAAGGCCTCTTTGTAATATCATTAAAAGATCCTCAGAACATCCATTCTCTTTTTCTCTAAATCTTATTCATTAAACAGATAGAATTCAGTGATTCTCCTGTCTTGTGAGTCACTCAGATTCTTGTATAGCAGCCAGATTTAACCCAAGTCTCATCAGTTCAAAGAATGATTGATCACTGCTCAAAAGTTCAATGTTGATGATCCAATGCCCACTGAAGTTTGTTTGTTTGTTTGTTTGTATTGGTTTAACATCCCGGAGAAAGCACGGGCAGCGCCCATGTTTCAGAAGCCTCCCGAAGGGCATGGAGATGTGCTATGCTGGAGAAATCTCTATATACACAGTAATGATAGACACAGGATCCAGATAGCAACTCTTGAGAAGACTCAGTCTATATAGACTGTTCATCCACTTCTGGCCCGACATATGGCCATTCATGGTAAAGATAATCAAAGCACACAAGTGCTACAGCAGGGTGATTGCTCAGAGTGAGCAGTAGTAGAATGATTGCTCACAGAGAGCAGAGACAGAGCAGAGACAGGGTGGAGGCAGAGCAATTGCTCACAGAAAGCAGCAGCAGAGTGATTGCTCATAGAGAGCAGCAGCAGGGTGATTGCTCACAGGGAGCAGCAGCAGAGCGATTGCTCATAGAGAGCAGCGGCAGGGTGATTGCTCACAGGGAGCAGCAGCAGAGTGATTGCTTGTAGTGAGCTGTGACAGAGTGATTGCTCACAGAGAGCAAAGATCAAGGCCTGAAGGCCAATGAATGCTGAGTTCACTAAGAATCAGACACTCATAACAACCACTCTGCTCTTGGCCATCATCACTAGATGATGTTACCAGGCTGCACCATGAGGAGGTGGCAGAGTTGGACTTCACAGCCCCCCACTGAAGTTGAATATCTTGAACTCATATAAATAGAGAAGGCTTGTGTAGAGCTATTCTGTGAGAATAATCTCTTCTCTATAATGCTCAGCTCAGACACATCTCATTGATCTCAAGATGAAGAACAATAACAAGCTTTTTATATAATATTTGACAGTTGACTTTGAAAGCTGTAATAAACTGTTCAATCTCATTCAACTGCTCATTACTGAGTTGACTAGAGTGATCAGCATAGGCTGGCCAGTGGGACCATGAATTTCATGTTTGATTTGGTTTGGTTTGGTCCCAGTCCATTTCTTGGTGTGATTTTTAGTGGGACCAGAATCAGAATGGGAGTGTAAAGTGACTAGAATTATTAGAACATGAGTGAAATAGAACTAATAAATCTTGATATTTCATGTAAAGTGACTGACTATCAAAAATAAGAACATGATCTGAGACTGACTATGATTTTGACTGAGGTTTGGTCCCATTCTGATGATTATATAATACATATCTTAGATATCAATCTGATGATATGATTGGTGGAGATATCACCCCTATCTAGTGCTGTCAACCAATTTACCCCTGCCAACCAATCTATTGCTGCTAAGCTATCCCTCGCTGCTAAGCTATCCCTCGCTGCTAAGCTATCCCTCGCTGCTAAGCTATCCCTCGCTGCTAAGCTATCCCTCGCTGCTAAGCTATCGCCGCTGCCAACCTATCTATTGCTGCAAGCTATCCCTCGCTGCTAAGCTATCCCTCGCTGCTAAGCTATCGCCGCTGCCAACCTATCTATTGCTGCAAGCTATCCCTCGCTGCTAAGCTATCCCTCGCTGCTAAGCTATCCCTCGCTGCTAAGCTATCGCCGCTGCCAACCTATCTATTGCTGCAAGCTATCCCTCGCTGCTAAGCTATCCCTCGCTGCTAAGCTATCCCTCGCTGCTAAGCTATCCCTCGCTGCTAAGCTATCCCTCGCTGCTAAGCTATCCCTCGCTGCTAAGCTATCCCTCGCTGCTAAGCTATCCCTCGCTGCTAAGCTATCCCTCGCTGCTAAGCTATCCCTCGCTGCTAAGCTATCGCTCGCTGCTAAGCTATCGCCGCTGCCAACCTATCTATTGCTGCAAGCTATCCCTCGCTGCTAAGCTATCCCTCGCTGCTAAGCTATCCCTCGCTGCTAAGCTATCCCTCGCTGCTAAGCTATCGCCGCTGCCAACCTATCTATTGCTGCAAGCTATCCCTCGCTGCTAAGCTATCCCTCGCTGCTAAGCTATCGCCGCTGCCAACCTATCTATTGCTGCAAGCTATCCCTCGCTGCTAAGCTATCCCTCGCTGCTAAGCTATCCCTCGCTGCTAAGCTATCCCTCGCTGGCTATCCCTCACTGCTAAGCTATCGCCGCTGCCAACCTATCTATTGCTGCAAGCTATCCCTCGCTGCTAAGCTATCCCTCGCTGCTAAGCTATCCCTCGCTGCTAAGCTATCCCTCACTGCTAAGCTATCACTGCTAATCTATCGCTGCCAACCTATCTACCGCGGCGAATCTATCTATTGCTGCCAACCAACCTACCACTGCCAACCTATCTATCGCTGCCAATCTATCGCTGCCAATCTATCGCTGCCAATCTATCGCTGCCAACCTATCTACTGCAGTGAATCTAACTATCACTATCATTACTAGTTCAAAATAGAACTAGAGCATAAATACACTAAACTTCTTTTGATAGGTAATGATTTTTGGTAACACTCATAGCATTATATCATCTATATAGGGTAAATCATGGTCCCATTTGGTCCCATTTTAACAAAATGGGACCAAATGGGACTAGAATCAGTAATTTATAAGAAGAACATGATCTGGGACTAGATTTATAATATAAACAGTGTAAAGTGACTAATTTAATAAACACTATATGAGACCAGGACTAAGAAATTTGATAATGGGACTGGAGAAATATTTAGTCCCAGTTTCATACATGGTCACACAGTCAGTCTACTCAAGATGGCCATTTTGAACATGACAAAATCATCAAAGCAATCAAATGCAAGTACTTGTGGCATGGTATAAGTGATGAGATTGCAGAATATGTGAGAACTTGTGATGTTTGTCAATGCATCAAGATATCATGACACAAACTGTATGAATTGCTACAACCACATTCAGCACCATATAAGAAATAGCATACAATTAGCATGGACTTTATTGAAGATCTGTCAGATAATAAAAAGAGAAGTCAAATCTATAATGCTATTGTTGTATTCATTGATTTATTCATCAAATGAATCATAATTGTGTTCACATCTTCAGAGCTATATGCAGAAGAACTTGTGAATATTATTGTATGAAGAATTGTGAAGAATTTTGATCTATCTGTGAATATTATTAGCAACTGAGATTCATTAATAAATAGCAAGTTTTGATTGATATTATATTATCTGCTTCATATTCAACAAAAATTATCGACGGCATTCCATCTGCAAATCAACAGCCAGACAGAATGATTGAACCAGATGATTGAACATTATCTTCACACATATTGCAGCTATCAACAAGATAATTGGATAGAATGGATTTCTCTGACACAATGAGTATATAACAACATCTTTCACACATCAATAAAAATGACATCATCTGAAGCAATGATCAGCTGATCAACTGAACTTTGCATAGACATGAAATTCTCAAACATGAATGTGTCAAAATTAATGATGAAACAAGTGAAATGAATGAAGTAAGCAGAGAACAAGATTTGAGAATGTCTGAAAGCTATCAAAACAGCTGAGAAAAAAAATTATAATCAACATCATATATCAAAAAGCTTTAAGATAGAGAACTGAGTAATGCTGTGTGCAAAAAATATATCTATCTTACAATTCTCATTCAAACTAGATCATTGATTTTTGAGTCTCTTTCAAATAATTGATATTCACAGTATGCAGATGTACAAATTGAAACTCATACTGCAATATAAAAAAATTCATTCTGTATTTCATATTTCTCTTCTCAAATCATATCACACATACAATGGACAAATCCTGCAAGCAGAACTGATAATTATAGATGTGCAAGAGAAATGAAAAGTTGAAACTATATTAGACAAACATCAGTACCACAGTCAAACACAATATCTTGTCAAATGAAAGAATTGTACAGATGCAGATAACTCTTGAGAATCTGAGAAGAACTTGATGAACAGTCAGAAGTACTTGAAACAGTTTAATAAAATCTATCAGAAGTGTAACAGACATACTTCGATTAACAATTTGATACTATTCTAATTACAGATTATAAATTGATTAAGAAAAGAAAGAGAAAAGAAATCAGAAGAAAAGATTGTATGAAGAGAGTTCTTATAGAGAGAAGTTTGAAGTGAAAGAATATCAGAAGCCACTCCACAGTGGAGCACAGAGTGGAAGAACATTAAGAGATACACATAAGAATCATTAGAAACTACACAAGTGCAGAGTGTGAGACAAGAGAATCATTGAGAGCTATATAGAAGAATCATTAAAGACTACATGAGCACAGAACACAGAGCAGAAGAACATTAGAAGCTATATAGAAGAATTATTAGAGACTATATAAACACAGAGCACAGAGTGAAAGAACATTAAGAGCTATATAAAAGAATTGTTAGAAACTACACAAGCATGAAGCACAGAGTGAAAGAACATCAAGAGTTACACAAGATCACAACAGTCAGAAACAAGCAGATGCAGAAGAAGAGTTGATTGTGTAAGTTAATTATTAACAGATACTAATCCATCACATTATCCCTCTCTATCAAGATGAGTGAGGATTTGTAGATGTTGAAAGTGATGATGTTCTTCAAGACAGATGCAGGTTTCCAGATTGAACAATCATATTCTACTCATTTGATGAGGTATTCACAGCAGTGGTGATTGATTCTATCATCAAGAATTGCATCAATTTCTCACTCAAGTTCATTGTCTTCTTCTACAATGATGAGTGACTGCCAATCAGAGATTCTCTGTGAGAGGAATGGATTCTCAGCTGTGAGTTGAAGCAGGTTTGTATGAAAGATGTTGTGAATATCAGACAGAGTGTTGAGTCAATAATCATGTGTGTCTAACACTTTCTTCACTGTATATTTAATGTGACAGTAATCTAGTATACACAAAAAGCAGTTCATTCTTATGTTCTTAAGATTCAGTCAGACTTTGTCTTCTATATAATATCAGATTGCAGAACTTCTTCTGATGTTTATTTGATTGTTATAATCTTACTGAACACTGACTATTGAAGCTTCTGTCTATTCATGAACTTTCTTCAACTTACTCACAATGTTCTCTGCTGTCTGTATGAGGCTGTGGGTGTATGTGGTTTCTCAGAGAGTCTCAGAGAAGTTCAGAATCTCTAAATTGTATTCATATAGAAGAAAGAATGAGCTTACATCTGTTGTGATGAAATCTTAACTGTTAATCACAATCTCAGCATGTGGCAGCAGATTGCTTCAGTTGTTTTGTATATAATTGCAGAATTTACAGAGAATGTTCTTTATCATTTATATCATTCTCTCAGTAGCTTCATCAGTCTCTGAGTCATCCTTACAACTACCCACAAACATAGAGATACATTTGAATTTTTCCATTTTCTAACTGTTTTTCATATAATTTTAACCCTTCAACCTGTTCAACATCATCACACACCCTCTGTGATTACTCCATGTGTGTGTACTGCACAGATTGAGTGATCATGAAGCTCTCAACACCCTTCCATTCACTCAAGAACATCAACACAGCCTACATCAGATCACTGAAGCTGAAGTCACTGATCAATTTTGTTACTGAAAAGACTGGCAAAAGACAGAGAAAGACTGTTACAATGTCTTCTTCAGTTCTCAAAGAAGTCAGTGACAGCATCTCCACAGTCATCTCTCAGCTACAGAAGTAGTTTGAGAAGACTCAACAGCAACAGAATCTGTAACAGAAGATTCTCATCAGATTAGTAAAGACTCTGAACAGCTGAGTTGAGAAGAAGAAGTAATCAGTCAGTCAGAACTTTGCTCAAATCTTCTGTCAAAGATTCATTGCATATATGACAGCAGATCTGAGTGCAGTATCAACTCTGAGAAAGAATACTGTTTCAGATACTCATTCACAATCAAATCCAGCAAAGACAACTGCAAGAGAGCTGATTATCTGAATAGATATTACACAGAAGAGGAAAAATTCTGCTCTTTCTGAAGCTATCTCTGTCAAAACTGCAGCTTTCTCAGCTGACAGAGCTAGTGGAGCCAATCTGCAGCTTAAGAACATCAGTCAGTTAAGAAGTCTTATAGAGAGTATAAAGCAGCAGAAGAACTTATGAGTTCTCATCACTCTTCAGTCAGAGAAACAGATCACTCAGCTGTAGTCATATACTGTGCAGCAGATAATTGTTGCAAACATTCAGAGAGTGAGAAATGTGGCTAATATGCTGAAGATGAAGCTCATCAGAACAGATTGAGTGATTATATCAAGCAACAGAGATATATACAATGCTCTGATCACTGAGAAGACAGTGGCTACTCTCTGTGAAGTTCTTGACATCACAGAGATTCAGCTACCAGAGCAGTGGTACAATTATGCTGTTTCAGAGATTTCAGAATTTGTTCAGAACTGAGAAGAGACTAGAATTCTCACAGACAAAATAATTGAGAGAGAGATTCTTACTCAGACAAAGATAAAATCAGTGAGCTGTCAACTCTTGCCACATGGAGTGAATCTTAAGATGAGAAAGATTACATGAATTGTCTTCTTTCTCACTTCAGTGAAAGACTTCTCACTCTTCAATGTCAGTGAGAGGATCAGACTCATCAAGAAAAGGTCACTGACAGTGAGATATGATTCAGAATGTCAGAGATACTGTCATTCATCAAAGTGTGCATGACTGACAAGATACTCCAACTGCAGTGAGCCCACAAGTTAGTATGAGAGATCAACAGATGTGAAGTGTAAGAAAGTATTATGATATATCAACTACTGTCAACTCTACTCAACTGAGTATCAGCACTGCTCTGCTGCACTCAGATGTGTGAATGACATTCTCAGACATCTAACTCAAAAGAAACTAGCAACTGTCCACTGTCTTAGCAACAGATGTCACAGAGATGCTCAGAAATGACAATCACTGTCAGCACAGCCAGCATCAATGATTACAGTGATGATATCTACATCATTCACTCAATCAATTCAGTCAACACAGTTCATCAGACTAGCACTCTGCAAGTGGACAGCTACTCAGAGCTTCATCAGTGAAGAGAATGTCATCTGACAGATGATTCACATCAGACAATGCTTAGTCTGCACAGCAGAGTAGCAGTATAGTCAAGCAGTCAAAAAGCAGTCTAGCTTCAGTATATAGATAACAGATCTGAAATTCTTCAATCTCATTCTGCAGATGAACTTTGACAGCAGCTCATTAAATAACTTCTTATACTAAAATATCAACATCAGCAACACAGCTGATGCTGCAGAAACAATCAGCAGAAAAATCACTCTCTGCAGATCTTTTGAGTAAATACAGTCAGAGTGATTCTCTGTCATATAGCAGCTCTACAGCTTGCTTTCAAGCAGAGCTGTGAAGTGATCTGTATACAGAAATCTTACACACACTCTGATATCAAGACTTCTAATCACTCAGCATATGAGTGCTTTATACTTATAGATCACTGAGATGACACTAATCTGAAGCAGCAAGAGAAGAAGAGACTCTGAATCATGATATATATATATAAAAGTTCAAAAATAAAAATACAGCAATATCAATCTGTGCAAAACAGAGATCTGCTGTGAGTCAGTGTCAATGACTACCACATTCTCAATGTGTACAGACAGTCTGAAACAGACACAGTTATGAATTATCTGATCAATTTGAGCTCACCAGCCTGCTGTCTAGTAGATGAGAATTTCAATGTATAATATGATGTTTTTGAATCAGAGACAGCGAATCTGCACTGAAAAGAGGAGCTTGTTCAGTGAATCAGTGAACATGAAATAGATTTTGTGAAAGAGATAGATATTTCAACTCATGTAGTAGATTATATGATTGATCTCATCTTCTTCAATATGATCTTTGCTTTCACTTCAGTGTGTTAAGATTTACACTGTGGCTCAGATCATCAGTCTATGATTATTATACTGTTGACAACATTTCAGACACAGCAGAGCAGAACTCAAATTAAAATCACAGACTCTCAGCTGAAGCTCTTTGCAGATCTTATCAGAGATCTTATAATGAACATATTTTACTCAGATAGAGTTGAGAATGCAGTATAGCTTGATAATCTGACTTAATACTTCATCTAGAATCTTCTGACTGCAGCTCAGACAGTCAGTAAATCAGTGCAATAAAAACAGACTACAGTTCTCTGATGAACAGCAGACTGTCAAAGAGCACATTGAGAGCTCATCACTCATCAGACAGAGACTGCAAAGCACTGATTCAAGAACACAGTGTATAAGATCAAGTATACATACTGAAGACAGATGATCAATGAGGTCAGAGATGACAGAGATCTGTACTGAATGATAGCATGATATAAGCTGAAACTCAACCTCAGAGCACTCTCTCTGATGATTGAGGATCAGATCATAGAAAAAACAGCTATCAAAGTCAAGACACTTCAGCAAGTTATTCTAAAGCAATACAACTCAGCTGATAATCTGAAATACAACTTATTGAATGATGAGTACTGAAGTGACATGAGAAATCTGCTCTGAGATCTCTGAGTTGAAATGAAGAAGATAGAATGTAATATCATTGAAGTACAGAGTATCTCTTCAGACATGAATGAAATCACAGTGCAGCTGTTCAAGATATGCTGACAGTATATATCTCTTTTTATACAGCAGCTATACAACTGCTGTCTCTGACTCTGTCACTTCTCACAAATCTGAAAGCTGGCAGAGATGGCAATGATATTCAAAGTAGATAAGAGAGATAGAAGCTCAGTTCACTTCTGAAGATTTATTACTCTTCTCTCAGTAATCTTCAAGAGACTGAAATGCATTGTTGCAAGATAACTGACATACACAGCATTCATTCATGATATAGTCAGTTTGTAATATGAAGAGATGCTGTTCAGACAATCTGTAATGAATCTGATAGCTGCTTTCACTCATGAGATGAAGACAGTCTTCACACAAAACAAGAAGATATTCATAATCACAATGAATGTGTAGAGTATCTTTGATACTGTGCTGTGCAGACAGCTGTTTCAGTGAATGATACAACAGAGATGACTGTACAAGCTGCTACAACTCATTGACAGCTTTTTCATTGAATGCAGAGCTCAGATTCAGCTGAAGAGAATCATCACAGCAGCACATCAAATACAATGTAGTATATTATAGAGATCTTCTCTGTCATCAATACTGTTTCTTCTGTATCTGATAGAGCTGCTGTGGCAGAACTCAGAACTGTGCTTTGACTATACAGATGATCTGAATATTTGACAGACTATACACTTACTTAACAGCAATGTTATTCTTCTCAGCCATGATATACAGAGTATTCTGAGATGAGAGGAGACAAACAAGATGATCTTTGCATCAGAGAAACTTAAGATAATTCATCTCACAAAAAAGCAACACAATGAAACATCATCAATGATTGTGTCAGAGAATCTGATCATACACTCTGTCACTGTCTCAGCTGAACAGAAGCTAGCACTTTGTTGACTGAGTATACACTTTAATAGAAGATTCATCTGAAGATCATACATCTCTGCTCAGATAAAAAAGACAAGAGCTGTGACTCAGCACATTCAAAATTTAGAGAAGATCAGAGATAAGCTTTCAGCAGAGACTCTGCAGAAGATGATCACTATCTATATAGTTCTCTCACTGCTCTATAGCACAGAGATCTGATACAGCAGTCACACACAGTCAGCAAGACATATGAGCAGAAGTGAAGAGATCAGCTTCCATCTGAGATAATATATGAGAACAGTTGAGAAGATGTTTATCATGACAGTCAGAGAAGTTCTTTCAGTTTTCTATACAACACTCATCACAACTCTATATCAGAATGCTGAGCTTCCATCAGCAATGATAGCTCTGAAGAAGATCAAAATGCATTTTGTGATAAGACTTCAGATGATGAATGAGAGACATTCACTGACTTCACAGATAACTTCCTCAATGATCACACATGAAAGAGAGGCTGAAACTCAGCAGTATTCAAAGATCAAAGTTCAGAGATTGAAGACACTACTGGCTGCAGTCAATAGATTTATACTTATCATTCCATACTACTCAGAGAAATGCAGAACAGATCTCACAGAGAATGTAGATAAAAAGAATATTATTCAGATATTCAAGAAATAATGAAGAAATCAATTTTCAACAGATCTATATATTTTCTCAGATGAATCAGAACAGATTCTTGACAACAGTAGATGTATGAGCTATGACTTTATAGTTTATCAGAGAAACAAAAAACTGATCAGCTTCTCAGCTGCACTGAGTTCTATATTATATATTTTCAACACTGAGACAGTTGATATCTGTCATGCATTAGAGTGTGTGATGAAGTTTCTACTCTGTGTTATAGATGACAGTATCTGCTCTCAGATCTGACTCTGCTTTGACAATATTTCAGTCATATGAAGTATACAGAGCAGTGCAGCAGTCTTCTTGAACTGAGTCTACAGTCACTGTCATAAACTTCTCAGACAATATAATGTGGGCCTGAAATGAGCTTCTGAGTATATGAAAATAAAGAACAATGAGAAAGCAGATCATCTAGCTAAGTGAGTGATCTCATTTACTGCAGTCTCAGTCTATAAACTCAAGATCATACTTACAGTCAGTGAGATTCACACAGTGGCCAAGCAGCTCAGTCAAGAGACAGAGTAAGAGTGATGAAGCAGAGTCTGTGAAAAGCTCTCTGACTGATATCAGAGCTGAAGATTCAGCAGATCAACTGTAGAATATCAAATAAAAATCTTTTCAGAGCTCAGCATACCACAGCATGCTCTTCATCACTGACTCACACTTCACTTCTTGTAAGAGATGGTTGTAGGTATAATTATGGGAGTAGTGTGAAGTACGCACGTAGGATGTTAAGAAGATAGCAATCTCTATTATTCAAAGCTAATCACTGATCTTCTAATATCTACAGATATCAGTGAGCATTATATAGATGATCATCATGTGCTACAGCCATCTATGATGCTGTGTGCTATGTCTCTTCTCATTAATTCTGGCATGTTCTGTGTTCTTCTATTGTTATATAGCTATTTTCTAATATAGATATCTCTGTTGTGTCTATTACAATTATCTCTCTTCTTCAAAGGCCTGGTTCTCAGGACTTTTTACTGCAATGTGCAAAGTTCATAACATGTGCTGTGTGGTTAATATTGTATAGAGTTTGCAGGATTGAGCTGAATTAATTGTTGAGGTTAATTTCAAAGTGTTGCTGTTTTGGGAGAATGTTTTTCCATCTTCAGTGTCAATGCAGTCCAATCACAATTTAGGCACAACTTCTGAACCTCTTTTCTTTGACTTTTACATCAAAAAGTCATACTCTAACAAAATCATCACCATCATCACCATCAATGATTTTTTATTTAAAAAGAATACATCAATTCATCAAACAAAGTATGCTGTATTCTTCTATGCAATTTTTATTGCAAAATTTGAAGTTTTGATTGTGTGATTGCATTTTCCATTTTGAGTTGAGTTTTGTGTTGTTGCAATTTCTTTGATCAACATTGTAATATTGATTTCAATCTTCAACATTTGTTTTTCTTTCTTGTTGCTTTTGCTTCTCCTCCTTCTTTGAACAAGGCCTTGGTACTAATTAAAATTATGATAGAATGTCAAAACCAGCTGTTTCCATTGCTGGTTTGAAGTCTATGAAGAGTGATATGCTGTCTGCCATTGAGAGCATTTGCTTGGATTGTCTGAAGAGATTGCAGAACTCTTCAGTATATTCTTGCTTTGTGAATGATAAATGAATATGCTGTTATGTCTGTTATATATTAAATAGAAGTTGTGCTGCTGTAAGTTTTCTTAAACTGAGATTGTTAAGAGTACTAACAGATTATAGATGTCTGAGTACTTTCACAAAACTGATCAATCTTTGATTGATGAATTTCATAAGATACTGCTCTCTGATGAAGTTTTGGATGAGAGATTTGCCATGTATCAAACTGCTGTTGCAAGGTTTGTACTTGATGTGCAGGTCTATAAGAATGCAGATGAGATTCTAGAATTCTATATGAACTCTGATAATCTGTTGTCACAGCAGAGTATGACATTCAATCATAGCAGTGTTTCAGAAAGCATGTTTTTGCATTCTGCTATTACATCAGTGTCATTCTTGCTGGGTCAAGATCTTGGTATGTTATTTGAGTTGACCAATAATGTAGATGAAGATGAGGAAGTGGATGATTTTATTGAAGTGTTAGAAAGAAATACAGCAGTATATTGCTGTTGTTGTATTCAACATTTGACAATGTCCCTCTGCCATCATTGTGAGTCTGCTGAGGATTGATGCAAAAAATGCAAGCACTGCTTGATGACAAAGCATATCTGTATTCTGATAAGTTATTATTCAAAACAGATGTTTTTATGATATATAATATTAACTTTCTATTAGATGTCAGTGGATGCTGTTGAATTGACTCAGACAGTTATCAATGCTGCTGAGAATCTAATTGTCACTGATGTGGATGTTTTGAACATTAACATTTTGCAGAGCACTGTGACTGCAGCAGTTAAATTCTTTGCTGTGAAGATTCAGAAGATTCAATGAGACAGTTCTTCTGAGACTCTGACTGAAATGATAATTGATAAGATCTCAGTGATTACATCATCAGTTGCAGCTTTCAAGTCATCATTGAAACATTGTGTTTCATCAGTTGAGAAAATCTGAGATAATAAGCAGATTTGTTTTGATAATAATTTCTTGAATGACACTGATTAAGCTGAGGCAGATCTGTTTTTTAATTTCTGAACAGAATAAGTATATTCAGCAGTTATCATCATTTTCTTTGTTTTTGTTTACTGACTGACTTCTGATAGATTTTATTAAACTGTTTCAAGTACTTCTGACTGTTCATCAAGTTTTCCTTGAGTTTCCAAGAATTATCTGTGTCTGTACAATCTTTTCATTTGACAAGATATTGTGTTTGACTATAGTACTGACATTTGTCTAATATAGCTTCAACTTCTCATTTCTCTTGTGTGTCTATAATTATCAGTTCTGCTTGTGGGATTTATTTGTTGTGCATGTGATATGATTCAAGAAGAGAAACATGGAATATGAGATGAATTTCTTTATATTGTAGCATGAGTTTCAGTTTGTACACCTGCATACTGTGGATATCAATTATTTGAAAGAGATTCAAAAATCAATGATCTAGTTTGAGTGAGGATCACAAGGTGGATATATTTTTTGCATACAGCATTACTCAGTTCTCTATCTTAAAGCTTTTTGATATGTGGTGCTGATTGTAATACTTTTTCTCAGCTGCTTTGACAGCTTTCAGACATTCTTGAATCTTGTTCTCTGCTTGCTTCATTCATTTCACTTGTTCTATCATCAATTTTGTTGTGTCTGTGCTTGAGGGTTCTATGTCTATACAAAGTTCAGTTGGTCGGCCAATCATTGCTTCAGATGATGTCATTTTTATCAATGTGTGGAAGATGTTATTATATGCCCATTGTGTCAGGGGAATTCATTCTATCCAATTATCTTGTTGGTAGCTGCAGTATGTGTGAAGATAATGTTCAATCATCTGATTCAATCATTCTGTCTGGCTGTCAGTTTGTGGGTGGAATGCTGTTGATAATTTTTGTTGAACATGAAGCAGATAACATAATGTCAATCAAAACTTGCTATTTATTAATGAATCTTGATTGTTAATAATGTTTGCAGATAGATCAAAGTTCTTTGTAATTCTTCATACAATAATATCTGTAAGTTCTTCTGCATCTAGCTCTGAAGATGTGGACACAATTATGATTCATTTGATGAATAAATCAACAAATATGACAATAGCATTATAGATTTGACTTCTCTTTTTATTATCTGGCAGGTCTTCAATAAAGTCCATGCTAATTGTATGCCATTTCTTATCTGACACTGGATGTGATTGTAGCAACCCATACAGCTTGTGCTGTGGTATCTTGACACATTGACAAACATCACAAGTTCTCACATATTCTGCAATCTCATTGTTTATACCATGCCACAAGTACTTGTGTTTGATCACTTTGATGATTTTATCACATTCAAAATGACCATCTTGGGGATCATTGTGATTCATTTTCATTATTTCATGTCTTATGACTTTGTCTTGCAGTATATAGACTTTATCATCTTTTCTGAGTAGATTATTTTTATCTACTGCTCAGATTGAATGATTATCTACACTAGCATCATTCATCTCTAGTCTTCTGTGAAGTTCAGACATGCTGGTATCTCTATTCTGAATCTGCAGTAAGAGTTCAATGATAGATTCAGCTATTTCTTCACAATAGACTGTCTCAGACTCAAATACTTTGACAGCTAGAATCTGTGGCATCAGAGTTTTTAGATTTAATTCTGTAATATCTGTAATCTTATTCTCATCTGCAGATGTGTTCTTTATTCTGCAGAGGTTGTTGTCATCAACAACTTTAAGTCTCTTCACTCAACAATTTTCATTAACTTGCAGATCTTTTCACATCATCTTGACACATTGATCTAATTTTGTGTTTTCTTTTGTCTTTAATGACTTAAAGATCCTCTTACACAGCTTCTCTTGCAGAGTAGAGAGCTCTGTCAAGAGAGCTGTATGTAGACTGACCGTGTGACTGTGTATAGAACCATGATCAATTTTAGTGTTGGTTCCATTCTCATATATTTTAGTTCTGATCCCATATATTGTTTTTCAAACCAGTCACTTTACACTGTTTGTATTATAGCTCTGGTTTCATTTCACTGTTTATGAGAAATATTTAGATTCTGAATACTGTTCTTATTTTGATTTCTGAGTCACAGTTCTGTTTGATCTCATTTTACAAAATGAAATCAAACAGAACTGTGACTTACTCATAATTACATAATACATATATCTTTATGCTGAATGATGGCTAATTATGATGTGAGTGTTATCAAATATTGTTATCTTTTTGATGTCAACAACAGAAATATCATTATATGTCTGTAGACATTTTGAAAATTAAAAAAAAAAAAACAAAAACAACAACTGAGAATATTATAAAAAAAAAAAAAACAAAAACTTCCAACAAAAAAAAATAAAAAATAAAAAAATAAACAAACAAATAAATGAAAAAAACTCATTTCTTCAATCTATAATCATCAAAAAAATTGCTATTCAATTTTTGAGTGATCTTCATCATCAATCTAATATCTCTCACAGTGAGAATCATCTGTTTACAATGAATCATAGTCTTAAAATCATCTGTGAAATGATTAGTGAGATATTGTTACATTGATTTTTATATGATATCATACACTCAAAAAGTGTGATCAATGTGGTCTTGACTGTGACTTGAAGAGTATTGAGGATAGAATGCTGGAAGCAATACTTTCTTCCATCAATCTCTCAGACAAGACAGATAAACACAGTCTTGAAGAAAATGAGATTCTCAGACTTCTGATAATATTGAATCTCACAGATAGTCTCTACTTTTATATCAGTATCTAGTGTTATCAAAAAGTGTTACTTTGAATTTCATACTCTGCTTATTCACTTTTTTCATATGAGAGTGGGGGTTGCACACCTCCCACACAGCACAGTGAGCATTGGAATGCTGTTTATGATGATGAGCTCAGACTGCTTTTCACTTTGTCATTTGCTGTTCATATGCTGTCTTGTGAGCAGCAGCAGTGGTTGGCATGGTCCTCTGATGAGAGATACTCTTATCATGGGCCATTTTTTTGCTGGGGGAGGGTGGGGAGAAAGAGAGGATGAACACAGAGAATGAATGTGTAGATTTCAGAGAGAGAAGAACAGAGACTTGCAGCACTGAATTTACTAGATAGAATCAATTAATTAATCAGTATTCATTCACAAAAAACATTGAGATATTCATATTGCTTTTAATAGTTAACATACTGCAGCAGAATTATGATGGGTTGGAGAGAGAAGAAAGAAAGAACAAAGAAAAAGAAAAACATGTATGAATGTTAAACTGAGAGATTGTAGATGCAAATAATCTCTATAGCAACAAAGAAATATCTCATCTGCATTCAGTCATAATATAGCTTGCAGAGCAACTGCATGCATGCAGTATATGATATCAACAAATAGCACAAAAATATAAACAGTGTTGCTATGAGATATGTAATTTCTCATAATATATAGATGTAGATTTTCTTTCTTCTTGAATTCTTTGATATATCTCTGTTCTTACCATCACATTTCTGTGTGTATAGCAACTTATAAAAATAATAAATTTTTTTTCTCTAGAAATCTTTATTATTACAATCAGAACACATTTCTCTCTCTCTCTTCTGCTGAAAACATATCTGTCTCTCTCTTCAAGAAACATTTGATGACTCTGTGTATCACTAAAACACACAAACATCATCATCATCTTGAGAGGGAAGAGAAAGAATTCTTCAAGTGTGGAGAAACTGACTGTAAGATATATCATATTGTCTTGAAAAAACTCTGCAATGAAGTAGATTGATAACAATCTTGAGTAACACTTCTGCTGAAATTTGACTAATATTATGAAAGAAATGATGCTGATGGCTCAATGTATGAGAAGTTGAAGAAGAAAGCAGTGAAGTTGCTGATGCAGCAGCACTGAGATCAGAAGCACTCACAGAAATGATTTGAGATCAAAATGAAAAGAGAGAGAGCTGAGAAGATAGCAACTGCAAAAAAACATCATCAGAAGAAGATTGAAGATATGCTTATTTATGAGACAAAGAAATTCAAGCTGATAGATTGTATTTTGAATATATTTATTGATAATGCTTTTTGATAACAATTCTGTGGTCTAATTGATTAGCAGGCTTCTGAAGAGAATCATGGGATTGAGGCCTTGTTTAGATCTTGTATATGCTCAATGATTCAGAATATTGAGAAGACAGTATTGCTTTCTGAGCATACTAATTTACTTGCTGCAAAGATAGAACCTGAGGCAGCAGATCAGAAGATGCAGAATTTTGAAGCTCAAATGAATCTGATGAGAAAAGAGAAGAATTCTCTCTCATCTGAGAAGATAGCTGAGAAGGGTTTTGAGATGATTGTTTTCTTGAATGAAAAGAAGAAGGAGAGAGAGAAGAAGAAAGAGAAGAATTGAATTGTGAAGAATGAAGAGAAAGAAAAAGAGAAGAAGAAGAAGAAAGTGAAAAAAGAAGAAGAAGAAGAAAGTGAAAGAAGAAGAGTAGAAGAGAAAATAATCTAAGTAAAAAATTTTTTTTTACATGTTTGTTTTTTTATATTTTTGCTAAATTAATTGTATTATTATCATTATCAGAGATTACAAATTTTATTTGATATTTTATATTATACAATTCTTTGTTGTGAGCATATATTATTGTAGCGATATTATGTTCATGATATATATATATATATATGTATATGTATATGTATACTTGTAAGTTGCGTGTGACTTTACGTTTAGTATCAGTAAACAATGAAAGCTGATAAATTCATACTGTGGAATTGTGATATATTAGAGATAGATAATATATCTAATGAATCAACTTTTCAGCATTTACAAATCTTAATAATATCTTCAATATTTTCATTATCATTCTTTTCTATTTGATCATAATATGTTTTATTTGTTGTTGTTTATAAATATATTCTACTAGTGTTCTAACCAATTAGAATGGGTTAATGACAAAGAGGTAAAAAAAAATCTCAATCAAATTGAACCAATTTCTTAACCTTTTTATTCTCAGAATTCATTTTACATATAATTTCTTATCATTTATATTCATCATGACAACTTCAGTAATTGCTGAATCAGGGAATTCATCACCTTCTTTAATGAAGATTCAAGATCTTATAGAAATAAGAGTGAATCAAACAATTTATATTGTTTATAAGTTCTCACAAAATGAGCTCTTTCAAGCCTGATGAATGCATACTTCTTTTTTTCTTGGTGATGAAAAACAACACAATCTATGAAAAAGTCAGCATAGACAATAAGAAGATCTATGGAAAAACTTTCAATAAGTTGCTGTGAAGATCACTGAAGAGTCATTTCTCTGCTGTAATCATTGCAACTTCATACAAAATCATCCATTCTGAAGTGGATATGAATCAGAAGAAATCACACAACATTTGAAATCTGCTGATTGTCTACAGCTTAGAGGAAAACATCAGAATATTCTTCATGAACTGATACTTATATCATCTACTCTCATTAATGATAACAATATTTGGTAACACTTATGTACTATTTTGCAGGAAAACATGTGAAAATGACAATGAACTGATGTCAATCTTTCAATTCCAACTCTTTCATCAGACAACTTTCAAGAATAACTTCTACATCTATATATATTGTTGAATCTTCCACTGTGTGCTGTTGAAAACTCGGAATTTTGAACTCTACTGCAAATGCTTAATTCATATATTCAAATTCCTCATTGATTCAGTCTCCACTCTTCTCTGAATACACATTACAACAATGATATGCAACAATTTGGACTTCTGTTGAAGAAACAATAGAAGATATCACTGACAGTGGATGCATGAACAAGTATCAACAATCTATCCTTTTTGAGTGCAGTTTGTTATTTTATTGATGAGGATTGGAATTATAAAGAGAAATTGATTGGCTTTGAACAATTGAAGAGCAGTTATACAGATGAATATATGGCTGATGTTCTCATGACAATCATTAAAAATGATTACTGAGATATTTCATCAGATCTTCTTGCAATCACAACAGACAATGCAGCAAACAACTTGATCATAATACAGAGTCTGAAACAAAAACTGATATTGTATAGATGAAATGGTAAACATGGGCATATTCTCTGTATTGCATATATTATTCAGCTTATTGTTCAAGCATTGATTAAAGATCTGAACATTGAATCTGAAAACACAGAACTGATCAGTTGTTTTGATGAGAATGATGTTGAAATTGTTACACACATCTGTAACAGGCGTACTTCGATTAACGATTTGGTACTATTCTAATTACAGATTACGAATTGATTAAGGAAAGAAAGAGAAAAGAAATCAGAAGAAAAGATTGTATGAAGAGGGTTCTTATAGAGGGAATTTTGAGATGGAAGAATATCAGAAGCTGCTCCACAGTGAAGCACAGAGTGGAAGAACATTAAAAGCTATATGAAAGAATTGTTAGAAACTACACAAGTGCAGAGCATGAGATGGGAGAATCATTGAGAGCTACACAGAAGAATTGTTAGAAACTATGCAAGTGCAGAGCATGAAGCAGAAGAATCATTGAAGACTACATAGAAGAATTGTTGAAAACTACATGAGTGCAGAACACAGAGTGGAAGAACATTAGAAGCTATATAGAAGAATTATTAGAGACTATATAAGTGCAGAGCACAGAGTGAAAGAACATTGAGAGTTACACAAAATTACAACAGTCAGAAACAAGTGGATGTAGAAGAGAAGTTGATTGCATAAATTAATTACTAACAGATGCTAATCTGTCACATTATCCCTCTCTATCAGAGTAAGTGAGAACTTGTAGATGTCAAGAACAGCAGTGTTCTTCAAGACAGATGCAGATTCCCAGATCAGACAATTGTATTCTACTCATTTGACAAGATATTCACAGTGGTGATGATTGATTCTATTGTCAAGAATTGCTTTGATTTCTCATTTGAGTTTGTTGTCTTCTTCTATAATGACAGATGACTGTCAATCAGAGGTTCTCTGTGAGAAGAATGAATTCTCAGCTATGAATTGAAGCAGATTTATATGAAAGACATCATGAATGTCAGATGAAGTGTTGAGTTGATAATCATATATATCTAGCACTTTCTTCACTATATACTTGATGTGATGATAATCTAGTATATGCAAGAAGTGGTTCATTCTTATGTTCTTGAGATTCAGTCAGATTTTGTCTTCTACATGATATCAGATCACAGAACTTCTTCTGATGTTCATTTGATTTTTATAATTTTGCTGAGTGCTAATCATTGAAGCTTCTGTTCATTTGCAGACTTTCTTCAGCTTGTTCATGATATTCTCTGCTGTCTGTATGAGGTTGTGAGTGTACATGATTTCTTGAGAAGTTTCAGAGAAGTTCAGAATCTCTAAGTTGTATCTGTGTAGAAGAAAGAATGAGCTTATATCTGTTGTAATGAAATCTTGACTGTTAATTACAATCTCAGTGTGTGGCAGCAGATTGCTTCAGTTGTCTTGCATGTAATTGTAGAACTTACAGAGGATGTTTTTTACTGTTTGTATTATTCTCTCAGTAGCTTCATCAGTCTCTGAGTGGTACACTGTTGATAATTTCCATTCAATTCTTAATAATTGATATATATGGGCTCAGAGTGTACTGACAAATTGACTGTCTCTATCTGACACAATGAATGAAGGCAGACTGTATATATAATAGAATGAGCTTCTGACAAAGACATCTGCAACTACTTCAGTGTTCATCTTATCACAGAGCTGTAGTATTACACCCTTGCTGAGTCAGTCAACAATGACTAGAATATTCATAGAATCTTCACTTTCAGATAAGAAAACTGCAAAATCAATAGCTATATCACATCAAGTTCAGTCAAGAACAGATAGAGGCTTCAACATCTCTTTTCAGTATTCACATCATACTATCACTGAATCACAGCAATCACAGTTGTGTATGAATCAGTGTATGTCTGTAAGAGGTGGTTGTAGGTATAATTATGGGAGTAGTGTGAAGTACGCATGTAGGATGTTAAGAAGGTAGCAATCTCTATTACTCAAAGCTAATCGCTGATCTTCTAATATCTACAGATATCAGTGAGCATTATATAGGCGACCACCATGCGCTACAGCTGTCTATGGTGCTGTGTGCTATGTCTCTCTTCATTAATTCTGGCATGTTCTGTGTTCTTCTATCACCATATAGCTATTTTCTAATATAGATATCTCTGTTGCATCTATTACAATTATCTCTCTTCTTCAAAGGCCTGGTCCTCAGAGCTTCTTACTGCAACATGTGAAGTTTGTAACATATGCTGCATGGTTAATATTGTATAGAGTTCACAGAATCAGGCTGGATTAATTGTTGAGATTAATTCTGAAGTGTTGCTGTTTCAGAAGAATGTTTTTTCATCTCTGATGTCAATGCAGTCCAATCACAATTTAGACACAACTTCTGAACCTCTTTTCTTTGACTTTTACATCAAAAAGTCATACCCTAACAAAATCATCACCACCATCACCACCAACAATTTTTTATTTAAAAAGAATACATCAATTTATCAAACAAAGTACACTGTATCTTTCTATGCAATTTTTATTGTGAAATTCAAAGTTTTGATTGTGTGGTTGCATTTTTCATTTTGGGTTGAGTTTTGTGTTGTTGCAATTTCTTTGATCATCATTGCAATATTGGTTTCAATCTCCAACATCTGTCTTTCTTTCTTGTTGCTTTTGCTTTTCCTCCTCCTTTGAATAAGGTCTTGGTACTAATTAAAGTTATGATAGAATGTCAGAACCAGCTGTTTCCATTGCTGATTTGGAGTCTATAGAGGGTGATATGCTGTCTGCCATTGAGAGCATTTGCTTGGGTTGTCTGGAGAGGTTGCAGAACCCTTCAGTATATTCTTGCTTTGTGAACAATGAATGGACACACTGTCACATCTGTCATATATCAAATAGAAGTTGTGCTGCTGTAAGTTTTCTTAAACTGAAGTTGTTATGGATGCTAATGGATTATAGATGCCTGAGCACTTTCATGAAATCAGTCAATCTTTGATCAATGAATTTCACAAGATGCTGCTCTTCAACAAAGTTTCAGATGAGAGATTTGCCACATATCAAACTGCTGTTGTGAGGTTTGTACTTGACATGCAGATCTATAAGGATGCAGATGAGATTCTAGAATTCTATGTGGACTCTGATGATTTGTTGTCACAGCAGAGTGTGACATTTGATCATAGCAGTGTTTCAGAAAGCATATTTTCACATTCTACTATTACATCAGTGTCATTCTCACTGGGCCAAGATCTTGGTACATTATTTGAGTTGACTGATAATGTAGGCGAAGATGAGGAAGCAGACAGTCTCATTGAAGTGTTAGAAAGAAATGCAGCAGCATATTGCTGTCATTGTATTCAACATTTGACAATGTCCCCCCACCATCATTGTGAGCCTGCTGAGGATTGATGCAAAAAATGCAAGCACTGCTCAGTGATGAAGCACATCTGCATTCTGATAAGTTATTATTCAAAACAGATGTTTTTACAGTATATAATATTAACTTTCTATTAGATGTCAGTGGATGCTGTTGAATTGGCTCAGATGGTTATCAATGCTGCTGAGGATCTAATTGTCACTGATGTGAACACTTCAAACATTAATGTTTTGCAGAGCACTGTGACTGTGGTGGTTAGATTCTTTGCTGTGAAGATTCAGAAGATTCAACAAGACAGTTCTTCTGAGGCTCCAGCTGAAATGGTGGTTGATGAGGTCTCAGTGGTTACATCACTGATTGCAGCTTTCAAGTCATCATTGAAATATTGTGCTTTGTCAGTTGAGGAAATCTGGGATAATAAGCAGGTTTGTCTTGATGACAATTCTTTGAATGACACTGGCCAAGCTGAGGCAGATCTGTTTTTTAATCTCTGGGTGGAATAAGTATATTCAGCAGTTATCATCATCTTCTTTGTTTTTGTTTACTGACTGACTTCTGATAGATTTTATTAAACTGTTCCAAGTACTTCTGGCTGTTCATCAAATTTTCCTCAGGTTTCCAAGAATTATCTGTGTCTGTACAATCTTTCCATTTGACAAGATATTGTGTTTGACTGCAGTACTGATGCTTGTCTAATATAGCTTCAACTTCTCATTTCTCTTGTGTGTCTATAATTATCAGTTCTGCTTGCAGGATTTGTCTGTTGTGTGTGTGATATGGTTTGAGAAGGGAAACATGGAATATGAGATGAATTTCTTTATATTGTGGTGTGAGTTTCAGTTTGTACACCTGTGTACTGTGGATATCAATTATTTGAAAGGGACCCAAAAATCAATGATCTAGTTTGGGTGAGGGTTGCAAGGTGGATATATTTTTTGCACACAGCATTATCCAGTCCTCTATCTTAAAGCTTTTTGATATATGATGCTGATCATAATACTTTTTCTCAGCTGCTTTGACAGCTTTCAGACATTCTTGAATTTTGTTCTCTGCTTGCTTCATCCATTTCACTTGTTCCATTGCTGATTTTGATGCATCTGTGCTTGGGGGTTCCATGTCTATGCGAAGTTCAGTTGGTCGGCCGATCATTGCTTCAGATGATGTCATTTTTATCAATGCATGGAAGATGTTGTTATATGCCCATTGTGTCAGAGGAATTCATTCTATCCAATTATCTTGCTGATAGCTGCAATATGTGTGAAGATAATGTTCAATCACCTGGTTCAATCATTCTGTCTGGCTGTCGGTTTGCGGGTGGAATGCCATCAATAATTTTTGTTGGACATGGAGCAGATAACATAATGTTGATCAAAACTTGCTATTTATTAATGAATCTTGGTTGCTAATAATGTTCACAGGTAGATCAAAGTTCTTCACAATTCTTCATACAATAATATCTGTGAGTTCTTCTGCATCTAGCTCTGAAGATGTGGGCACAATTATGACTCATTTGATGAATAAATCAACAAATACAACAATAGCATTATAGATTTGACTTCTCTTTTTATTATCTGGCAGGTCTTCAATAAAGTCCATGCTAATTGTATGCCATTTCTTATCTGGCACTGGATGTGGTTGTAGCAACCCATACAGCTTGTGCTGTGGTATCTTGATGCATTGACAAACATTGCAAGTTCTCACATATTCTGCAATCTCATTGCTCATATCATGCCACAAGTACTTGCATTTGATCACTTCGATGGTCTTGTCACATTCAAAATGGCCATCTTGGGGATCATTGTGGTTCATTTTCATTATTTCATGTCTTATGGCCTTATCTTGTGGTATGTAGACTTTACCATCTTTTCTGAGCAGGCCATCTTTATCTACTGCTCAGATTGAATGATTATCTACACTAGCATCATTCATCTCTAGTCTTCTGCAAAGTTCAGATATGCTGGTGTTTCTATTCTGAATCTGCAGTAAGAGTTTGATGATAGATTTGACTATCTCTTCACAATAGACTGTCTCAGACTCAAATACCTTGACAGCTAGAATTCATGACATCAGAATCTCTAGATTTAACTTCATAACATCTGCAACCTCATTCTCATCCACAGATGCATTCTTTATCCTGCAGGGGTTGTTGTCATCAATGACTATAAGTCTCTTCACTCAACAATTTTCATTAGCTTGCAGATCTTTTCACATCATCTTGACACATTGATCTAACTTTGTATTTTCTTTTGTCTTTAGTGACTTAAAGATCCTCTTACACAGCTTCTCTTGCAGAGTAGAGAGCTTCATCAAGAGAGCTGTGTGTTTTACAAAATCTGGGTGATGATTTGATGCATCTGTGGGATTATTTTTCTCAGAATGGTGCTCTATTTCAAAATCAAACACTGAGAGCATTTTCATTCAGTGAATCTGACACTCATTTAGCTGCTTCATTGTCATGAAGCACTGGAGGTTGGCATGGTCAGATAAAACAGTTATTGGGTGTCTGCTACTATGTAAGTAGTGGCATCATTGCCTGAAAGCTTCTACAATTGGCAACATTTCTAGATCATATGTTTGATAATGTCTTTCTGTTTCTGTGAGCTTTCTAGATCAAAATGTGATTGGGTGTCAGTGACCATCATTCATTAATTGTGATATTACTGTGGTGATTGCAACACCAGATTCATCCATTTCTATACAGAGTTTTTGCTGTGGATCAAAGTGGACCAACAATGATGCTTTTGTAAAGCATTCTTTTAACTGCAAAATTGTGTGCTTGCAGTTTTCATCTAACTGGACAGATGTGTTATTCTTCCCCCTTTTCATTTTGTAACCTTTTAACAATTCAGTCAGGGGTGCCATTATTATTGAGAACTTGTATATGAATTGACAATAGAAATTGATGAATTCTAGGAATATTTGCAATTCATTTATAGTTTGCAGTTCTGGCCAATCTAGAATTGTGTTGATGCAGCATTTCTCGACAGTAATACTCTGTGTGGTAACCACAAAACTCAAAAATCCAATTTCTGTTGTGTGGAATGTACACTTACTAAGTTTGGCATATAGTCTCCATCGCTTTAACTGTTCCAGCACGTTCTTAACATGGACGACATGTTCATCAAGTGTGTTTGAATAGATTATGATATTGTCAAGATAAGCCATGCAATATACATCTAAAAGGTCACTGAGGGCTTTGTTGATATAAGATTGAAAGATCACAGGGGCATTGGTTAGCTCAAAAGATAAGACTAGATATTCAAAGTGTCCATATTATGTTTGAAATGCTGTTTTTCATTCATTTCTCACTTGTATGTGAATTCTATGATACACATCTCTAAGATTCAGTTGCATATATATTTTGGCACCTGCTAATCTATCAAGTATTTCACTTATCAAGGGCAGTGGATATCAATTCTTGACTGTTATTTCATTCAATCCTTGATAATCTATGCAAAGATGCAGAGTTCCATCTTTCTTCAGCACAAATAACACTGGCACACTGGCTGAGCTTTTGAATAGATGTATCCAATTCTTCTCTAACATCTTTTCAATATATTCTTGAAGGACAGAGAGTTCTTGAGGTGATAAGTTATATATCAGTTGGTATAAAGGTTCCTTGCCAGGTTTGAGCTCTATGGCATGATCATGAGATGCATGTTCTGCATCAGATATGTCTTCTTGGAATACATCAAGATAATCTTTATAATCATCTGGGATATTTGACTCAGTTGCTGCACTCGCAGCTTGTAATGATAAGGCAGCAAATATAATATTGTCATCATCAATTAGTGTTGTGAATTCTTTAGCAGTATCCAGGTGCACATGGTTAATATTCAACACTTTTCTATAGATTCAGCATCTTCACACCCAGTTGATATCAGGGTTCACAGCTTCCAACCACAGCATGCCCAAAATTATGTCATATCTGCTAATGTCGGCCTCTTCGAAATGGTGGAATCCTTCTTGAAGGACATGTTCATCATTGATAATCTTCATTGCAGCTCTTTGTTGTTCATATGATTTAATCTTATGATTATCAACTGCTTCCACTACTTTTGGTTTATCTTCTGTCTTTGAGAAATATTTTGATGCCCAGGCATGGGACATGAAGTTCACATCTGCATCAGAATTCACTAGCATTCACACCATCGACCATCCTGCTTCTGTCAGCATCCACATATTCATCATCAATAATTGTTTATCTCACAGTCTAGTTGTTTGTATTCTCAATGCAGCAGCTGCTTCTACAATTGGAATTGCTGATTTTTTGCTTATCAAACTTGATTGCACTTTTCAGGGTGTAACATCCAACAATCATTTGCAATATGACTCTTCTTATGGCAGTGAGAACACTTCTTTATTCAGTTATATTTATCTTTCTTGATTTGTTCAGTTGAATCTGTTTGTTCCTCTCATTTCCTCTTGTTTCAATGGTTGCTAGATTTATCAGAATGATGCTGATTCTCTATGAATATTGCAGGTCTTTCTTTGTGAATAGTATGCTGTCACTCTGACATATTTTTCTTGAGAGTCTGTAGAGTTCAAAGCAACTCTTCATAGTTCTGAGGCTCTTGATTTCAACAGTTGAGTTCTGTGTGTAATATCTTCAATGTCTTACTACACAAGTTATCCATTCTTTGTTCTTTGCTATATGGGGGTAAGTAGTATTCTCAGTCTTTGAGATATTTAGAGAAATTGCATATCAATTGCCATTCTTGTTGCTTTGCATCTTGAAACTTTTGACTCACTAATCAGTGCTGGTTCTGTGGATTGTTAATTTGCATTTCTAGGTGTGATAACATATCATCAAAAGTTAACAGTGTTGCTCCTCCACATCTCTCATATGATGATACAAAATTCAACCATTTCTGCTTAACATGGGTGTCAAGATAGAGTTTAGCATCATTTATCTTGTGTTCTTTCTTTTGATAATATCAGTGGTGGTGTGTAAAGAGAGTCAACATGCGATCTTTATAGTTCTTGAATTCTAATATATTTTTTCCTTGATAATAGTTCTTAATCTTCAACCTCAGTGGTGTTTCATTATCATCATCTGTATTGTTTGCAGATTGATTTTGCAGTGGTTCTGTGGTGATATTCTGAGTTAATTGGGGCTTAATGAGAGTATCTCCACAAATCTGCACTTTCAACTCATTGAGCTGCTGTTGTGCATGCAGAATAGCTAATTGCTGCTCTTGTTCACAAATTTGATCATTCAACTGTTGCAAACGCGCATTGTGATCATCAGAGGCAGTAGAAGATTCAGGTTGGTTTTCAAGGAATCTTGCATGTGTTGAAACCATCTTGTGTGTTTTAACTAATGTTGCGTGTTTTAACTAATGTTGCATGCTTTATTGTAGGTGTGCGTAACAACGGACCACTCAAATAAAGTTAAGAGCAATTAGAATTGTAAGAGGTGGTTGTAGGTATAATTATGAAAGTAGTGTGAAGTATGCATGTAGAATGTTAAGAAGGTAGCAATCTCTATTACTCAAAGCTAATCACTGATCTCCTAATATCTACAGATATCAGCAAGCATTATATAGGCGACCACCACACACTACAGCTGTCTATGGTGCCGTGCGCTATGTCCCTCTTCATTAATTCTGGCGTGTTCTGTGTTCTTCTATCGCCATATAGCTATTTTCTAATATAGATATCTCCGTTGCGCCTATTACAATGTCTTTCAACATATCTGATCAGTAGAATTCTTGAATGATGATGTTGTACATGATTTCACATTCTGAGTGTCTGATCATTGATGAGTTATGAATTTCTTGCATGATCTGTGTTCATAGAGATTCTGAATCAGAGACTCATCATCTATCTCAAAAGTATAAGCAGTTGTCATCATCAATCAAATATGCTGAGATATCTGTTCTTGAGTATACATCTGCACTGAATTGAGATGCTTTACTTCATACAGCTTTGACAGCTTGCTGTCAGAATTCATCTGCTTCTACTGCTAGTCTCCATTGTTCTTCAAGTGAGGGTTCTTGAGCTCAGAACTGATTGATATGTATATGAGGTTTGTCTGATTGTGTAGAACTTTCTATAATCACAGAATTGATTAATCAATGCTCTCAGTGTTTCCATCTGTCATCTAGATTATCAGATAGCATATCTTGTTCTTGATGAGACAGAGCATCTGCAAGAGTGTTCTCTACTTCAGATTGATAATGAATTGTGAATGAAAAACAGCTAAGAAACAATGATCAATGTATATATCTTTCAATGAGCTTACAAATGATTGTGAAGTATTCTAAGTTCTTATGATTGATAACAATCTCAAACTTCTCAACACTCATAAGTTCAGACTTTTATTCTTTGAAACATTGTATGATCACTAGAAGCTTCTTGTTGTAGATTTCATAGTTGCATTCAGCAGATGACATTTTTTTTGAAATGAAGGCACAGAGTTGTAGAATATCTTCATTATCATATTGTATTAGTGCTCCATCTACTACATAATTCAAGACATCTGTTTCAAGAATTGTATACTTATCTGAATTGAATGATTGCAGTATTGAGGCATTTGTGAACATATGCTTCAGCTTTTTGAATGCTGCATCTGCTTCATCAGTTCATTGAAATACAGTGTCTTTCTAGATCAGATCTGTCAGTGATCATACAATATTGAAGAAGTCTTTGATGAATCTTCAGTAGAAGTTGATGAATTCTAGAAAGCTTCTAGTCTCTTTTACTGAGACTGATGTCTTTCAGTTGAGAATTGCTTCCATCTTCTTAGAATTCATGCATACACCTTTTTCAGCTTTGATGATGAATTCTAGATAGATTGTAGACTTGATCTCAAAGTCACATTTGTCAATGTCCACTTGCAGTTCAGCTTTATATAGATGGTCAAGCATTTGTTGTACATACTTGCAGTACTCAGTGAGCAGTCCATCAGTGAAGATCAGAATATTGTTCATATACACTGAGACAATCTCATCAAGCAGATCTTGTAGAGCTCAGTTAATGTATTTCTGAAACATGCTCAGGGCATTTGCTAATCCAAAGGGGGTCACTGTCCATTCATATAATCCATAATGTGTATGAAAAGTGGTTAGCCATTCATCACCTTCATTAATCCTTATCTTATAGAAGGCTGCAGAGATGTCAAGCTTTGTAAATCATTTTATTTTTTCTATTCATTCAAGTGTTTCATTGATAAGTGAGAGAGAGTATCAGTTCTTCTGTGTAATCTTATTGAGTTCTCAGTAGTCAACACAGAATCATAAGCCTTCTTCTGATTTCTTTGTGAACAGTACAGATGCTGCAGCAGATGAGTTGCTAATATGAATGAAATCTTTATTCAGTAATTCATTGAGTGTTTTTTATAGAACAAAGAGCTCATCACACAACATGCTGTAAAGAGAATCTCAGAGCAGTTGCAGATTCTTACTGTCTTTCTTGATAAGCTCAATTGTATGATCTATATCAGGTTCTTGATGAGGGGGAAGCTTTTCAGCTTCTTTCTCATTGAACATATCTGCAAAGTCTTTGTACAATTTGAATAGTTTCTTGCACAGTTTCTTGAGATCTTTGAGTTCTAACTTTTCTAACACTTTCTTGATATCTGTCATACTAGCAGTGAACACTTGGATGTTCTTCTTCTCATATGCTTGATGAGTTAGTAGTTTGTACACTTCCACTGATATCTGGGTGAGATCAGTGGTTCTATCAACATCCTTCTTATAAACATGATTGCCTTCTGAAAAAATAAGACAGTGATTGCATGCATTCAACAAGGTTTCAAATTCTGTGAGTCATGATAGACTGAGTATTAGATCATACTCAAGATCTTGTATTTTGTATACATATACATTCTTTTTCTCATATTCTTCTACATCAATATTAAATCTTATCATATTGTAGAAGATGGATTCTTTGAGGCTGTCAAATTCACTGAGTTTATACAGTTTGAGAAAGAGAATACACTGAAGCTTATACTTCTCAATCAGCTGAGTGTCTATAAGAGTGTAATGAAGGAAACCACTGTCTATCATTGCTTATACATTGATTAGACTATTTACAATGACAGAGACTATGATTACATCTGCTTGCATTTTCTGCTCAAATCTTCAGCTAGCTTTCTGCTTCTTGAGCTCTCATCTGCATTTTAGAGCAAGAGCTCATCTTTTCTCTGTTTTTGTCTATTCACAGACAACACAGTATTTATGTGTGTGGGGGGTTTACTCAGAGCAATCACATTCAGACATTGATTTGTGAAGTGCTCTGACTTGTCACAGTGTATGCAGACTTCTCTGACAATTCAGTCAGTGATATTCTTCTCTGAGATGTTGAGAACTCTTGAGTGACTTGCATTTACATATGAGACTCAGTTCATTGATTCTGATTTGGAGGTGGGGGGCACTGCAGAGCAGTTCAGAGCATACACATTTGTTTGACAGAATTTTCTATAATTTTGAAGCATGCAGAACTGAGACAGATCATTGTTCAATAGACAAAGATCAGTATAGAATTCACTGTATGTTGAGAGCTTTGAATACTCTACACTTCAGTTATGCAATTGAAAGTTCAAGTTCTTGAACAATATATTGATCTTGATAGCATCATCTCAGTCTTGCCCATCTGCTTCTAGAAGCTTGCAATCAAATTCAGAAAGATAAGTTGTCAATGCAACATTCATCTGATGAGTTTGATTAAGCCAGTCTAACACCTTGGCTTGAAGTGTAGAATTGAGAAAGAGAGAGTCAAATTGTTGAAAGACTAGCTCTGACATATGCTGATGGTTCTGGCAATGACTCATTCAGAATTGGAATTTTGCTAACACATTGTCATCCAATCTGCTATGGATATACCATGCTTGATTGAATAGCAAGCCTATTGCTCATCCATCAATGTCCAATTTGATGTTTGCTTTTGACTTTCATACAAGATAGAGTGCTAGATCTTTCTCATATTTATTGAGGATTGAGAGCTTCTCTCTTGGAGGCTTTTCATGAGGCATGAGTGTAGAAGAAACAGTGAATGTGAGAGTGCTCATCTCAGCAAGTCATTGTTGCAATTCAGTCATCTGTAGCATCTGCTGCTGGAGGATGCTTCATAGATCTAAGTTATTGTCCACCACATTCAAGTGCAATGAATGTTCATAGAATTGTTTGTAGTTCATTTCAATGTCTAAGAACATGTAATAATAATATAAAAAAAAGAAAAGGAATACTTGTAGACACTCAGTTCTCTTACAGACACTATTCACAGTGTTGCAGCACTAAGCTTGATCAAGCTTCTTCATGAATACTATTCACAGCATTACAGTTTATAGACACTCAGATCTCATAGAACACAGTCAATTGTGTTTCAGATGCTTAGACATAATGATCTATATAACTAACAATAAAAGCACTCAGATCCATAAGAAATCTCTTGTAACAACTAGACACTCAAGTCTGTAAACAACACACTCAAGCATAAGAACTGGTAACAATGCACTTGAATGTAAGAATTAATAACAAGACACTCAGATCTTAAACACAGAAGAATCAATTTGTAATGTAATGAGTGTATTTCAATTAATGATTTGATACTATTCTAATTACAGATTACAAATTGATTAAGAAAAGAAAGAGAAAAGAAATCAGAAGAAAAGATTGTACAAAGAGGATTTTTATAGAGAGAATTTCAGAGTGAAAGAATATCAGAAGCCACTTCACAGTGGAGCATAGAGCAGAAGAATGTTAAAGACTATACAGAAGAATCATTAGAAACTACACAAGTGCAGAGCATGAAGTGAAAGAATCATTGAAAGCTACACAGAAGAATCATTAGAAACTACACAAGCACAGAGTGTGAAGCAGAAGAATCATTGAAGACTACACAGAAGAATCATTGAAGACTATACAAGTACAGAACACAGAGTGAGAGAATGTTAGAAGCTATACAGAAGAATCATTAGAGACTATACAAGTGCAGAGCACAGAGCAGAAGAACATCAAGGATTATGCAAGATCACAACAGTCAGAAACAAGCGGGTGCAGAAGA
Organism: Histoplasma ohiense; assembly: GCA_017607445.1. NCBI lineage: Eukaryota > Fungi > Ascomycota > Eurotiomycetes > Onygenales > Ajellomycetaceae > Histoplasma > Histoplasma ohiense. The sequence goes on along the minus strand of JAEVHH010000006.1, from coordinate 3,091,159 downwards.
GGAGTTGATTGCGTAAGTTAATTACTAATGAGTGCTAACCCATCACAACATCACATTCTCATCAACCCTTTGCAAGGTAATGATATTTGATAATGCTTCAGTGAAAATTGATCAATTTGCTAACTATCTCATTATCTTTTTTTAGATTTGTCATATTGTCAATGCAATCAGTACTTCTCTCAAACAACAACAACAATTTCATGATATTCAAGTCATCCACAGCTCAGTTCCTCCTCTTAATATGATACAAAATGTTCAAACACAGTGAAGTTCTACTTATAAAATGACAGTTTAAGCATTTCAACTAAAAGATGCTGTGAATCATTGGATTCAGAATTCTGAGTGAGAGAAAATTTGTGCTCTGAAACTTTCTGATACAGAGTGGACACAGTTAAAATATGTTGTTGAATTGTTGTTTATCTTTTACAAAACAATAAAGACTGTGTCTATTACAGTAACATCAATGATGCAAGCTTCTTGATGAATATACAACAGTTTATTTACTCATTTGAAAACACAGATGACTCATGTACAAGAAGAACAATTCTGAGATAGAGTTATTTCTACAGCAATTGAAAGAGTGCAAGACAAACTTGCAGAATATTATGTGAGAATCAATCAATCATTTGCTGATTACTATACTGTTGCTGCTGTACTTGATCTCTCTCATTGAATCAATGCATATACTTCTGGGGATTGGACAGTGGAAGAATGACAAATCTATGTTGATATAGCTTGAACATACTACAACAACAACTATCAACAATATGAATAGAATAATACTCAAATTGAAGAGTCAATAGAGTATGATTCTTTGATTAGTAACTTTTTTTTATAATACTCACTGAGATATTGATATTAATCTGTTACTAATATTGATTAAGAATTTGCATTTGTTGATTGCTGCTGAAAATCTGAGCAAACAAAATTCTTGCAATACTGAATTTGACTGCTATCTATATAATGATTCTGTTAATATCAAAGGAAAATCTATTTTAGATCTGTGGAGGATGATCAGCAGTCAGTATTCAACAGTGACAATGATGACATATGATATTCTGACAATTTCATTAACAGAAGTTGATATGAAGAGAAAGTTTAACTCAAGTCAAAATATTTATCACTATCATTATAATCAATTACAAGAAGAAACTATAAAGAAATTGATGATGATTAAGCATGGAAAAGAAAAAGAAATTGTTGATAAGAATTCTATTGTGACAGAATTCTCTTTCAATGATATAGTGGAGGAAAAAATTGACTATGATTGTATATAGTATTAATGAGTTTGTGAGTGTTATCAATAATCATTATCAATTGTCATGTATTACATAATCATCAGAATGGGACCAAACTTGAGTTAAAATCATGATCAGTCCCAGATCACATTCTTATTTTTTATAGTCAGTCACTTTGCATGGAATAATAAATTTTGTTTATTTCATAATAGTCATATTAGATCTAAATCTGGTTCTTTTACACTTCATTTCTGAAAATTTTGGTCCCTTTATACACTCCCATTCTGATTCTGGTCCCACTGGAAATCACGCCAAGAAATGGACTGGGATCAAATCAAACCAAATCAAATGTGAAATTCATGATCCCACCGGTCAGTCTAGCTGTATGTTTTACAAAATCTGAGTGACAACTTGGTGCATCTGTGAGATTATTTTTTTCAGAACAGTGCTCTATTTCAAAATCAAATGCTGAGAGTATTTTCATTCAGTGAATCTGATATTTATTTAACTGCTTTGTTGTCATGAAGTGCTGAAGGTTGACATGATCAGATAAAACAGTTATTGAGTGTCTGCTATTATATAAATAGTGATATCATTGTCTGAAAGCTTCTACAATTGGCAACATTGCTAGATTATATGTTTGATAATGTCTTTCTGTTTCTGTGAGCTTTCTAGATCAAAACACAATTGAGTGTCAGTGACTATCATTCATTAATTGTGATATTACTGTGGTGATTGCAACATCAGATCCATCTGTTTCTATACAGAGTTTTCACTGTGAATCAAAGTGAATCAACAACAGTGATTTTGTAAAGCATTCTTTTAACTGCAAAATTGCATGCTTGCAGTTTTGTCTAACTGAACAGATGTGTTATTCTTCCCTCTTTTCATTTTGTAACCTTTTAACAATTTGGTCAGAGGTGCTGTTATTATTGAGAACTTGTATATGAATTGATGATAGAAATTGACAAATTCTAGAAATATTTGTAATTCATTTATAGTTTGTGGTTCTGATCAATCTAGAATTGTGTTGATATGACATTTCTCAACAGTAATGTTCTGCATGGTAATCACAAAACTCAAAAATTCAATTTCTGTTGTATGAAATATACACTTACTAAGTTTGGCATATAGTCCTCAACATCTTAATCATTCCAGCACATTCTTAACATGGATGATATGCTCATCAAGCATGTTTGAATAGATTACAATATCATCAAGATAAGCCACACAATTGTGAGGTGTAGTGACAGTGTGAAGAGTAACAGTAGAAGATAGTTTATAGTGTAGCAGAGATAATAGTAATATATTATAAAGTAATATAGTATAGTAGTGTAACATAGCGTAGTGTAGCTAATCGCTAAGAAAGAAAAGAAAGAGAAAGAAGATGTGTGAAATACATACATTGATATATATATACATATAGAAATAGTGGTAGTGAGAGTATAATGGAAAGAGGTAAGAATAAGTGAAGATAATAAGGAAATAATAAATGAGTGCATTACAATTGTCTCTCTTTTTTATAAGAGCTGCTCTCAGTGATTGTATAGATTGCTTGCTAGTAGATAATTGCATTTCTATATTGTAAGTTCTGCTTGTTGATAGCAGTATATCAATTGTGTCCTCTAGATAGCTTGTATATGTGTTGTTATTGATTTTCTAATGAGATGGAATTGGTGGATTCTTTGATTGCTAGAGATTGTGTGCAGAGAAGCAAAAAGAATTTCTTTTCTCTTGAAGATTTCTCTTCTCTTTTAACTTGATCATCATCAAAGCTTCTTGTCTCTTCTGCTGTGATTTCTTGTTCTCAAAAAATTTTTAAATTTTTTATATCATTGTTCTCTCTCTCTTCTCTTTTTTATATTGAAATGGGCTCTTTTGATTACTCTGATTTTAAGTAAGTTGTTCCTTGAGTGCTTATCATGTATTATTGTTGGTGTTTCTTGTCAGTGGTGTTATTAGTGTGATCATGTGTGTCACTAGCTTGTTTCTGTATAGTGTCATTTGCTGTTTGCTTGTTATATTGCTCTAGCTCTAATCACATGACACACAACAGTTGAATTCTGTGTGAATGTTGTGTTCTCAAGCTGAGAGATGTTGACTTCTGATGTACATTGAAGTCAAATGTCTGAAAGTGTTGTGAGACTTGTGTCTCTGCAGGGAAATTCTGCAAATCTGTGAGTAATCCTCTTTAATTCTTATTTCCTTTTTCTTTTTCTTCAAATTTGCTTTTGAATAGATAGTATTGCTTTTAGCAATGTTGATATACTGATAATGATGTTAGATGCATGATACACCTCTTCTGAAGTGCATTATGTGTGGGTGAGTGTTTATCTTTGTGGGGGTGGCAGCTGAGAAGAACATGACCAGCCACAAAAGTTGTCTTTATTATTTGATAAAATGATTGAACACATCTCATCTGGTGATGCTGTCTGCTCAGAGCAGAGCAGAGGCAAATGCTCTATAATTCCAGCACTGAGCAGCAGCTGAGCCTGCAGAGGTGCAGATTTTGAAGATTATAATTGTGTCTGATTCTTTCAGAGTGAAGATGTTAGAGAAAGAGAAGAGTGTGAAGAAGGGATTTTTGAAAGTGATGAGCTTCAAGAGCTCTGTGATAGAGGGATTGATTGAGAAGAGATTGATGAAGAAGAAGTTGACTGAAGAGCTGATGAAGAAAATTGTGAAGATACTGATGACTGTGTGATGGGTTAGCACTTATTAGTAATCAACTTACACAATCAACTCCTCTTCTGCACTTGCTTGTTCCTGGTTGCTGTGACCTCACATAACCCTCGATGTTCTTCTGCTCTGTGCTCTGTGCTCATATAGTTTCTAACAATTCTTCTATATAGCTTCTAATGTTCTCCCGCTCTGTGTTCCGCACTCACATAGTCTCTAACGATTCTTCCATGTAGCTCTCAATGATTCCCCCACCCCACACTCCGCACTTGTGTAGTCTCTAACAATTCTTATGTGTATTCTTTAATGTTCTTCTGCTCCACACTTCACTGTGAAGTGGCTTCTGATATTCTTCTGCTCTGAACTTTCCTCTATAAGAACCTTCTTTGTACAACCTTTTCTTCTGATCTCTTTTCTCTTTCTTTTCTTAATCAATTCATAATCTGTAATTAGAATAGTATCAAATTGTTAATTGAAGTATGTCTGTTATATTATGAATTGATTCTTCTGCATTTAAGGTCTGAGTGTCTTGTTATTAGTTCTTATGCCTGAGTGTGTTGTTACCAGTTCTTATGCTTGAGTGTGTTGTTTACAGACTCGAGTGTCTAGTTGTTACAAGAGATTCCTTGTGAATCTGAGTGCTTTTATTGTTAGTTATATAGGCTGTTGTGTCTAAGCATCTGAAACACAATTGACTGTGTTCTATGAGGCCCGAGTGCCTACGAACCATAATGCTGTGAATAGTGTTCATGAAGAAGCTTGATCAAGCTTAGCACTGCAACACTGTGAATAGTGCCTGTGAGAGGACTGAGTATTCCTTTTCTTTTTTTTTTTTATTATTATATGTTCTTAGATATTGAAATGAACTATGAGCAATTCTACAAACACCCACCACATCTGAATGCGGCGGACGATAACTTAGACCTACAAAGCATTCTTCAGCAGCAGGCACTACAGATGGCTGAATTGCAATGATGACTTGCTGAGATGAGCACTTCTGTATTCACTGTTCCTTCTACACCCACACCTCACAAAAAGCCCTCAAGAGAGAAGCTCTCAATCCTTGACAAATATGAGGGAGATCTAGCACTCTACCTCATGTGAAAGTCAAAAGTGAATGCCAAATTGAACATTGATGGACAAGCAATAGACTCGCTATTCAATCAAGTGTGGTATATTCATAGCAGATTGGATGGTGATGTGTTAGCAAAATTTCAACCCTGGATGAGTCATTGCCAGAACCATCAGTGTATGCCAGAGCTAGTCTTTCAACAACTCAACTCTCTCTTTCTTGATTCTACACTTCAAGTCAAGGTGTTAGACTGGCTTAATTGAACTTGTCAGATGAATGTTGTGTTGACAACTTATCTTTCTGAATTTGATCACAAGCTCCTAGAAGCAGATGGGCAAGACTGGAATGATGCTGTCAAGATCAACATATTGTTCAAGAACTTGAACTTTCAATTGTATAACTGAAGTGTAGAATGTCTGAAGCTCTCAACATATAGTGAATTCTGTGCTGATCTTTGTCTGTTGGACAATGATCTATCTCAGTTCCATGTGCTTCAAAACTGCAGAGAATTCTGTCAAACAAATGTGTATGCTCTGAACTGCTCTGCAGCACCCCCCACCTCTGAACCAGAATCAATGAACTGAGTCCCACATGTAAATGCAAGTTGCCTGAGAGTCTCCAACATCTCAGGGAAGGATGCTGTCGACTGAATTGCCAGAGAAGTCTGCATATGCTGCAACAAGTCAGAGCATTTCACAAATCAATGTCTGAATATGATCACTCTGAGTAAACCCCCCACATGTGTAAATGCTGTGTTGTCTGTGGATAGGCAAGAACAGGGAAAAGATGAGCTCTCACTCTAAAACATGGATAAGAGCTCAAGGAGCAGAAAGCTAGCTGGAGATTTAAGCAGAAGATGCAAGTGAATGCAATCATGATCTCTGTCATTGTAAATAGCCTAGTCAATGTATGAGCAATGGTAGACAGTGGTTTTCTTCATTACACTCTTATAGACATCCAGCTGGTTGAGAAGCATAAGCTTCAGTGTATCCCCTTTTTCAAGCTGTGTAAGCTCAGTGAATTTGATGGCCCCAGAGGATCTGCCTCCTACAACATGGTAAGATTTAATGTCAACATAGAAGGACATGAGAAAAAGAATGTATACACATATGAAATACAAGGCCTTGAGTATGATCTAATACTCAGTCTATCATGGCTCACAGAATTTGGAACCTTGTTGGATGCATGCAACTGCTGCCTTATTTTCCCAGAAGGTGACTGTGTTTACAAGAAAGATGTCGATAGAACTGCTGATCTCACCCAGATATTGATGGAAGTGTACAAACTACTAACCCATCAAGTGCATGAGAAGAAGAACGTCCAAGTGTTTGCTGCTAGCATGGTGGATATCAAAAAGATGTTAGAGAAACTAGAACCCAAGGATCTCAAGAAACTGTGCAAAGAACTATCTGAATTGTATGAAGATTTCACAGATGTGTTCGATGAAAAAGAAGTTGAAAAGCTTCCCCCTCACTGAGGACCCAGTATAGATCATATGATTGAGCTCATCAAGAAAGATGATAAGGACCCACAACTGCTCTGAGGTTCTCTCTACAGCATGTTGCATGATGAGCTCTTTGTTCTATGAAAAATGCTCAATGGATTACTGGACAAAGGCTTCATTTGTGTTAGCAACTCACCTGCTGCAGCATCTGTGCTGTTTGTGAAGAAATCAGAAGAAGGCTTATGATTCTGTGTTGACTACTGAGGACTCAACAAGATTACGCGGAAGGACCGATATCCTCTCTCACTCATCAATGAAATACTTGAATGAATAGGAAAAGCAAAATGGTTTATGAAGCTTGACATCTCTGCGGCCTTCTATAAGATAAGGATTAATGAAGGTGATGAATGGCTAACCACTTTTCATATGTGTTATGAATTATATGAATGGACAGTGACCCTCTTTGGATTAGTGAACACCCTGAGCATGTTCCAGAAATACATTAACTGAGCTCTATGAGATCTGCTCAATGAGATTGTCTCAGTGTACATGGATGATATTCTGATCTTCACTGATGGACTGCTCACTGAGCACTGCAAGCATGTATGACAAGTGCTTGACTGTCTATGTAAAGTTGGACTGTAAGTGGACATTGACAAATGCAACTTTGAGACCAAGTCTATGACCTATCTAGAATTCATCATCGAAGCTGAAAAAGGCATATGCATGGATTCTAAGAAGGTGGAAGCAATCCTCAACTGGAAGGCATCAGTCTCAGTAAAAGAGACTAGAAGCTTTCTAGGATTTGTCAACTTCTACTGAAGGTTCATCAAAGACTTCTCTGATATTGTACAACCACTGACAGACCTGACCCAGAAAGATGCTGTATTTCAATGGACTGACAAAGCAGACGCAGCATTCAAAAAGCTGAAGTGTATGTTCACAAGCACCCCAATGCTGCAATCATTCAATTCAGATAAGCATACAATTCTTGAAATGGATGCCTCAGATTATGTAGTAGATGGGGCACTGATGCAATATGATAATGAAGATGTTCTACAACTCTGTGCCTTTATCTTGAAAAAGATGTCATCTGCTGAATGCAACTACAAGATCTATGACAAGGAGCTCCTAGTGATTATATAATGCTTCAAAGAATGGGAATCTGAACTCATGAGTGTTGAGAGATTTGAGATTGTTACTGATCATAAGAATCTAGAGTACTTCACAATCACTTGTAAGCTCACTGAGAGGCATATGTGTTGGTCATTGTTTCTTAGCTGTTTTTCATTCACAATTTGTTATCAATCTGAAGTAGAGAACACTCTTGTGGATGCTCTGTTCTGCTGAGAACAAGATATACCATCTGATGACTTGGATGACAGATGGAAACACTGAGAGCATTGATTAATCAACTCTGCAATCATAGAAAGTTCTATGCAATCAGATGAACTCTGTGTACATATCAACCAGTTCTGAGCTCAAGAACTCTTGCTCAAAGAACAATGGAGACTAGTGACAGAGACAGATGAATTCTGACAACAAGCTGCTGAAGCTGTACAAAGCAAAGCACCTTGATTCCCCACAGATGTATACCCAAGAACAGATATCTCAGCATATTTGATTGATGATGACAACTGCTTACACTTTTGAGATAGATGATGGGTCTCTGATTCAGAATCTCTATGAACACAGATCATGCAAGAAATTCATGACTCATCAATGACTGAGCACTCAGAACATGAAATCATGTACAACATTGTTGCCTGAGAATTCTACTGGCCAGATATGTTGAAAGACATACATCAGTTTGTACACAACTGTGATCACTGCAGCTCAGTGATGGCATGGTGTGAATGCTGAAAAGGGATGCTGAAGCCTCTATCTGTCTCTGACTGAACTTGATGTGATATAGCTATTGATTTTGCAGTTTCCTTATCTGAAAGTGGAGGTTCTATGAACATTCTAGTCATTGTTGACTGACTCAGCAAGGGTGTAATACTACAGCCCTGTGACAAGATGGATGCTGAAGTAGTTGCAGATGCCTTTGTCAGAAACCCATTCTATTGTATGCATGGTCTGCCTTCATTCATTGTGTCAGATAGAGACAGTCAATTCATCAGTGCACTCTGGGCCCATGTATGCCAATTATTAAGAATTGAATGAAAGTTATCAACAGTGTACCACTCAGAGACTGATGGAGCTACTGAGAGAATAATACAAACAGTAAAGAACATCCTCTGTAAGTTCTGCAATTACACACAAGACAACTGGAGCAATCTGCTGTCACACACTGAGATTGTAATTAATGATCAAGATTCTGCTATGACAGATGTAAGCTCATTCTTCCTTCTACACAGATACAACTTAGAGGTTCTGAACTTCTCTGAGACTCTCTGAGAAACTGCATACACCCGCAGCCTCATACAAGTGGCAGAGAACATTGTGAGCAAGCTGAAGAAAGTCTGTGAATGAGCAGAAGCTTCAATGGTCAGTGCTCAGCAAGATTATGAGAATCAAATGAACATCAGAAGAAGTTCTGTGACCTGATATCATGTAGAAGACAAAGTCTGACTAGATCTCAAGAACATAAGAACAGACCACCCCTTGCATATGCTAGATTACTGTCACACTAAGTATATGGTGAAGGAAGTGCTAGGCACACATGATTATCAACTTGACACTCTGTCTGGCATCCACAACATCTTTCATACGAACCTGCTCCAACCCGCGACTGAGGATCCATTCCCCTCCCAGAGAATCTCTGATTGGCAGCCACCTGCCATTGTAGGAGAAGATAATGAACTTGAGTGGGAAATCAAAACAATTCTTGACAATAGAATCAACCACTGCTGCTGCGAATATCTCATCAAATGGGTAGGATATGATTGTCTGATCTGGGAACCTGTGTCTGCCTTGGAGGACACTGCCGCCCTCGACATCTATGAGTCCTCACTCACCTTGATAGAGGGGGATAATGTGATGGGTTAGCATCTGTTAGTAATCAACTTACACAACCAACTCCCCTCCTGCACCCACTTGTTCCTGGTTGCTGTGATCTTGTGTAACCCTTGATGTTCTTTCACTCTGTGCTCTGTGCTCATATAGTTTCTAATGATTCTTCTGTGTAGCTTCTAATGTTCTTCTGCTCTGTGTTCCACACTCATATAGTCTCTAACAATTCTTCTGTGTAGCTCTCAATGATTCTCCCACCCCATGCTCCGCACTCGCGTAGTCTCTAACAATTCTTATGTGTACCTCTTAATGTTCTTCTGCTTCACACTCCACTGTGGAGTGGCTTCTGATATTCTTCCACTCTGAACTTTCCTCTATAAGAACCCCCTTTGTACAACCTTTTCTTCTGATCTCTTTTCTCTTTCTTTCCTTAATCAATTTGTAATCTGTAATTAGGATAGTACCAAATCGTTAATCGAAGTACGCCCGTTACAGACTGCAGCAGTGCTCATAATATCTGCTTTCTTTGTCAATTTGTCACTGATGTCAATGAAGCAGAGGAAGAGGGTGCTCTGAACAGTGAAGAAGTGAGAGAAGAAGATGAAGAAAAATGTCTTTCTTTATTGAATGTGCTGAAGAATGAGTAGATTGATGAAGGAGAGAAGAAGTGAGAAGATAAATGTCTTGTGAAATAGACATTTGTCTATATCTCTGCACCCAAAATGAGTGCTGATAATTTACAAATACCAGAAGAAGTATTGAGTGAGGATGGCAGAGAAGAAGAATGAGAGAGATGATGATAGAGAGAAGAGAAAGTGAGAGATAAGAGATGAGATGAGAATGAATGAATTGAAGATCTTTAGACTTTTCTTAAAATCTGTTTTCTTTGTTTTTTTTTTCCTTGTTTGTATATTTTATTTTTTGTATTTATTATACCCAAATTGAATTTTTTTTCTTTTCCTCTTTTCCCTGATAAAATCCTTAAAAAAAAAATGCATTTGATTGGAGTTTGGATGAGATTTGTGCCTCTAGTGTTTTTTGATTTGAAGTTTATGCTTTTGGCATTTGAAAGTATGTTGATTTTGTATTTGTCATTCATTTTCTTGTTCAAGGAAGATTTTGAATGTCTGAGTGTTCAATATGTTTTCTTTCAGTTTTCATGTATCATCACTAGAATCTCAATCTGTTCATCTCACAAGATATTCTGAAGGTTTGTTTTTTTGTTGTTGTTTTTCAAGAATTTCTTCAACTTGATATTCTTCTTCACTGTCAACAAGTTCTGGTTCTGGTTCTGGTAGAGCTCCATTCCTGTGGTTGTATGGCTTTAATAAAGATATGTGGAATACAGAATGGATGCTTCTATATGAAGATGGCAGTTCTAGTTTGTACACTTGTTTTCCAATGATATTCAGAATCTTGAAGAGTTCAACATATTTATGATTGAGTTTGTGAATTGAGCACAGTAATTGGAGATTTTTTGCATTGAGTATGATGTAATCATCTATTTTAAATTGTTGAAGTTTATGTTTTGCATCATAATAGATTTTCTGTGTTTGTTGTGTCTTTTGTAGATTCTCAATGAGCTTATGATGTGTTTTCTTGATATGTTTCACATGACTAGCAGCATGTATGGCGACCAGTTGTGGTGATTTGCTGACATTAATTTTCAAATCAGATTGATATTCCATTAAGACTTCTGCAGATGCAATTTCAGTAGAGGTATGTTGAGAGATATTGTAAACAAACTATACTAGTGATAGTCAGCATGCTCAGTCATCTTGATGATAGTTGGTAAAGCATTGAAGATAATGTTTCAAGATTTGATTTTGTTGTTCTGTTTGATCATCTGTTTGAGAATGAAAGGCTGTTGAAAGTTTCTGGTGTGTGTCTAGCATATAACAAAAGATGGACCAATAATGGCTTGTAAACAGCAAATCTCAATTGAATATATGGTTTTTGAGTACTTTATAAATTGTATAGAACTTGATATAAATGATTTCTGCTAGTTCATCAGCTGTAATGTTTTTGATGCAAGGAATATAGATCATAAACTTGGTATATATATCCACAATCACTAAAATTGCATCATAGATTTGATGAAGGAATGTAGAGGCTGACAAGTCTGTAATAAAATTCATAATAATGAACTCAAAAGAATTTGATAATAAGAGAATTGTATTCAATTCTTCATATTGTCTATACTGTTTTGACTTTACTCTTTGATAAGTATCACAAGTGGATATATAATCTTTGATATCTCTGACTAGCTCATGTCAATGGTATTTGTTCTGAATGCTGTCTATAAACTTTTTTATATCAAAGTGACTCCTCTGTGGATCATCATGATTTGCACTGATAATTTCATCAATGAGTGTCTTTTGTTGAGGGATATACACACAACCATCAGCACACAATATATCATTCTCAGAAATTGTTTATAGTATATTTTCAGCAACAGTCATATTCTTCTCTTTTATCTTCTCTCTTTGCTCAGCAGCAAAAGAATCAATCTTCTGTGCTTTACTTAGAAATGAGATGAAGGATTCAAGCATTTCTGTATATACTGAGTCCTCAAGAATAGCCTTATTGACTGCAATTCAGAGCATATATTGCTCAACACACAACAGAGAGAAAGAGTTTATGTGAGAGATAGAAGATGTTGATGTATGAAGTGTTTTTCACTCATTAAAAGAAGCATTTTGCTCATTAGAGATCTGTGCACAGACTACATCAGAAGAAATATTATTTTAAAAAGAAGTATCAGTTTCTCAGTCTAGTCTAACTTCATGTTTCAGCTTCTGTTGCAGAGTAGATAATATAGTTTGATCATTATAGATCTCACTGTAGTCTGCATGATGACTGAGCCCATCAGCTGAATTCTTTGATTCAGAGTGGTGCAGTAATACAAAATCATAAGCAGATAAAGCTTTCACTCATCTAATCTGATATCTGTTTAGTTTCTTAGTTGTCATAAAGTACTGCAGATTGATATGATCAGATCAGACTTGAATTGAATACTGACTTCTCTTCAGATAATGTCTTCAATTCTTAAATACTGCTACAATAGTCAAGAGTTCTTTATTATGAGTATCATAACACATTTCCACATCAATCAACTTTCTTGATCAAAAGACAACTGAATGTCAGTGCTCATCATTCTGCAACTATGACAGGATAGCAGTGACTGCAAAAGTGAATGCATCAGATTCAATCTGAATACACTGAGCTGAGTCAAAATGAGCTAATAGAGAAGCATATATAAAGTGTGATTTGAGCTCATTGAAAGTGCTTTGAGCATCTTCTATTTATATAAAAGTGGCTTTTCTTTCCCTCTTCTTACTCTCTTTTGTAAGTTCAAATAATGGAGCTGCAATAGAGGAGAAAGACTTAATAAATCACTGATAGAAATTAGCAAAGCTCAAGAAGAATTGAACCTCTTTAATTGATTTAGATGTAGATCATTTCACAATAGTGGAGACTCTGTCTGACTTCATCTCAACATCATTTGTGTAATGCACTTGTTTATTATTTCCTTATTATCTTCGCTTATTCTTACCTCTTTCCATTATACTCTCACTACCACTATTTCTATATGTATATATATATTGATGTATGTATTTCGCACATCTTCTTTCTCTTTCTTTTCTTCCTTAGCGATTAGCTACATTACACTACTATACTATATTACTCTACAATATATTACTATTATCTCTGCTATGCTATAAACTATTTTCTACTGTTACTCTTCACACTGTCACTACATCTCACAGTTTCTAATCACTCAATCTTTGAGAGACAGTCTGTTGAGTAATAGTCATGACCTCTACCTGCAGCATCTGCTGTACTTGTGCTACCATTGAATCCAAAGCAGCAAACATCATGAAAGAAAACTGTGAAACACATACTTCTGCCACTGAAAGTGCACAACAAGCATCATCTTCTTCTATAGAATTGGACTCTGAACATAGTTCAGAAGAGAATATCTCTTCTGAAGATCTCAGCACAATTGAGACTGAAAAGATAGCTGTGATCAGAAGAATCAAAAAATTACAGACTGAGAAAGAATTGCAAGAACTTCAACAGTGATATGACATTTTACTACAAGAATTGAATAGAACAATTCCAGTCATCTGAAATACACTAGAAACACATCTGAACCATGATAGAGATGCAACTAATGTGAATGATAACTGCAATAACATCACAAGTATTCTCAGATCATCAGAAGCCACACTACAAGTACTCAACATTTTAGTGAAAAGTGCTGTGACTACTGTCAGTGAGAGATGTAGTCAGATACCACTTTGACAATTAGAACTTCAAGATTTCAGCATGAGTGGTCACTCTTCTCAGAGAGATGTGGAAAAGTTCTGAGATCAAAGTATGAAAGAATTCAAAAACTTTGTTACAGCTGCTATCACTTTCCATGCCAGTGATCTTGATTACTACAATGAACACAACCATCAAAAGATCATTGAAGCCATTACTCATTTCAATGTCGAGATGCAACAATGTTGATATCAACATACACATGATATGTGGACTTTGCCACCATGGGAAGAATTTGTTAGTTGGATGCAATGTCAAGTCATCAATTCAGATAGAAGTTTCTGAGATGCTGATAGACAGTACTGAAAAACAGAGCAACAAGAAGATCAGACAGTTCAACAATTTGCTTCACACTTACAATCAATTAAAGAGCATCTGCAGCATTCTTATAGTGAATATCATCAAAAATCACACCTCTATATGAAAGTTCTACCTTCCATTCACTGAGAATTTGACAAATATGCAACCAAATTGGAAGAGTTAAGCTATGATGCCACTCTACATAAACTTGCAATGACAGAATTGAATCTGTCAGAGAGACAGAAGAAGCTTAAAGAGAAGTCAAATTTCAAAAATCCCACTCAAAGCTTTAACAACAGAAATAATGCTGATAATAGATCACAAAACAAATGCAGATGGAATGACACTACAAAGTCTGATGACTTCATCCAATCAAAATATTGCTGTTATTGCAAGTGATCAGGACATATCATCAATTCATGTTTCAAATGATCCAAAGACAAATCCAAAAACATCAAGTTCAACTCAAAACTCAATACAAAAGACACAAAGAACTTGAAGAACTCAAAAAACACTTAAGACATATCATTCAACTCATAATAACAGTCATAAATGTGGAAAGTCAATACAAAAACATCTTAAGCTTCACTGTCACAGTGAAACTCACTACATCTAAGAGTCTGCAAAAAGTGCTTGCACTAGTAGACTCTGAGTCAGAAGTGAACTGTGTCAATGAATTTTGAGCAAAGAATCACAATCTAAAAGCTGCTCATCACAAAATCAAAATAATCAAGTCAATTGATGAATGTATAATGCACTTCTTTGAAGAGTATAACATTGCAACTACTGTCACTGATCACAAGAGTAATGCACAGCAGATATCTCATTTCTTTCATGCAATGAAGATGAAGAACTACAGTCTTGTATTAGAATTTCCTTGATTAAGACAAACAAATCCTCTTATAGATTGATCAGATGGACAATTCTTCTTTAGAAGCTTTGAAGATGAACAACAGCCTCAAATTATTTCTGAACAAGATGTCTTAGCTGAAGTTCTCACAGAAGCTAGAGTAGAAATGCTTGTAGTATTATCTACAGAATGTTCAAAAGACTCAAAACATGCTTTATATATATTCTCAGCTGTGTATTCAGACTTGCTGATCAGTCTATCTGATTATGTCATGCCATACACACATATCTTCTCAGAAGAAGCTGCTATAAGCATGAAAAGATCAGAAAAGATGAAACACTGCATAGATCTCAAGTCTGATACACAACTGTCATTTATGTCAATATACAATCTCTCTGAAACTGAGTTAGCTGCCCTAAGAGAATATTTAAAAAATGTATTAGATAAAGGGTGGATACAACTGTTCAGTAGCCTGGCTGGTGCATCAATTCTCTTTGTCCTCAAAAAAGATGATGGACTCTGTCTTTGTGTAGACTATTGAGGATTAAATCAAATCATCATCAAGAACTGATATCCTCTATCTCTAATAAGTGAATTACTTGATAGACTTTCTAAAGCCAAGATGTTCACTAAGCTGGACCTTTGAGATGTCTATCACTGCATACTTATAGCAGCAAAAGACTGTTGGAAGACAGTCTTTAGAATGAGATATGAATATTTTGAATATATAGTTATATCATTTGAACTAGCTAATGCTTCAGTGACATTTCAAGCATACATTAACAATGCCTTGTCTGATTTGTTGGATATATGTTGTGTTGTCTATTTGGACGACATTCTCATATTCTCCAATTCAAAGCAGGAACATAAAGTGCATGTTACTAAGATGCTAGAATGTCTCAAGTGCATGAATCTATTTGCAAAACTCTCTAAGTATGAATTTGAAGTGGACAAAGTCTTGTTTCTGAGGTTTGTTATAGATACAAATGATGTTGAGATGGAGTCAGACAGAGTCTCCACTATTGTGAAATGATCTACATCTAAATCAATTAAAGAGATTCAATTCTTCTTGAGCTTTGCTAATTTCTATCAGCAATTTATTAAGTCTTTCTCCTCTATTGCAGCCCCATTATTTGAACTTACAAAAGAGAGCAAGAAGAGGGAAAGAAAAGCCACTTTTATATAAACAGAAGATACTCAAAGCACTTTTGATGAGCTCAAATCACACTTTATATGTGCTTCTCTATTAGCTCATTTTGACCCAGCTCAGTATATTCAGATTGAATCTGATGTGTTCACTTTTGCAGTTGCTGCTATTCTGTCACAGTTGCAGAATGATAAGCACTGACATTCAGTTGCCTTCTGATTAAGAAAGTTGATTGATGTGGAAATGTGTTATGATACTCATGATAAAGAACTCTTGGCTATTGTAGCAGCATTTAAGAATTGAAGACACTATCTGAAGAGAAGTCAGTATTCAATTCAAGTCTGATCTGATCATGCCAATCTGCAGTACTTTATGATGACTAAGAAACTGAACAGATGTCAGATCAGATGAATGAAAGCTTTATCTGCTTATGATTTTGTATTACTGCACTGCTCTGAATCAAAGAATTCAGCTGATGAGCTCAGTCATCACACAGACTATAGTGAGATCTATAACAGTCAAACTATATTATCTACCCTGCAACAGAAGCTGAAATATGAAGTTAGACTAGACTGAAAAACTGATACTTCTCTTCAAAATGATATTTCTTCTAATGTAGTCTGTGCACAGATCTCTAATGAGCAAAATGCTTCTTTTAATGAGTGAAAAGTGCTTCATATGTTGACATCTTCTATCTCTTGTGTAAACTCTTCCCCTCCATTGCACATTGAGCAATATATGCCCTGGATTTCAGTCAATAAGACTATTCTTGAGGACTCAGCATATACAGAAATGCTCAAATCCTTCATCTCATTTCTGAGTAAAGCACAGAAGATTGATTCTTTTGCTGCTGAGCAAAGAGAGAAGATAAAAGAGAAGGATATGACTGTTGCTGAAAATATACTATAGACAATTTCTGAGAATGATATATTGCATGCTGATGATTGCACATATGTTTCTCAACAAAAGACACTTATTGATGAAATTATCAGTGCAAACCATGATGATCTGCAGGGGGGTCACTTTGATATAAAAAAATTTATAGACAGCATTCAGAACAAATACTATTGACATGAGCTAGTCAGAGATATCAAAGATTATATATCCACTTATGATACTTATCAAAGAGTAAAGTCAAAACAGCACAGACAATATGAAGAATTGAGTACAATCTTCTTATCATCAAATCCTTTTGAGTCCATTACTATGAATTTTATTACAGGCTTATCAGCCTCTATATTCCTCCATCAAATCTACAATGCAATTTTAGTGATTGTGAATATATATACCAAGTTTACAATCTATATTCCTTGCATCAAAAACATTACTGCTGATGAACTAGTGGAAATCATTTATATCAAGTTCTATACAATTTACAAAGTACCCAAAAACCATATATTCAATTGAGATTCACTGTTTACAAGCCATTATTGATCCACCTTTTGTTATATGCTAGACACACACCAGAAACTTTCAACAGCCTTTCACTCTCAAACAGATAATCAAACAGAATGACAAAATCAAACTTTGAAACATTATCTTCAATGTTTTATCAACTATCATCAAGATGACTGAGCACACTGACTACTGCTGATGCAGTTTGTTTACAATATCTCTCAACATGCCTCTACTGAAATGGCACCCACAGAAGCCTTAATGAGATATCAATCTGATTTGAAAATTAATGTCAGCAAATCATCACAACTGGTTGCCATACATGCTGCTAGCTGCGCAAAACATATCAAGAAAACATGTCATAAGCTTATCAAGAATCTACAAAAGACACAACAAACACAGAAAATCTATTACAATGCAAAACATAAACTTCAACAATTTAAAATAGATGACTATATCATGCTCAATGCAAAAAATCTCCAATTGCTGCGCCTGGTTCACAAACTCAATCATAAATATGTTGAACTCTTCAAGATTCTGAATATCATTGAAAAACAAGTGTACAAACTAGAACTGCCATCTTCATATAGAAGCATCCATTCTGTATTCCATGTATCTTTATTGAAGCCATACAACCACAGGAATGGAGCTCTACCAGAACCAGAATCAGAACTTGTCAACAGTGAAGAAGAATATCAAATTGAAGAAATTCTTGAAAAATAACAATGAAAAAACAAATCTTCAGAATATCTTGTGAGATGGACAGATTGAAGTCTTAGTGATGATACATGAGAACTGAAAGAAAACATATTGAACACTCAGACATTCAAAATCTTCCTTGAACAAGAAAATGAATGACAAATACAAAATCAACATACTCTCAAATGTCAAAAGCACAAACTTCAAGTCAAAAGATGTCAGAAGTGCAAATCTTAAATTGAAAAATGCTAGAAGTACAAATCTCATTCAAACTCCAATCAAATGCATTCTTTTTAGAAGGATTTTATCAGAGAAAAGGGAAAAAAGAAAAAAAAAATTCAATTTGAGGTATAATAAATACAAAAAATAAAACATATAAGCAAGGAAAAAACAAAGAAAATGAGTTCTAAGAAAAGTCTAAAGATTCTCAATCCATTCATTCTCATCTCACTTCTCATCTCTCACTTTCTCTTCTCTCTTTCATCATCTCTCTCATCTTCTTTCTCTGCCATTCTTGTCCAATACTTCTTCTGGTACTTGTATATTACAGGCACTCATTTTGAGTGCAGAGATATAGACAAATATCTATCTCACAATACATTTGTCTTCTCACATCTCTTCTCTCTCATCAATCTACTCATTCTCTGACACATTTAATAAAGAAAGACATTTCTTCTCATCTTCTTCTCTCACTTCTCCATCATCCAGAGCACCCTCTTCCTCTGCTCCACTGATGTCAGTGGTAAATTGACAAAGAAAGCAGACATCATGAGCACTGCTGCAGCCATCAGCATCTTCACAATCTTCTTCATTGACTTTTCAGTCAACTTCTCTCTCATCAACTCCTTCTCAGTCAACTTCTTCACTGCAGAGTCTCTGAAGCTCATCATCTTCAAAATCTTCTCTTTCTCTAACATCTCTGCTCTGAAAGGATCAGACACAATCACAGCCTTCAAAACCTGCATCTCTGCAGACTCAGCTGCCATCTGGCACTGGAATCATAGAGCATTCACCCCTGCCCTGTCTCAAGCAGACAGCATCACCAGACAAGGTGTGTTCAATTGTTTAACTAAACAACAAAGACAACTTTTGTGGCTGGCCATGTCCTCCCCAGCCATCACCCCCACAAAGATAAACACTCACCTGTGCATGATGCATCTCAGAAGAGGTGTATCATACATCTAGCATCATTATCAGTATATCAACATTGCTAAAGACACTACTATCTATTCAAAAGCAAATTTGAAGAAAAAGAAAAAGGAAATAAGAATTAAAGAGAATTACTCACAGATTTGCAGAATTTCTCTGCAGAGACACAAGCCTCACAACACTTTCAGACATTTGACTTCAATGTATATCAAAAATCAATGTTCTCAAGTCTAGAGACACAATGTTCACATGAAATCTGACTGTTGTGTGTCATGTGATTAGAGCTAGGGCAATATAACAAGTGAACAGTGAATGGTGCTATACAGAAACAAGCTAGTGACACACATGACCACACTAATAACATCACTGACAAGGAACACCAGCAATAATACACAATAAATGCCAGTGAGGAAACAACTTACTTAAAATCAGGATATTCAAGAGAGCCCATTTTGAAAAAAGGGGGGAGAGAGAGAGAGAACTGATGAAAATTTAAAAATCTTTATTAAATTGAAAATGACAAATTGTGGCAGGAGGGCAAGAAGCTTTGATGATGATCAAGTTAAAAGAGAAGAGAAATCTTCAAGAGAAAAGAAATTCTTTTTGCTTCTCTGCACACAACCTCTGACAACCAAAGAATCCACCAATTCCATCTCATTAGGAAATCAATAACAACACGTAGAGGACACAATCGATATACTGCTATCAACAGGCAGAACTTACAATATGGAAATGCAATTATCTACTAGCAAGCAATCTATACAATCACTGAGAGCAGCTCTTATAAAAAAGAAGGGCAATTGTAATACACTCATTTATTATTTCCTTATTATCTTCACTTATTCTTACCTCTTTCCATTATACTCTCACTATCACTATTTCTATATGTATATATATATCGATGTATGTATTTCGCACATCTTCTTTCTCTTTCTTTTCTTTCTTAGCGATTAGCTACATTACACTACTATACTATATTACTCTACAATATATTACTATTATCTCTGCTACGCTATAAACTATCTTCTACTGTTACTCTTCACACTGTCACTACACCTCACAATTTGTATCTATAACAAATCTCAGAAATGAGATCTTGTTCACTTCAAATTCACATTTAGAGAGTTTTGTAAATAGATTCACACACTCAAGATGTTCTAGCATCTTAATAACATACACTTTATATTTCTGCTTTGAATTGAAGAATATGAGAATGTCGTCCAAATAGACAATGCAATATATATCCAACAAATCAGACAAGACATTGTTAATGTATGCTTGGAATGTTGCTGAAGCATTAGCTAGTTCAAATGATATAATTATATATTCAAAATATTCATATCTTGTTCTAAAGGCTGTCTTCCAACAGTCTTTTGCCACTATAAGTATGTGATGATAGGCATCTTGAAGGTTCAGCTTAGTGAATATCTTGGCTTTTGAAAGTCTATCAAGTAATTCACTTATTAGAGACAGAGAGTATCAGTTTTTGATGATGATTCAATTTAATCCTCAATAGTCTACACAAAGATGGAGTCTATTATCTTTTTTGAGAACAAAGAGAATCAGTGCATCAGCTGAGCTACTGAATGATTGTATTCATTCTTTATCTAATGCATTTTTTAAATATTCTCTTAGAGTGATTAACTCAGTTTCAGAGAGATTGTATATCAGTATAAAGAGAGATTGTATATCAGACTTGAGATCTATGTGATGTTCTGTCTCTTCTGATCTTTTCACATTTATAGCAGCTTCTTCTGAGAAGATATGTGTGTATGGCATGATATAATTGAATAGACTGATCAGCAAGTTCAAATATGCAGCTGAGAATATATATGAAGTATGCTTTGAGTCTTTTGAATATTCTGTAGATAATACTACAAGCATTTCTACTCTAGCTTCTGTGAGAACTTCAGTTAAGACATCTTGTTCAGAAATAATTTGAGACTATTGTTCATCTTCAGAGCTTCTAACAAAAAATTGTTCATCTGATCAATCTATAAGAGAATTTGTTTGTCTTAATCAAGGAAATTCTAATACAAGATTGTAGTTCTTCATCTTCATCATATGAAAGAAATGAGATGTCTGCTGTGTATTACTCTTGTGATCAGTGACAGTAATTGCAATGTTATACTCTTCAAAAAAGCACATTATGCATTCATTAATTGATTTGATCATTTTGATTTTGCAGTGAGCAGCTTCTAGATTGTGATTCTTTGTTCAAAATTCATCAACACAGTTCACTTCTGATTCAGAGTCTACTAGCACAAGCATTTTTTGCAGATCTTTAGATGTAGTAAGTTTCACTGTGACAGTGAAACTTAAGGTGTTTTTGCATCAACTTTCTATGCTTATGACTGTCATTGTGAGTTGAATAGCATGTCTTAAGCATTTTTTGAGTTCTTTGAATTCTTCATATCTTTCATATCAGATTTCAAGTTGGACTTGGTGTTTTTGAATTTGTCTTTGAGTTGTTTGAAACACAAATCAATGATATGTCCTGGTCACTTGCAATAACAGCAATATTTTGATTGAGTGGAGTCATTGAACTTTGTAGTGTCATTTCATCTGTGTTTGTTTTGTGATCTATTATCAGCATTATTTCTGTTGTTAAAGCTTTGAGTGAGGTTTTTGAAATTTGACTTTTCTTTAAGCTTCTTCTGTCTCTCTGACAGATTTGATTCTGTCATTGCAAGTTTATGTAGAGTGGCATCATAGCTTAACTCTTTCAATTTGATTGCATATTTGTTGAATTCTCAGTGAATGAAAGATAGAACTTTCATATAGAGATGTGATTTCTGATGATATTCACTATAAAAATGCTGCAGACACTCTTTAATTGATTGTAAATATGAAGCAAATTGTTGAACTGTCTGATCTTCTTGTTGCTCTGTTTTTCAGTACTGTCTATTGACATTTTGAAAACTTCTATCTGAATTGATGACTTGACATTGCATTCAACTAACAAATTCTTCTCATGGTGGCAAAGTCTGTATATTATATGTATGTTGATATCAATGTTGTTGCATCTCAACATTGAAATGAGTAACAGCTTTGATGATCTTTCAATGATTGTGTTCATTGTAGTAATCAAGATCACTGACATGGAAAGTGATAGCAGCTGTAACAAAGTTTTTGAATTTTTTCATACTTTGATCTCAGAACTTTTTCACATCTCTCTGAGAAGAGTAATCACTCATGTCAGAATCTTGAAGTTCTAATTGCCAAAGTGATATCTGACTACATCTTTCACTGACAGTAGTTACAATGCTTTTTACTAAAATGTTGAGTGCTTGTAGTGTGGCTTCTGATGACTCAAGAATATTTGTGATGTTATTGCAGTTATCATTCATATTAGTTGCATCTCTACTGTGGTTTGAATGTGCTTCTAGTGTATTTTGAATGACTGAAATTGTTTCATTCAATTCTTGTAGTAAAGTGTTGCACTGCTGTTGAAGTTCTCACAATTCTTTCTCAGTCTGTAATTTTTTGATTTTTCTGATCACAGCTATCTTCTCAGTCTCAATTGTGCTGAGATCTTCAGAAGAGATATTCTCTTCTAAACTATTCTCAGAGTCTGATTTCATAGAGAAAGATGATGCTTGTTGCATACTTTCAGTGGCAGAAGTGTGTGTTTCACAGTTTTCTTCCATGATGTTTGTTGCTTTAGATTCAGCAGTAGCACAAGTACAGTGAATGCTGTGGGTAGAGGTCATAACTATTACTCAACAGACCATCTCTCAAAGATTGAGCGATTAGAAACTAGAAACTGTGAGGTGTAGTGACAGTGTGAAGAGTAACAGTAGAAGATAGTTTATAGCATAGCAGAGATAATAGTAATATATTGTAAAGTAATATAGTATAGTAGTGTAATGTAGTGTAGTGTAGCTAATTGCTAAGGAAGAAAAGAAAGAGAAAGAAGATGTGTGAAATACATACATCGATATATATATACATATAGAAATAGTGGTAGCGAGAGTATAATGGAAAGAGGTAAGAATAAGCGAAGATAATAAGAAAATAATAAACGAGTGCATTACAACAATATACATCTAAAAGATCACTGAAAGCTTTGTTGATATAAGATTGAAAGATCACAGAGACATTGATTAGCTCAAAAGATAAAACTAGATATTCAAAATGTTCATATCATATTCAAAATGCTGTTTTTCATTCATCTCTCACTCATATATGAATTCTGTGATATATGTCTCTAAGATTCAGTTGTGTATATATTTTGACATCTGCTAATCTATCAAGTATTTCACTTATCAAGGGCAGTGGATATTGATTCTTGACTGTTATTTCATTCAATCCTCAATAATCCACACAAAGACACAGGGTTTCATCTTTCTTCAGTGTGAATAACACTGATGCACTGACTGAACTCTTGAATGAATGTATTCAATTCTTTTCTAATATCTTTTCAATATATTCTCAGAGGACAGAGAGTTCTTGAGATGATAAGTTATATATTAATTGATATAAGAGTTTCTTGTCAGATTTGAGATCTATAGCATGATTGTGAGATGTATGTTCTGTGTCAGATATATTTTCTTGAAATACATCAAGATAATCTTTATAATCATCTGAGATATTTGACTCAGTTGCTGCACTCACAGCTCATAATGATAAGACAGTAAATATAATATTGTCATCATCAATTAGTATTGTGAATTCTTTAGCAGTATTCAGATATATGTGATTAATATTCAATGCTTTTCTATAGATTCAGCATCTTCACACCCAGTTGATATCAGAATTTGCAGCTTTCAATCACAGCATGCTCAAAATTATATCATATCTGCTAATATCAGTCTCTTTGAAATGATGGAATTCTTTTCAGAGAATATATTCATCATTGATAATCTTCATTACAGCTTTTTGTTATTCATATAATTTAATTTTATGATTATCAACTGCTTTCACTACTTTTGGTTTATCTTCTGTCTTCAAGAAATATTTTGATGCTCAGATGTGAGACACAAAGTTCACATTCATATCAGAATTCACTAGCATTCACATCATCAACCATCTCATTTCTGTCAGTATTTATATATTTATTGTCAATAACTGTTTATCTTGTAGTCTAGTTGTTCATATTCTCAATGCAGCAGCTGCTTCTATAATTGAAATTGCTGATTTTTTACTTATCAAACTTGATTACACTTTTCAGAGTGTAATATTCAACAATCATTTGTAATATAACTCTTTTTATAATAGTGAGAACATTTCTTCATTCAGTTATATTTATCTTTCTTGATTTGTTCAGTTGAATTTATTTGTTTCTCTCATTTTCTCTTATTTCAACAGTTGTTAGATTTATCAGAACAATGTTGATTCTCTATGAATATCACAGATCTTTCTTTGTAAATAGTATACTGTTGCTCTGATATATTTTTCTCAAAAGTCTGTAGAGTTTGAAACAACTCTTCATAGTTCTGAGACTCTTGATTTTGACAGTCAAATTCAGTGTATAATATCTTTAATATTTTATTACACAAGTTATTCATTCTTTGTTCTTTGCTATATGAAGATAAGTAGTATTTCCAGTCTTCAAAATATTTAGAGAAATTGTATATTGATTGTCATTCTTGTTGTTTTGTATTTTGAAACTTTTGACTTGTCAATTGATGCTGATTCTGTGAATTGTTAATTTGTATTTCTAGATGTGATAGTATATTGTCAAAAGTCAACAGTGTTGCTTCTTCATATCTCTCATACAATGATACAAAATTCAATCATTTCTGCTTAATATGAATATTAAGATAGAGTTTAGCATCATTTATCTTGTGTTCTTTCTTTCAATAATATCAGCAGTGATATGTAAAGAGAGTCAATATGCAATCTTTATAGTTTTTAAATTCTAATATATTTTTTTCTCAATAATAGTTTTTAATCTCTAATCTCAGTGATGTTTCATTATCATTGTCTGTATCATTCACAGATTGATTTTGCAGCAGTTCTGTGATGATATTCTGAGTTAATTGAGACTCAATGAGAGTATCTTCACAAATCTGCACTTTCAACTCATTGAGTCACTGTTGTGCATGCAGAATAGCTAATTGCTGCTCTTGTTCACAGATTTGATCATTCAACTGTTGCAAATGTGCATTGTGATCATTGAAGACAGTAGAGGATTCAGATTGGTTTTCAAGGGATCTTGCATGTTTTAACTAATGTTGCATGTTTTATTGTAGGTGTGTGTAACAACGGACCACTCAAATAAAGTTATGAGCGATTAGAATTGTAATATCTATATTAGGAAATAGCTATGTGGCGATAGAAGAACACAGAACACGCCAGAATTAATGAGGAGGGACATAGCGCACGGCACCATAGGCGGCTGTAGGGCATGGTAGTCGCCTATATAATGCTCACTGATATCCGTAGATATTAGGAGATCAGCGATTAGCTTTGAATAATAGAGATTGCTACCTTCTTAACATCCTACGTGCGTACTTCACACTACTCTCATAATTATACCTACAACCATCTCTTACAATTCTAATCGCTGATCTCCTAATATCTACGGATATCAGTGAGCATTATATAGGCGACTACCACGCCCTACGGCCGCCTATGGTGCCGTGTGCTATGTCCCTCCTCATTAATTCTGGCGTGTTCTGTGTTCTTCTATCGCCACATAGCTATTTCCTAATATAGATATCTCCGTTGCGCCTATTACATTGATATATTCAATTCAATCTCAAAGTGAGCTTCATCTGAGAAGCTCACACAAGAGAAATCTTCATCAGCTCAATTTCTATGTTGAATATCAAAAGTCCTTTGAATTTCCTTGTGTATAGGCTTTAAATAGGGCTTCTTTTGTGATTTAAAGACATATCATTCATTCTTTTGAAGATACTGTCTTGCTGTATTTCGGCAAATATAGAAGCCAGATTTTGAGGATGTGAGAAAGCTGGCTAGAAAATGAAAGAGATTCTTCTCTACAGAGAGAATAAGATGACATTGATCACAGACAGAGAGCTTAGAAGGCCTCCCAGAACATTTTTTAGAGCTTTCTTCATGTATTCAATGAGATTCACAATAAACAATGAAGGATATGATGGAGTGAGGCAGCTCTAAAATTCAAGCTATATCTAGAAATGAATGTTCCCACTTTTGAAGGTTCAAAATAGTATTAATAATAGCTGGAGAGTGTTCTCTCCACAATGTTTTCGGTTTTGAGGGCATCTTTTGATGTATAGGGGGGATGTTGGATGATGGAGGAATCTTTGAAGAAGAGGGGTAAGAAGAGGGGTTCTCAGCACCGAGCCACTAGTACGCTGACTTATTGGACACCACTGTACATACATAGAAATCTCTTCAGCTTAGCATGTCTCCATACCCTTTGGAAGGCTTCTGGAACACAGGCACTGCCCGCATTCCTCTGGGATGTTAAATATACATACATACATACATGCTAATACAACTACTTAGACGTCCCACAAGCTCTTCTCCCCGTGGCACAGCTAGTGGTTATACGGGGGGGGGGTTTGAGTGGCGTTATTAATTTTGTTGCCTTCTGGTGTCTTAGAACTTCCTATTGCAGACTAGTGCACCCCAGATACGAGGCCATAATAGTGTGGGTTTGGATTCCCTTCTCCTCCCAGGGCGCTGGTGTGATTGAGTCGCAGGGGGTTCTCGCACTTGGTGCTCTTCAGGGATGACTAATTCTTCCCCGTTTGATTGCTTATTTTTTTAAGAACGACTCGATTATTCGTCTTGGTCTTCGATTATTTTAGTTTTATTTTTTGTGGTTTGCTCTTAAAAAAAGAAATCCGGGAATAGTTTATAAGAGGAGACATTCCAGGGAAAGATCCATCAAAAATGGCTGTTGAATCGCCTTGGGACAGTATTGAATACAACTAGCTGAGCATGGTGTATGCGGGTGAAAAATTGAACAGCCAGTATCGTACGTGTAGTTGGAGAGCAACGAAGAGGGGAAGATGAAAATGAATGAATATTCCATAAAGGATAGCAGTTGGATGCTGTTTAAACATGGCCTAGAGAGTGAACACCTTGGGAAGATAGATGATACATTGCAGAGAATCACTGAGAAATATATATGCAGTCAAGAAGGACAGAAGAACAGATACATTCACAGAGAAAAATAGAGGTAACTTGTCCATCACCAGGCAGTTATGTCTTCCACCTCAGCTTCACCAAAAGTGCTATTCTTCGTTAACTTGCCTACTTGTGCTTCAGCAACATTGACATCTTGACTGCCAGGTGCGCTCATGATATCGGGAAGCACTTCCCTGAAAAACTCAAGAATATGGCGATTCACCTGTTCGAATTGCAGGAGGAACGCATCATGGCCTTCGGGGCTATCAATGTTTCGTAATCGCGAATCTGGAATACCATCCGCTAGCTCCTGCTGCTCAGCGAACGTGAACAGCCCATCGCTTTCAATACCAATTACTAGGGCTGGCTGTTGAATTTGAGAGAGTGCATCCTTGACCGGGGTCTTCGAGTTAGGATCGACTCGATGTCTAGAGATGTCATGAGTATCGAGCTTTCGTGTGATCGCGATGTAGCAATTGCTGTCGAATCGCTTAACGAATTTTTCGCCCTGGTATCGTAGATATGATTGGGCGGAAAAGTAGGTAGTTGGCCGCTTGGCAGTTTGGAAGGATGTGGAGGCAGGGGACTCGGGTGAAGCGAAAAGTGTGGTGCCGTTGAACTGAGGATCCGTGAACGTCTGGTGGGATTCCAAGGATGTATTGTTCACCGATGGGAGTGTCGCTGGTATGTGTCTGGTACTCTTATGGCCATCATTATGCACAGCCAAATGCTCATTGGGGGGTGTGGGAAGGAGTGACGTGCCGTTGATATTTTGCTTTCTCGAGGGGTCGGGGACATTTCTGCCAAAGCGCGATTCAAATGAATCTCGACTTCGATAAGTTAAAAGAGCAGACATACGAGCCGCTCCCAGGCCACTCGCAGGGGGGTCATCAAAGGAGTAATAACCGTCCTCATATTTCGGGTCACTGTAAATACTCTGGCGTTGCGCCTCGCCCCAGCTGATACCCCATGCTGAGTGGCGACTTGAAGTGGCGATTGGCACGATGCTTCGTACGTAGTCCTTGCCAAAATACGCATATTCTAAAACGAGCATACCACCCATAGAGCCACCTACTACTGCTGCAACTTGCCGAACTCCTAGATCATCCAAGACGAGTTTGTGGATTCTGGAGGCGAAAGGTGTTAGCAACTTAGGCAAAGAAACTTTGTTGAATACTGATGAAATTATACCTCACGTCATCTCTAATCGTTGTCAATGGGAATTCAGGGCCATAGAGGCCTCTATTACTATCCCCATTTTTATATGTAACAGCGCTCGCGCTGCCATATGGGCTACCTAAACTGTTCAGGCAAATAACAAAAAATCTGCTCACATCAAACGCTTGGCCAGGGCCGCCGAGCAAGGGGCCCCACCAGTCACTGACGTCTGCGCTACCACTCAAAGCATGACATACGACCAACGCATTATCTCCAGAGGGAGATAGGGTTCCCCTTGTGGTAAACGCGACAGGTACATTGAGAAGGGTGACTCCAGATTCAAGAGTGAAAGAAGGGACGATGGCAATCGATTGATCCGTAATGAGGGCGGAAAATGGATTCTCAGGTTGTGAGGAGACTCTCTCTACGGGATTTAGTAGCTGTTCAATCCAACAGGCTCCTTTTCCCTTTCATTCCCAGAAACAGAGAGGGGCATAGAATGGCATAATACTGACGGTATTTAAAGGTTGTAACGGGCCCATTCTCAGGCCTAGTGCTTCCTGAGGTCATTGTGACGAAAAAGGTGGCATTGACAGCATTGAGACTGTTACACCACTCTGGGAGAAACGTGTTTCTGGGTGAGTCTGAGTGTCGAAGAGAGAAAAATTGATGATGCCATGTCCAGCCAATTATATGTCGTCAAAATGACCATGGCAAAAATCTACGGAAGAATATTTTGCCGGCCTACCATTTTCATCCAAGCTATACTCCATAAATACTAGTACTAAATTTACTTTATTCAAGTCTGCTAGATATTTAATTTTATCATAATATCTTATCCCAGCAAGCTCAGACGCTTCGCAGAATAATTGCTGTTTTTGTGGGACGTCTAAGTGGTTGTATTAGCATGTAGGCAGCTGAGGCATATATTGTGAGAGGGTTGCTCTTGGTTGGTTGTTTATCTATCTAGTGGCAACTAATATATGTGTTGGGCACTAGTTGCCCAGGCGGCCCTCCACCGCACGTGATTACCCCTATATAGTTAGCTAGCGATCGCACAATGAGAAGATTAACCATCCCACAGATTATGGCCTGAATAGCAGATTTTTAAATAAAACAAGATGTTTTAATTAGAATATGCTGCAACTGACATTATATTGAATGAGTTGGACAATATTTCTCTGAAAAGAGAACTCTTTGTCTACAAAAGTGATGTAATTGATGAAATTGCTGTTGAGACTGCTGCAGAAATTTCATTACAATCTTGAAGAAATCAAAAACTTATTTATTTATTTTCATTCAGAATCTCTCTAAGTCAGATTGATTATAAGTGATTCTTGATTATCTGCAACCCTCATATCAGAATGTAAGCAAACACTACATTTGCAATCAAGAATTTCTCAATTCTTCCCTTCTGTTGTTGAGCAAGAATTCAGCTCAGAAGCAGAGGGTGATCAAACTGAATATACAATGATAGAGAAAGATACTACAATCTCTGACTCAGCATACAATACAGATAAGATATCAGAATATGAAGAATTCAAAAATGACACACTCAGTTCTATATCAATGTCTACATTGAATTTCAACAGTATGATGACTATGACTGTGACAGATTTCATTGCACTCTGTAAGTGATTGATAGCAGTGTATGTGCAATCATCTCCTTCATTCTCTCTGAATTCTATATCAGTAGAAGATTCAAACCTTCTAGCTTGTGAGTATCAGAAGAAAGCACAGATCTCATTGAATACAAAGTCTGTTACCACATTCAATGACACCAACTATCAAACATGAAAGATAGCAATATTGTCAGACACAGAGATGATTAATGATGCAGATATTCTAAATAAGAATCAGCAGAAATCATCTGAAAATTTATCTTCACTCAATCAATAATATTGAGTGATACATTCAAAATTACTCTTCTGTTGAATATTGCAATCCTTGATAGATTCTGTCTGTTTAATGATGGAATTCATACAATCTGACAATGCAGTGGCTCTATGGAATAAGATAAGTGCAGTATATATAATATTTTTTGAAGAGAAGAGAATTAACATTCTCAAAGAATTTACTCATCTGTATGTCAAGAACAGTAATTATCTGATGAATATTTGCTGATATCACTATCTGTCTGCTGATATATGAGAACTCATGAAGAACTGCAGTGAGAACTATCTTCATGATTTCTTTATAATCAGTCTCTGAAATTATCATAGATTCTATATCAAATCTCATCTTGATATATTCTACAGAACAGATCAGAGCTCAATTGTCAATCTAGATATTGATGATTTCACAAAGCAAATTGCTCACTGCATGAACAAGTCAGAGAATTCTGAACACTCTAAATCTTCAAAAATCAACACAGTCATCAATGATAATGACAACACAACTTCTACTACAACTGCAAAATGTGGATACTGCAGAATTTCAGAATATATGAAAGCTATATACTATCATCTGAACTCTGACAAGGCATCTAAGTGGTGGAGGAGGGATAACAAAGATAACAAGAGCACTGACAATATGAAAAATATCAAAAAAAAGAGAAAAGATAAGAAGAAGGATAAAAATGATGATAAATCTACTGATATCAAAGTATCAGATCTTCTCATCTTGCAATCTAGTGCTAATGCAGCAATTGCTTTATCCACATCATCTACTACAATATTCAAATCTTGGTATCTCAACATCTGCACAAGCTTCAATATGATGGGTGAAAGGCACTTGTTGATGTGCTTGAAGTCATTTCAGAGTGATTTACAAATTACCACTGTGAATGATGGAGTAGAATGAGTTGAGAAGATAGATGATATTCTTCTTGAATCAGAAAAAAAGAATATCTCAGTTGATTATATTCACTGAATTCTCAATCTCACTATCAATCTTCTATTCTTCACTAAGCTAGAAGATCAAGATTTCAGATATCAACTATCTGATATCATCTCTTTTTATTTTACAATAAGAGCTCTGAACAGTGTCAACTTCACTGCTGTTTGCATGTTCAAAGAATTGATCTATAAGATTATAGAATGAGAATCTCAAATAGATGTTCATCATCTGTTTCAGATCATTCATTTTATGATCAAATCTTACAATTACAGAGATGCAATGTCAACAATCACAGGGAAATCTGACAATCAATCTAGCAATCACAATTCTCTGACAAGAACACTCATGAAATGGCATGTCACTCTAGAGCATATTCACACTGACACAATCATTGCACTAGTGAAGGATTTATCATTCAGCATTTATATCAAAGAATTTAAAACAGGCTTCTTCTGTGACAGCTGTGTCAAAGCAGATATGACACACAAGTTCTCACAAATCTCAATGCTATGAGTGTTGCAAGCAATGCAATGTGTTCATATTGACCTTGCTGATGATGGTTGTACACTGAATGACATGTTCAATTACTCTATAGAATCTCATCAAGGGATCAAATATTATATGCTTATCATCAATGACACCACCCATTACAGATGGATATATTTTTTACATATCAAGAATCAAGTCATTGAAATTTACACTCACTGAGTTCAATTCATGAAAAATCTCAGCTTCATGTCACTGATGCTAGTTAGAACTGATATCAATGATGTCTTTTGATCTAATAAGATGACAACAATGATGATCAAAGATGGCATTATCTGAGAATCTACTATATCACAATCTCTTCATCAAGATGATGTTTCTGAGAGAGAAATCTGCATGATAATGATACACACAAGAGCAGTGCTTCTAGACATGAATATATCAAAGAAGTTCTGAGCAGATGTTCTCAAAACAGTGATTGCAATTATCAACAACACATCAACTTCCATCACTCTATATAATGAGAAATACTGATCTATCATCAATATCAATGAAGTGTCTACACAATGCTCTTATACAATCCCCTTCTCAGCACTAATCAACACTCCACTCTAACTTTGTCATTTTAGAGAGTTAGATGTTGATGTTTATGCACATCTTTATAAATTTCAAAAACCAATTGACAAACTGTCTGTAAGAGCAGAAATCTATAAATTTATAGAGTTCTGTAGTAACTCAATCTACCACCTCTGAAGTTCTACAATCAATAAAATAATTGTCATCAGTGATGTTGTTTTTTCTACAAAAGAATCTACAAAAGAATCTACAATCTCACAGAATGTGTAATAGACGCAATGGAGATATCTATATTAGAAAATAGCTATATGACGATAGAAGAACACAGAACACATCAGAATTAATGAGAAGAAACATAGCACACAGCATTATAGACAGCTGTAGAGTGTGGTGGTTGTCTATATAATGCTTGCTGATATCTGTAGATATTAGAAGATCAGCAATTAGCTTTGAATAATAGAGATTGCTACCTTCTTAACATTCTATATGTGTACTTCACACTACTCTCATAATTATATCTACAATCATCTCTTACAATTCTAATCACTCATAACTCTATTTGAGTGGTCTGTTGTTACACACATCTACAATAAAGCATGCAATGTTAGTTAAAACATACAACATTAGTTAAAACACACAAGATGATCTTGACACACACAAGATCTCTTGAAAATCAATCTGAATCCTCTACCACCTTCAATGATCACAATGCACATTTGCAACAGTTGAATGATCAAATCTGTGAACAAGAGCAGCAATTAGCTATTCTGCATGCACAACAGCAGCTCAACAAATTGAAAGTGCAGATTCATAAAGATACTCTCATCAAGTCTCAATTAATTCAGAATATCATCACAGAACCACCATAAAATTGATCTGTGAACAATACAGACAATGATAATGAAACACCACTGAGATTAGAGATTAAGAACTATTATTGAGGAAAAAATATGTTAGAATTCAAGAACTATAAAAATTACATGTTGACTCTCTTTACACACCACTGCTGATATTATCAAAAAAAGGAATACAAGATAAATGATGCTAAACTCTATCTTGACACCCACATTAAGCAGAAATGATTGAATTTTGTATCATCATATGAAAGATATGAAGGAGCAACACCATTGACTTTTGATGATATACTATCACATCTAGAAATACAAATTAACAATCCACAGAACCAGCATCAATTGATGAGTCAAAAGTTTCAAAATACAAAGCAACAAGAATAGCAATCAATACATGATTTCTCTAAATATCTTGAAGACTGGGAATACTACTTACCCTCATATAGTGAAGAACAAAGAATGGATAACTTTTGTAGTAAAACATTGAAGATATTACACACAGAACTCAATCATCAAAATCAAGAGTCTCAGAACTACAAAGAGTTGCCTTGAACTGTACAGACTCTCAAGAAAAATATGTCAGAGTGACAGCATACTATTCACAAAGAAAGATCTGTGATATTCATAGAAAATCAGCATCATTCTGATAAATCTAGCAATCATTGAAATAAGAGGAAATGAGAGGAACAAATGAATTCAACTGAACAAATCAAAAAAGATTTTCAGATGATTTCTGCTGATTTTTATTTAGAATATCTGCATCATCAATCATCTCTGTGTCTGATAATATTGCTATCTTTCATGTTTGATAGTTGGTGTCATTGAATGTGGTAACAGACTTTGTATTCAATGAGATCTGTGCTTTCTTCTGATACTCACAAACTAGAAGGTTTGAATCTTCTACTGGTATAGAATTCAGAGAGAATGAAGGAGATGATTGCACATACACTGCTATCAATCACTTGCAGAGTGCAATGAAATCTGTCACAGTCATAATCATCATACTGTTGAAATTCAATGTAGACATTGATATAGAACTGAGTGTGCCATTTTTGAATTCTTCATATTCTGACATCTTATCTGTATTGTGTACTGCAAAACCAAAATGATCAAGTCAATTGATGAATGTATAATGCACTTCTTTGAAGAGTATAACATTGCAACTACTGTCACTGATCACAAGAATAATGCACAGCAGACATCTCATTTCTTCCATGCAATGAAGATGAAGAACTACAGTCTTGTATTAGAATTTTCTTGATTAAGACAAACAAATTCTCTTATAGATTGATCAGATGAACAATGTAATGCACTCATTTATTATTTCCTTATTATCTTCGCTTATTCTTACCTCTTTCCATTATACTCTCGCTACCACTATTTCTATATGTATATATATATCGATGTATGTATTTCGCACATCTTCTTTCTCTTTCTTTTCTTCCTTAGCGATTAGCTACACTATGCTATGTTATGCTACTATATTACACTCTACAATATATTACTATTATCTTCACTATGCTATAAACTATCTTCTACTGTTACTCTTCACACTGTCACTACACCTCACAGTTTCTAATCACTCAATCTTTGAGAGATGATCTGTTGAGTAATAGTCATGACCTCTATCTGCAGCATTCACTGTACTTGTGCTACTGCTGAATCTGAAGCAACAAACATCATGAAAGAAAACTGTGAAACACACACTTCTGCCACTGAAAGTGTGCAACAAGCATCATCTTTCTCTATGAAATTGAACTCTGAGTATAGTTCAGAAGAGGATATCTCTTCTGAAGATCTCAGTGCAATTGAAACTGAGAAGATAGCTGTGATCAGAAGAATCAAAAAATTACAGACTGAGAAAGAATTGTGAGAACTTCAACAGCAGTGTGACACTTTACTATAAGAATTGAATGAAACAATTTCAGTCATCTGAAATATGCTAGAAGCACATCTGAACCATGATAGAGATGCAACTAGTATGAATGATAATCATGATAACATCATCAGTATTCTTGAATCACTGAAAGCCACACTACAAGCATTCAACATCTTAGTGGAAAGTGCTGTGACTACTGTCAGTGGGAGATGTAGTCAGATACCACTTTGACAATTAGAATTTCAAGATCTCAGCATGAGTGATCACTCTTTTCAGAAAGATGTAGAAAAGTTCTGAGATTAAAGTATGAAAGAATTCAAAAACTTTGTTACAGCTGCTATTGCTTTCCATGTCAGTGATCTTGATTACTACAACAAACACAATCATCAAAAGATCATTGAAGCTGTTACTCATTTCAATGTTGAGATGCAACAACATTGGTATCAACATACACATGATATGTGGACTTTGCCACCATGGGAAGAATTTGTTAGTTGAATGCAATGTCAAGTCATCAATTCAGATAAAAGTTTCTGAGATACTGATAGACAGTACTGGAAAACAGAGCAACAAGAAGATCAGACAGTTCAACAATTTGCTTCACACTTACAATCAATTGAAGAATGTCTGCAGCATTTTTATAGTGAATATCATTGGAAATCACACCTCTATATGAAAGTTCTACCTTCCATTTGCTGAGAATTTGATAAATATACAATCAAATTGAAAGAGTTAAGCTATGATGCCATTCTACATAAACTTGCAATGACAGAATTGAATCTGTCAGAGAGATGGAAGAAGCTTAAAGAAAAGTCAAATTTCAAAAACCCCACTCAAAGCTTTAACAACAGAAATAATGCTGATAATAGATCACAAAATAAATACAGATGAAATGACACTACAAAGTCTGATGACTTCATCTAATCAAAATATTGCTGTTATTGCAAGCAACCAGAACATATCATTGATTTGTGTTTCAAACAACTCAAACATGAATTCAAAAACATCAAGTCTGACTCAAAACCTGATATGAAAGACATGAAGAACTTGAAGAACTCAAAAAATGCTTAAGATGCATCATTCAGCTTGCAATGACAGTCATAAATGTGAAAAGTCAATGCAAAAACATTTTAAGCTTCACTGTCACAGTGAAACTTACTACATCTAAGAATCTGCAAAAAGTGCTTGCACTAGTAGACTCTGAGTCAGAAGTGAACTGTGTTGATGAATTTTGAGCAAAGAATCACAATCTAGAAGCTGCTCACCACAAAACTAAAATAGTCAAGTTGATTGATGAATGCATAATGTGCTTCTTTAAAGAGTATAACATTGCAACTACTGTCACTGATCACAAGAGTAATGCACAGCAGACATCTCATTTCTTTCATACAATGAAGATGAAGAACTACAGTCTTGTATTAGAATTTCCTTGATTAAGACAAACAAATCCTCTTATAGATTGATCAGATGAACAATTCTTCTTTAGAAGCTCTGAAGATAAACAACAGCTTCAAATTATTTCTGAACAAGATGTCTTAGCTGAAGTTCTCACAGAAGCTAGAGTAGAAATGCTTGTAGTATTATCTACAGAATGTTCAAAAGACTCAAAGCATGCTTCATGTGTATTCTCAGCTGTGTATTCAGACTTGCTGACTGATCTATCTGATTATGTCATGTCATACACACATATCTTCTCAGAAGAAGCTGCTATAAGTGCAAAAAGATCAGAAAAGATGAAACACTGTATAGATTTCAAGTCTGATGCACAATCTTCATTTATACTGATATACAATCTCTCTGAAACTGAGTTAGCTGCTCTAAGAGAATATTTAAAAAATGCATTAGATAAAGGATGAATACAATCATTCAGTAGCTCAGCTGATGCATTGATTCTCTTTGTCTTCAAAAAAAATGATAAACTTCATCTTTGTGTAGACTATCAAGAATTAAATTGAATCATCATCAAGAACTGATACTCTCTACCTCTAATAAGTGAATTATTTGATAGACTTTCAAAAGCCAAGATATTCACCAAGCTGGATCTTCAAGATGTCTACCATCACATACTTATAGCAGCAAAAGACCATTGAAAGACAGTCTTTAGAATGAGATATGAACATTTTGAATATATAGTTATACCATTTGAACTAGCTAATGCTTCAGTGATATTTCAAGCATACATTAACAATGTCTTGTCTGATTTGTTGGATATATGTTGTGTTGTCTATTTGGACAACATTTTCATATTCTCCAATTCAAAGCAGGAATATAAAGTGTATGTTACTAAGGTGCTAGAATGTCTCAAATGTGTGAATCTATTTGCAAAACTCTCTAAGTGTGAATTTGAAATGAACAAGATCTTGTTTCTGAGATTTGTTATAGATATAAATAATGTTGAGATGGAGTCAGACAGAGTCTCCACTATTGTGAAATAATCTACATTTAAATCAATTAAAGAGATTCAATTCTTCTTGAGCTTTGCTAATTTCTATCAGTGATTTATTAAGTCTTTCTCCTCTATTGCAGCCCCATTATTTGAACTTACAAAAGAGAGTAAGAAGAGGAAAAGAAAAGCCACTTTTATATGAACAGAAGATGCTCAAAGCACTTTCAATGAACTCAAATCACACTTTATTCATGCTTCTCTATTAGCTCATTTTGACTCAGCTCAGTGTATTCAGATCAAATCTGATGCATTCACTTTTGCAGTCACTGCTATTCTGTCACAGTTGCAGAATGATGAGCACTGACATTCAGTTGTCTTCTGATCAAGAAAGTTGATTGATGCAGAAACACATTATGATACTCATGATAAAGAACTCTTAGCTATTGTAGCAGCATTTAAGAATTAAAGACACTATCTGAAGAAAAGTCAGTATTCAATTCAAGTCTGATCTGATCATGCCAATCTGCAGTACTTTATGACAACTAAGAAACTGAACAGATATCAGATCAGATAAGTGAAAGCTTTATCTGCTTATGATTTTGTATTACTGCACTGCTCTGAATCAAAGAATTCAGCTGATGAGCTCAGTTGTCATGCAGACTACAGTGAGGTCTATAATGATCAAACTATATTATCTATTCTGCAACAGAAGCTGAAACATGGAGTTAGACTAGACTGAGAAGCTGATACTTCTTTTCAAAATGATATTTCTTCTGATATAGTCTGTGCATGAGTCTCTAATAAGCAAAATGCTTCTTTTAATGAGTGAAAAATACTTCATACATTGACATCTTCTATCTCTTGTGTAAACTCTTCTTCTCTGATGTGTGTTGAGCAATATATGTTCTGGATTGCAGTCAATAAGGCTATTCTTGGAGACTCAGCATATACAGAAATGTCTGAATCCTTCATCTTATTTCTGAGTAAAGCACAGAAGATTGATTCTTTTGCTGCTGAGCAAAGAAAAAAGATAAAAAAGAAGGATATGACTGTCACTGAAAATATGCTATGAACAATTTCTGAGGATGATATATTGCATGCTGATGGTTGTGTATATGTCCCTCAACAAAAGACACTTATTGATGAAATTATCAGTGCAAACCATGATGATCCACAGAGGGGTCACTTTGATATAAAAAAGTTCATAGACAGCATTCAGAACAAATACTATTGACATGAGTTAGTCAGAGATATCAAAGATTATATATTCACTTATGATACTTGTCAAAGAGTAAAGCCAAAACAGCACAGACAATATGAAGAATTGAATATAATCTTCTTATCATCAAATCCTTTTGAGTTCATTATTATGGATTTTATTACAGACTTGCCAGCCTCTATATTTCTTCATCAAATCTACAATGCAATTTTAGTGATTGTGGATATATATACCAAGTTTACAATCTATATTCTTTGCATCAAAAACATTACAGTCAATGAACTAGCAGAAATTGTTTATACCAAGTTCTATACAATTTACAGAGTATTCAAAAACCATATATTCAATTGAGATTTGCTGTTTACAAGTCATTATTGATCCATCTTTTGTTATATGCTAGATGTATGCCAGAAACTTTCAACAGTCTTTCACTCTCAAACAGATGATCAAACAGAATGACAAAATCAAACCTTGAAATATTATCTTCAATGCTTTATCAACTATCATCAAGATGACTGAGCACACTGACTATCACTGACACAGTTTGTTTACAATATCTCTCAACATGTCTCTACTGAAATGGCATTCACAGAAGTCTTAATGAGATATTGATCTGATTTAAAAATTAATATCAGCAAATCACCACAACCAGTCACCATACATGCTGCTAGCTGTGCAAAACATATCAAGGAAACACATCATAAGCTCATTGAAAATCTACAAAACACACAACAAACACAGAAAACCTATTACAATGCAAAACATAAACCTCAACAATTTAAAATAGATGACTATATCATATTCAATGCAAAAAATCTCCAATTGCTGTGCCTGATTTGCAAACTCAATCATAAATATGTTGAACTCTTCAAGATTCTGAATATCATTGGAAAACAAGTGTACAAACTAGAACTGTCATCTTCATATAGAAGCATTCATTCTGTATTCCACATATCTTTATTGAAGCCATACAATCACAGAAATGAAGCTCTATCAGAATCAGAACCAGAACTTGTTGACAGTGAAGAAGAATATCAAGTTGAAGAAATTCTTGAAAAATGACAATGAAAAAACAAATCTCTGAAATATCTTGTGAGATGGACAGATTGAGGTTCTAGTGGTGATACATGAAAACTGAAAGAAAACATATTGAACACTCAGACATTTGAAATCTTTCTTGAACAAGAAACTGAACAACAAATACAAAAACAACATACTCTCAAACATCAAAAGTGCAAACATCAAGTTGAAAGACATCAGAAGTGCAAATCTTAAATTGAAAAATACTAGAAGTGCAAATCTCATCCAAACTCCAATCAAATACATCTTTTTTAGAAGGATTTTATCAGGGAAAAGGGAAAAAGAAAAAAATTCAATTTGAGTATAATAAATACAAAAAATAAAAAATACAAGCAAGAAAAAGACAAAGAAAACAGATTCTAAGAAAAGTCTAAAGATCTTCAGTTCATTCACTCTCATCTCAATATCTCTCATCTCTCACTTTCTCTTCCCTCTTCATCATTCTTCTCATTCCTCCTCTGCCACCTCCTCCTTATACTGTCTTCAGTACTCATTAAGCATCAGACTTCATTTCAGATGCAAAGACACTGACAAATATCTCTCTCACAGAACATTTGCTTTCTTCTCTCTATTCTTCTTCATCAACCCCTCCACCCATCAACACACCCACTGAAGAAAGGCCTCTCCTTCCATGATCTCCTCCCACACCTTCACATCATGAGGCTCATACCCCTCATATTCTGCTGCCTTCATCATCAGAGTCTTCACAATCTCCTTCATTGACTCTCCAGCCAATTTCTCTGACCTCTCTTCAGCTGATCTCTCTTCAGCTGACTTCTTCATCACAGAGTCTCTGAAGTTCACAGCTTTCAAAATCCTCATATTCTTCTCCACACTCTTCTCTTTCTCTAATATATCTACTCTGAAAGAAACAGACACAACCACTGTCTTCATAATCTGCATCTCTGCAGACTCAGCTGCTGTCTGATATTGAGATCACAGAGCATTTGCCTCTGCTCTGCTCTGAGCAGACAGCATCATCAGATAAAGTGCATTCAATTGTTTTATCAAATGATGAAGGCAACTTTTGTGATTGACTATATCCTCCTCAGCCACCACCCCCACAAAGATAAATGCTTGCCTGTGCATAATGCATCTCAGAAGAGGTGTATCACACACCTAGCATCATTATCAGTATATCAACATTGCTAAGAGCACTACTATCTATTCAAAAGCAAATTTGAAGAAAAAGAAAAAGGAAATAAGAATTAAAGAGAATTACTCATGGATTTGCAGAATTTCCCTGCAGAGACACAAGCCTCACAACACTTCCAAGCATTTGATCTCAATGCACATCAGAAGTCAACATCTCTCAGCTTGGAGGCACAACATTCACACAGAATTCAACTGTTGTATGTCACATGATTAGAGCTAGAGCAATATAACAAGTGAACAGTGAATGATGCTATACAGAAACAAGCTAGTGGTGCATGTGACCACACTAATAACACCACTGACAAGGGACATCAACAATAATACACAATAAGCATCCAAGGGACAACTTACTTAAAATCAGAATAATCAAGAAAGCCCATTTCAATATAAAAAAGAGAGAAGAGAGAATGATGATATAAAAATTTAAAAATTTTTTGAGGAAACAAGAAATCATAGCAGAAGAGCAAGAAGCTTTGATGATGATCAAGTTAAAAGAGAAGAGAAATCTTCAAGAAGAAAGAAATTCTTTTTACTTCTCTGCACACAACCCCTGACAATCAAAGAATCCATCAATTCCACCTCATTAGAAAATTGATAACAACATGTATACAAGCTATCTAGAGGATGTGATTGATATACTGCTATCAACAAATGAAACTTACAATACAGGAATGCAATTATCTACTAGCAAGCAATCTATACAATCACTGAGAGCAGCTCTTATAAAAAAGAGAGGCAATTGTAATACACTCATTTATTATTTTCTTATTATCTTCACTTATTCTTACCTCTTTCCATTATACTCTCGCTACCACTATTTCTATATGTATATATATATCGATGTATGTATTTCGCACATCTTCTTTCTCTTTCTTTTCTTCCTTAGTGATTAGCTACACTACGCTACATTACACTACTATATTACACTCTACAATATATTACTATTATCTCCGCTACACTATAAACTATCTTCTACTGTTACTCTTCACACTGTCACTACATCTCACAAACAATTCTTCTTTAGAAGCTCTGAAGATGAACAATAGTCTCAAATTATTTCTGAACAAGATGTTCTAGCTGAAGTTCTCACAGAAGCTAGAGTAGAAATACTTGTAGTATTATCTACAGAACATTCAAAAGACTCAAAACATGCTTCATATGTATTCTCAGTTGTATATTCAGACTTGCTGATCAGTCTATCTAATTATGTCATGCCATATGCACATATCTTCTCAGAAGAAGCTGCTATAAGCACAAAAAGATCAGAAGAGACAGAACATTATATAGATCTTAAATCTGATACACAATCTTCATTTATACTGATATACAATCTCTCTGAAACTGAGTTAGCCACTCTAAGAGAATATTTAAAAAATGCATTAGATAAAGAATGAATACAATCATTCAGTAGCTCAGCTGATGCACTGATTCTCTTTGTTCTCAAAAAAAATGATGAACTTCATCTTTGTATAGACTATCAAGAATTAAATCAAATCATCATCAAGAATCAATACTCTCTATCTCTAATAAGTGAATTACTTGATAGATTTTCAAAAGCTAAGATATTCACTAAGCTGAATCTTCAAGATGTCTATCACTGCATACTTATAGCAGCAAAAGATCATTGAAAGACAGCCTTTAGAACAAGATATGAACATTTTGAATATATAGTTATGCCATTTGAACTAGCTAATGCTTCAGCAACATTCCAAGCATACATTAACAATGTCTTGTCTGATTTGTTGAATATATGTTGCATTGTCTATTTGAATGACATTCTCATATTCTTCAATTCAAAGCAGAAACATAAAGTACATGTTACTAAGATGCTAGAATGTTTTGAGTGTGTGAATCTATTTGCAAAACTCTCTAAGTGTGAATTTGAAGTGGATAAAATCTCATTTCTGAGGTTTGTTATAGATATAAATGATGTTGAGATGGAGTCAGACAGAGTCTTCACTATTATGAAATAATCTACATCTAAATCAATTAAAGAGATTCAATTCTTCTTGAGCTTTGCTAATTTCTATCAGCAATTTATTAAGTCTTTCTCCTCTATTGCAGCCCCATTATTCAAACTTACAAAAGGAAGCAAGAAGAGGGAAAGAAAAGCCACTTTTATATGAACAGA
This sequence comes from Histoplasma ohiense, assembly GCA_017607445.1. NCBI lineage: Eukaryota > Fungi > Ascomycota > Eurotiomycetes > Onygenales > Ajellomycetaceae > Histoplasma > Histoplasma ohiense. Next base: position 3,048,076 of record JAEVHH010000006.1, on the reverse strand, counting down.
AGATGCTCAAAGTGCTTTCAATGAGCTCAAATCACACTTTATACATGCTTCTCTATTAGCTCATTTTGACTCAGCTCAGTGTATTCAGATCAAATCTGATGCATTCACTTTTGCAATTGCTGCTATTCTGTCACAGTTACAGAATGATGAGCACTGACATTCAGTTGCCTTTTGATCAAGAAAGTTGATTGATGCAGAAATGTGTTATGATACTCATGATAAAGAACTCTTGATTATTGTAGCAGCATTTAAAAATTGAAGATACTATCTGAAGAAAAATCAGTATTCAATTCAAGTCTGATCTGATCATGTCAATCTGCAGTACTTTATGATGACTAAGAAACTGAACAGATATCAGATCAGATAAGTGGAAGCTTTATCTGCTTATGATTTTGTATTACTGCATCACTCTGAATCAAAGAATTCAGCTGATGAGCTCAGTCATTGTACAGACTACAGTGAGATCTATAATGATCAAACTATATTATCTACTCTGCAACAGAAGCTGAAATATGAAGTTAAACTAGGCTGAGAAGCTGATACTTCTTTTCAAAATAATATTTTTTCTGATGTAGTCTGTGTATAGATCTCTAATGAGCAAAATACTTCTTTTAATGAGTGAAAAGCACTTCATACATCAATGTCTTCTATCTCTTGTGTAAACTCTTCCCCTTCATTACATGTTGAGCAATATATGCCCCAGATTGCAGTCAATAAGATTATTCTTGAGGACTTAGTATATACAGAAATGTCTGAATTCTTCATCTCATTTCTGAGTAAAGCACAGAAGATTGATTTTTTTGTTGCTGAGCAAAGAGAGAAGATAAAAGAGAAGAATATAACTGTTGCTGAAAATATGCTATAAACAATTTCTGAGAATGATATATTGTGTGCTGATGATTGTGTGTATGTCTCTCAACAAAAGACACTCATTGATGAAATTATCAGTGCAAATCATGATGATCTGCAGAGGGGTCACTTTGATATAAAAAAGTTTATAGACAGCATTCAGAACAAATACTATTGATATAGACTAGTCAGAGATGTCAAAGATTATATATTCACTTATGATACTTGTCAAAGAGTAAAGTCAAAACAACACAGACAATATGAAGAATTGAATACAATTCTCTTATCATCAAATTCTTTTGAGTTTATTACTATAGATTTTATTACAGATTTATCAGTCTCTACATTTCTTCATCAAATCTACAATGCAATTTTAGTGATTGTGGATATATATATCAAGTTTACAATCTATATTCCTTGCATCAAAAACATTACAGCTGATGAACTAGTGGAAATTGTTTATATCAAATTCTATACAATTTACAGAGTACTCAAAAACCATATATCTGATTGAGAGTCACTGTTTACAAGCCATTATTGATCTATCTTTTGTTATATGCTAGACACACACTGGAAACTTTCAACAGCCTTTCACTCTCAAATAGATGAGCAAATGAAACAACAAAATCAAATCTTGGAATATTATCTTCAATGCTTTATCAACTATCATCAAGATGACTGAGCACACTGACTACTGCTAGCACAGTTTGTTTACAATATCTCTCAACATATCTCTACTGAAATGACACCCACAGAAGTCTTAATGGGATATCAATCTGATTTGAAAATTAATATCAGCAAATCATCACAATCAGTTGCCATATATGCTGCTAGCTGTGCAAAACATATTGAGGAAACACATCATAAGCTCATCAAGAATCTACAAAAGATGTGACAAGCACAGAAAATCTATTATGATACAAAACATAAACTTCAACAATTTAAAATAGATGACTATATCATGCTCAATGCAAAAAATCTCCAATTGCTGCACTCAGTTCACAAACTTGATCATAAATATGTTGAACTCTTCAAGATTCTGAATATCATCAGAAAACAAGTATACAAACTAGAACTGCTATCTTTATATAAAAGCATTCATTCTGTATTTCATGTATCTTTATTGAAGCCATACAACTGCAGAAATGGAGCTCTATCAGAACCAGAACTGAAACTTATCAACAGTGAAGAAGAATATCAAGTTGAAGAAATTCTTGAAAAACAACAACAAAAAAACAAATCTTCAGAATATCTTGTAAGATGAACAGATTGAAGTTCTAGTGGTGATACATGGAAACTGAAAGAAAACATATTGAACACTCAGACATTCAAAATCTTCCTCAAACAAGAAAATGAACAACAAATACAAAATCAACATACTTTCAAATATCAAAAGCACAAACATCAAATCTAAAAACACTAGAAGTGCAAATTTCACCCAAACTTCAATCAAATGCATTTTTTTTTAAGAATTTTATCAGAGAAAAGAGAAAAAGAAAAAAATTCAATTTGGGTATAATAAATACAAAAAAAAAAAAAAAATAATATAAAATACAAGCAAGGAAAAAAACAAAGGAAACAGATTCTAAGAAAAGTCTAAAGGCTCTCAGTTCATTCACTCTCATCTCAATCTCTTTCATCTCTCACTTCTCCTCTGCCACCCCCTTCTTATACTGCCTCCGGTACTCATTAAGCATCAGGCCTCATTTCAGATGCAAAGACACTGGCAAATGCCTCTTTCACAGAACATTTACTTTCTTCTCTCTACTCTTCTTCATCAACTCCTTCATTCACCAACACACTCACTGAAGAAAGGCCTCTTCCTTCATGATCTCCTTTCACATCTTCATATCATGAGACTCATACTTCTCATATTCTGCTGTCTTCACTGCTGAAGCCTTCACAATCTTCTCTGTTGACTCTTCAGTCAACTTCTTCAACCCCTCTTCAGTCAACTCCTCCTCAGTCAACTTCTTCACTACAGAGCTCTCAGAGCTCATCACTCTCAAAATCCTCTTCTTCACATCCTTCTCTTCCTCTAACATCTCTGCTCTGAAAGAATCAGATACAACCACAGTCTTCAAAATCTGCATCTCTGCAGACTCAGCCACTGCTCAGCACTGAGATTATAGAGCATTCATCTCTGCTCTGCTCTGAGCAGACAGTATTATCAGATGAGATGTGTTCAATTGTTTAACTAAATGATGAGGACAACTTTTGTGGCTGGTCATGTTCTCTCTGACTGCCACCCCCATGAAGATAAATGCTCACCCACACATGATGCACCTCAGAAGAGATGTATCATGCATCTAGTATCATTATCAGTATATCAACATTGCTAAGAGCACTACTATCTATTCAAAAGCAAATTTGAAGAAAAAGAAAAAGAAAATAAGAATTAAAGAGAATGACTCATGAATTTGCAGAATTTCTCTGCAGAGACACAAATCTCACAATACTTTTGAGCATTTGACTTCAATGCACATCAAAAATTGATGTCTTCAAGTCTAGAAACACAATATTCACATGAAATCTGACTGTTGTGCATCATGTGATTAGGGCTAAATCTAGAGCAATATAACAAGTGAACAGTGAATGGCGCTATACAGAAATGAGCTAGTGGCACACATGACCACACTAATAATGCCACTGACAAGGAACACCAGCAATAATATGTGATAAGCATCAGTGAGAAAACAACTTACTTAAAATCAGAATATCTGAGAGAGCCCATTTTGAAAAAAAGAGGGGAGAGAGAGAGAGAACTGATGAAAATTTAAAAAAATTTTTTATTGAAGACAAAAAATCACAGCAGAAAGGCAAGGAGCTTTGATAATGATCAAGTTAAAAAAGAAGAGAAATTTTCAAGAGAAAAGAAATTCTTTTTGCTTCTCTGCATACAACCTCTAGCAATCAAAGAATCCATCAATTCCATCTCATTAGAAAATTGATAACAATGTGTATACAAGCTATCTAGAGGACGCAATCGATATACTGCTATCAATAAATGAAACTTACAATATGGAAATGCAATTATCTACTAGCAAGCAATCTATACAATCACTGAGAGCAGCTCTTATAAAAAAGAGAGGCAATTGTAATGCACTTGTTTATTATTTCCTTATTATCTTTGCTTATTCTTATCTCTTTCCATTATACTCTCACTACTGCTATTTCTATATGTATATATATATTGATGTATGTATTTCACACATCTTCTTTCTCTTTCTTTTCTTTCTTAGTGATTAGCTACACTATATTACACTACTATACTACACTTTACAATATATTACTATTATCTCCACTACACTATAAACTATCTTCTACTGTTACTCTTCACACTGTCACTACATCTTATAATAACAGATCATCAGAGTTCATATAGAATTCTAGAATCTCATCTGTGTTCTTGTAGACCTGCACATCAAGTACAAACCTCACAACAGCAGTTTGATATATGACAAATCTCTCATCTAGAACTTCATCAGAGAGCAGCATCTCATGAAATTCATTGATCAAAGATTGATCAGTTTTGTGAAAGCACTCAGACATCTATAATCTGTTAGTATTTATAACAATCTCAGTTTAAGAAAACTTACAGCAGCACAACTTCTATTTGATATATGACAGATATAACAGTGTGTCTGTTTATTGTTCACAAAGTAAGAATATACTAAAGAATTCTGCAATCTCTTCAGACAACCCAAGCAAATGCTCTCAATGACAGACAGCATATCATTCTTCATAGACTCCAAATCAGCAACAGAAACAGCTGGTTCTGACATTCTATCATAACTTTAATTAGTACCAAGACCTTGTACAAAGAAGGAGGAGAAGCAAAAGCAACAAGAAAGAAAAACAGATGTTGAAGATTGAAATCAATATTACAATATTGATCAAAGAAATTGCAACAACACAAAACTCAATCCAAAATGGAAAATGCAATCATGCAATCAAAACTTCAAATTTCACAATAAAAATCATATAGAAAGATACAGTGTACTTTGTTTGATAAATTGATATATTCTTTTTTAATAAAAAATTGTTAGTGGTGATGTTGGTGATGATTTTCAATGGAGTGTGATTTTTGATGTAGAAGTCAAAGAAAAGAGGTTCAGAAGTTGTGTCTAAATCATGATTGAACTGCAATAACATCAGAGATGAAAAAACATTCTCTCAAAACAGCAATACTTCAGAATTAATCTCAACAATTAATTCAGCTCAATTCTGTGAACTTTATACAATATTAATCACACAGCACATGTTACAAACTTCACACATTGCAGTAAGAAGCTCTGAAGATCAGATCTTTGAAGAAGAGAGATAATTGTAATAGATGCAACAGAGATATCTATATTAGAAAATAGCTATATGATAATAGAAGAACACAGAACACACCAGAATTAATGAGAAGAGACATAGCATATAGCATCATAGACAGTCATAGAGTATAGTGATTGTCTATATAATGCTCACTGATATCTGTAGATATTAGAAGATCAGTGATTAGCTTTGAATAATAGAGATTGCTATCTTTTTAACATTCTATGTGCGTACTTCACACTACCTTCATAATTATACCTACAACCATCTCTTACAGAATGACACTAATCAGATGATATCTGAAGCTGCAAGTTCAGTGACTTATCTCATTGATAATACTATCATTTCTGAATTAGCTGACATTGATTGAATAAGATCAGCAAAAGTGTTTATCATCTACATTTCTTCTCCTCTCACTGATTTCATTCTGAAAGAATATAAGAATGCTGTTAGTAGACCTGAGAGAGTTGACAAATATTGACAGAAATTGATCAAATATGAGATTGCAGATTTGAAATGAAGAAATATCTGAACAATGATTTCATATTCTAACATTTCTTCTGATGAGTCAGTGGCTCTCAGCTGCTGAATTTATGTTGAAAAAGATTATCTTCAGAATCCCAACATGGATTCTGATGAAATATTACAAAAATCTCAATGAGTAGTGTGCAGTAATTGATTAAAGAAAAGCATATGTGAAGAAATATATACATCTGTTGTTAATGACACTACTAATTGTATGATGTTTGCAATAGCAGTGAAGTGAGATTGAATCTTGCATCAGATTGATATAGTAATGATCTATCTACACAGTCAACTTGATAAAACAATTTATATGCAGCAATCTATCAGATTTGAGATGAAGACTTCACACACAATGATTTGCACTGTCAGAGGCTTTCTGTACAGATTGAACTCTGCTGCTAAGATTTGATACAATTTTCTTACAGCATTACTTTATGAGAATGATTTCAAATCTAGTCTGTACAACTCTGCTCTATAGCATCACATATCACACAATCATCTTTATATGATGATCTACATAAACAATCTTCATATTATAGCAGAAGATTCAGTAGATGCTGATTGACTAGTTAACATTCTCATCAATAAATTAGAAATTAAGAATTTAAAAGAATCTTTGAAATTGTAACAGACATACTTCGATTAACGATTTGGTACTATTCTAATTACAGATTACAAATTGATTAAGAAAAGAAAGAGAAAAGAAATCAGAAGAAAAGGTCATATGAAGAGGGTTCTTATAGAGGGAAATTCAGAGTGGAAGAATATCAGAAGCCACTCCACAGTGAAGTGTGAAGTGGAAGAATGTTAAGAGCTACACAGAAGAATTGTTAGAAACTACACAAGCACAGAGTGTGTAGCAGAAGAATCATTGAGAGCTATGCAGAAGAATTGTTAGAAACTATACAAGTGCAGAGCATGGAGTGAGAGAATCATTGAGAGCTATACAGAAGAATTGTTAGAAACTATACAAATGCAGAGCACAGAGCAGAAGAACATTAAGAGCTACACAGAAGAATTGTTAGAGACTACACAAGTGCAGAGCATGAAGTGGAAGAACATTGAGAGTTACATATAATTGCAATGACAGAAGTTGATTGTGTAAGTTAATTGCTAACAGATGCTAACCTGTTACTTTATCCCCCTCTACTGAGATGAGTGAGAACTTGTAGATGTCGAGGGCAGCAGTGTCCTTCAAGGCAGACACAGATTCCCAGATTGGATGATTGTATTCTACTCATTTGACAAGGTATTCACAGTGGTGATGATTGATTCTATTGTCAAGGATTGCTTTGATTTCCCACTTGAGTTCATTATCTTCTTCTATAATGGCAGGTGGCTGTCAATTGAAGATTCTCTGAGAGAGGAATGAATCCTCAGCTGTGGATCAGAGCAGATTTGTATGAAAGACATCATGAATATCAGATGAGATGTTGAGTTGATAATCATGTATATCTAGCATTTCCTTCACTGTATACTTGATGTGGTGATAATCTAGCATACACAAGAGATGATCTATTCTTATATTCTTGAGATCTAGTCAGACTTTGTCTTTTACATAATATCAGATTGCAGAACTTCTTCTGATGTTCATTTGATTCTTATAATTTTACTGAGCACTGATTATTGAAGCTTCTGCTTATTTGTGAACTTTCTTCAGCTTGCTCACAATGTTCTCTGCTGTCTGTATGAGGCTGTGGATGTATGCAGTTTCTCAGAGAGTCTCAGAGAAGTTCAGAATCTCTAAGTTGTATCTGTGTAGAAGAAAGAATGAGCTTACATCTGTTGTAGTGAAATCTCAACTGTTAATCACAATCTCAGTGTGTGACAGCAGATTGCTTCAGTTGTCTTGTGTGTAATTGCAAAATTTATGAAGAATGTTCTTTATCATTTGTATCATTCTCTCAGTAGCTCCATCAGTCTTTGGGTGATATGCTGTTGATAACTTTCATTCAATTCTTAATAATTGACATATATGAGCTCAGAGTGCACTGATGAATTGACTGTCTCTATCTGATACAATGAATGAAGACAGACTGTGTGTAAGAGGTGGTTGTAGGTATAATTATGGGAGTAGTGTGAAGTACGCATGTAGGATGTTAAGAAGGTAGCAATCTCTATTATTCAAAGCTAATCACTGATCTCCTAATATCTACAGATATCAGTGAGCATTATATAGATGACCACCACACGCTACAGCTGTCTATGATACTGTGCACTATGTTCCTCTTCATTAATTCTGGTGTGTTCTGTGTTCTTCTATCACCACATAGCTATTTTCTAATATAGATATCTCCATTGCATCTATTACAATTATCTCCCTTCTTCAAAGGCCTGGTCCCCAGAGCTTCTTACTGCAACATGCAAAGTTCGTAACATGTGCTGTGTGGTTAATATTGTATAGAGTTCACAGGATCAGGCTGGATTAATTGTTGAGATTAATTTCAGAGTATTGCTGTTTCAGAAGAACATTTTTCCATCTCTGATGTCAATGCAGTTCAATCACAATTTAGACACAACTTCTGAATCCCTTTCCTTTGACTTTTACACCAAAAAGTCATACTCTAACAAAATCATCACCACCATCACCACCAATGATTTTTTATTTAAAAAGAATACATCAATTTATCAAACAAAGTACACTGTATCTTCCTATGTGATTTTTATTGCAAAATTTGAAGTTTTGATTGCATGGTTGTGTTTTCCATTTTGGGTTGAGTTTTGTGTTGTTGCAATTTCTTTGATCATCATTGCAATATTGGTTTCAATCTTCAACATCTGTCTTTCTTTCTTGTTGCTTTTGCTTTTCCTCCTCCTTTGAATAAGGCCTTGGTACTAATTAAAGTTATGATAGAATGTCAGAACCAGCTGTTTCCATTGCTGGTTTGGAGTCTATGGAGGGTGATATGCTGTCTGTCATTGAGAGCATTTGCTTGGGTTGTCTGGAGAGGTTGCAGAACCCTTCAGTATATCCTTGCTTTGTGAACAATGAACAGACACACTGTCACATCTGCTATATATCAAATAGAAGTTGTGCTGCTGTAAGTTTTCTTAAACTGAAGTTGTTATGAGTGTTAATGAGTTATAGATGCCTGAGCACTTTCACAAAATCAGTCAATCTTTGATCAATGAATTTCACAAGATGCTGCTCTTCAATGAAGTTCTGAATGAGAGATTTGCCATGTATCAAACTGCTGTTGCAAGGTTTGTACTTGACATGCAGATCTACAAGAATGCAGATGAGATTCTAGAATTCTATGTGGACTCTGATGATCTGTTGTCACAGCAGGGTGTGGCATTCAATCATAGCAGCATTTCAGAAAGTGTGTTTTTGCATTCTGCTATTACATCAATGTCATTCTTGCTGGGCCAAGATCTTGGTACATTATTTGAGTTGACTGATAATGTAGGCGAAGATGAGGAAGTGGATGATCTCATTGAAGTGTTAGAAAGGAACACAGCAGCATATTGCTGTCATTGTATTCAACATTTGACAACATCCCCCCATCATCATTGTGAGTCTGCTGAGAGTTGATGCAAAAAATGCAAGCACTGCTCAGTGACAAAGCACATCTGCATTCTGATAAGTTATTATTCAAAACAGATGTTTTTACAGTATATAATATTAACTTTCTATTAGATGTCAGTGGATGCTGTTGAATTGGCTCAGACAGTTATCAACACTGCTGAGAATCTAATTGTCACTGATATGAATACTTTGAATATTAATATTTTGCAGGGTGCTGTGACTGCAGTGGTTAGATTCTTTGCTGTGAAGATTCAGAAGATTCAATGAGATGGTTCTTCTGAGGCTTCAGCTGAAATGATGATTGATGAGGTCTCAGTGATTACATCACTGATCACAGCTTCCAAGTCATTGTTGAAACATTGTGCTTTGCCAGTTGAGGAAATCTGGGATAATAAGCAGATTTGTCTTGGTGACAATTTCTCAAATGACACTGGCCAAGCTGAGGCAGATCTGTTTTTTAATCTCTGAGTGGAATAAGTATATTCAGCAGTTATTATCATCTTCTTCATTTTCATTTACTGACTGACTTCTGATAGATTTTATTAAACTGTTCCAAGTACTTCTGACTGTTCATCAAGTTTTTCTCAGATTCTCAAGAATTATCTGCATCTGTACAATCTTTCCATTTGACAAGATATTGTGTTTGACCACAGTACTGACACTTGTCTAATATAGCTTCAACTTTTCATTTCTCTTGTATATCTATAATTATCAGTTCTGCTTATGGGATTTGTCTGTTGCATGTGTGATATGGTTCAAGAAGAGAAACATGGAATACAGAATGAATTTCTTTATATTGTGATATGAGTTTCAGTTTGTACACCTGCGTACCACAGATGTCAATTATTTGGAAGAGACTCAAAAATCAATGATCTAGTTTGAGTGAGGGTCGCAAGATGGATATATTTTTTGCATGCAGTATTATTCAGTCCTCTATTTTAAAGCTTTTTGATATATGGCACTGATTGTAATACTTTTTCTCAGCTGCTTTGGCAGCTTCCAGGCATTCTCAGATTTTGTTCTCCAATTGCTTCATCTGTTCCACTTGTTTCATCATCAATTTTGACACATCTGTGCTTGGGGGTTCCACATCTATGCAAAGTTCAGTTGGTCGGCCGATCATTGCTTCAGATGGTGTCATTTTTATCAATGTATGGAAGACATTGTTATATACTCATTGTGCCAGGGGAATCCATTCTATCCAATTATCTTGCTGGTAGCTGCAATATGTGTGAAGATAATGTTCAATCATCTGGTTCAATTGTTCTGTCTGGCTGTTGGTTTGCAGGTGGAATGCTGTCGATAATTTTCATCAGACATGGAGCAGATAACATAATGTCAACCAAAACTTGCTATTTATTAATGAATCTCAGTTGCTAATAATGTTTGCAGATAGGCCAAAGTTCTTTGCAACTCTTCATACAATAATATCTGTGAGTTCTTCTGCATCTAGCTCTGAAGATGTGGGCACAATTATGATTCATTTGATGAATAAATCAACAAATACAACAATAGCATTATAGGTTTGACTTCCCTTTTTATTATCTGGCAGGCCTTCAATAAAGTCCATGCTAATTGTATGCCATTTCTTATCTGGCACTGGATGTGGTTGTAGCAACCCATACAGCTTGTGCTGTGGTATCTTGACACATTGACAAACATTGCAAGTTCTCACATATTCTGCAATCTCATCACTCATACCATGCCACAAGTACTTGCATTTGATTGCTTCAATGGTCTTGTCACATCCAAAATGGCCACCTTGAAGATCATCATGGTTCATTTTCATTATTTCATGTCTTACAGCTTTATCTTGTGATATATAGACTTTATCATCTTTTCTGAGCAGGCCATCTTTATCTACTGCTCAGATTGAATAATTATCTACACTAGCATCACTCATCTCTAGTCTTCTGTGAAGTTCAGACATGTCAGTGTCTCTATTCTGAATCTGCAGTAAGAGTTCAATGATAGATTCAGCTACCTCTTCACAATAGACTGTCTCAGACTCAAATATCTTGACAGCTAGAATTCATGGCATCAGAGTCTCTAGATTTAACTCTGTAACATCTGCAATCTCATTCTCATTCACAGATGTGTTCTTTATTCTGCAGAGGTTGTTGTCATTGATGACTATAGATCTCTTCACTCAACAATTTTCATTAGCTTGCAGATCTTTTCACATCATCTTGACACATTGATCTAACTTTGTGTTTTCTTTTGTTTTTAATGACTTAAAGATCCTCTTACACAGCTTCTCTTGCAGAGTAGAAAGCTCTGTCAAGGAAGCTGTGTGTTTTACAAAATCTGAGCAACAACTTGGTGCATCTGCAGGATTATTTTTCTCAGAATGATGCTCTATTTCAAAATTGAACACTGAGAGCATTTCCATCCAGCAAATCTGACATTCATTTAGCTGCTTTGTTGTCATGAAGCACTGAAGGTTGACATGGTCAGATAAAACAGTTATTGGGTGCCTGCTATCATATAAGTAGTGGCATCATTGCCTGAAAGCTTCTACAATCAGCAACATTTCTAGATCATATGTTTGATAACATCTTTCTGTTTCTGTGAGCTTTCTAGACCAAAACATGATCAGGTGTCAGTGATCATCATCCATTAATTGTGATATTACTGCAGCAATTGCAACATCAGATCCATCTGTTTCTATATGAAGTTTTCACTGTAGATCAAAGTGGATCAACAATGGTGCTTTTGTAAAGCATTCTTTTAACTGCAAAATTGCATGCTTGCAGTTTTCATCTAACTGAACAGATGTGTTATTCTTCCCCCTTTTCATTTTGTAACCTTTTAACAATTCAGTCAGAGGTGCTGTTATTATCGAGAACTTGTATATGAATTGATGATAGAAATTGATGAATTCTAGAAATATTTGCAATTCATTTATAGTTCGCGGTTCTGGCCAATCTAGAATCATGTCAATGCAGCATTTCTCGACAGTAATGCTCTGTGTGGTAACCATGAAACCCAAAAATCCAATTTCTGTTGCATGGAACATACACTTACTAAGTTTGGCATATAGTCTCCATCGCCTTAACCATTCCAGCACATTCTTAACATGGACGACATGTTCATCAAGTGTGTTTGAATAGATTACAATATTGTCAAGATAAGCCACACAATATACATCTAAAAGATCACTGAGGGCTTTGTTGATATAAGATTGAAAGGTTGCAGAGGCATTGGTTAGCCCAAAAGATAAGACTAGATATTCAAAGTGTCCATATTGTGTTCAAAATGCTGTTTTCCATTCATTCTCTGCTCATATGCAAATTCTATAATATGTGTCTCTAAGGTTCAGTTGCATATATATTTTGGCACCTGCTAATCTATCAAGTATTTCACTTATCAAGGGCAGTGGATATTGATTCTTGACTGTTATTTCATTCAATTCTCAATAATCTACACAAAGACACAGAGTTTCATCTTTCTTTGGTGTGAATAACACTGGTGCACTGGCTGGGCTCTTGAATGGATGTATCCAATTCTTCTCTAACATCTTTTCAATATATTCTCAGAGGACAGAGAGTTCTTGAGGTGATAAGTTATATATCAGTTGGTATGAGGGTTCCTTGCCAGGTTTGAGCTCTATGGCATGATCATGAGGTGCATGTTCCACATCAGATATGTCTTCTCAGAATACATCAAGATAATCTTTATAATCATCTGGGATATTTGGCTCAGTTGCTGCACTTGCAGCTTGTAATGATAAGGCAGTGAATATAATATTGCCATCATCAATTAGTGTTGTGAATTCTTTAGCAGTATTCAGGTGCACATGGTTAATATTCAACACTTTTCTATAGGTTCAGCATCTTCACACCCAGTCAATATCAGAGTTTGCAGCTTTCAACCACAGCATGCTCAAAATTACATCATATCTGCTAATGTCAGCCTCTTTGAAATGGTGGAATCCTTCTTGGAGGATATGTTCATCATCAATAATCTTCATTGCAGCTCTTCATTGTTCATATGATTTAATCTTATGATTATCAACTGCTTCCACTACTTTTGGTTTACCTTCTGCCTTTGAGAAATATTTTGATGCCCAGGTGTGGGACATGAAGTTCACATCTGCGCCAGAATCCACTAGCATCCACACCATCGACCATTCTGCTTCTGTCAGCATCCATGTATTCATCACCAATAATCATTTATCTCACAGTCTAGTTGTTCATATTCCCAATGCAGCAGCTGCTTCTACAATTGGGATTGCTGGTTTTTTGCTTATCAAACTTGGTTGCACTTTTCAGAGTGTAACATCCAACAATCATTTGCAATATGACTCTTCTTATGACAGTGAGAACACTTCTTCATTCAGTTATATTTATCTTTCTTGATTTGTTCAGTTGAACCTGTTTGTTCCTCTCATTTCCTCTTGTTCCAACAGTTGCTAGATTTATCAGAACAACATTGATTCCCTACAAATATTGCAGGTCTTCCTTTGCAGATAGCATGCTGTCATTCTGACATATTTTCCTCAAGAGTCTGTAGAGTTCAAAGCAACTCTTCATAGTTCTGAGGCTCTTGATTTCAACAGTTGAGTTCTGTGCATAATATCTTCAATACTTTACTATACAAGTTATCCATTCTTTGTTCTTCACTATATGGGGGTAAGTAGTATTCCCAGTCTTTGAGATATTTAGAGAAATTGTGTATCAATTGCCATTCTTGTTGCTTCACATCTTGAAACTTTTGGCTCACTAATCAGTGCTGGTTCTGTGGATTGTTAATTTGCATTTCTAGATGTGATAACATATCATCAAAAGTTAACAGTGTTGCTCCTCCACATCTCTCATACAATGATACAAAATTCAACCATTTCTGCTTAACATGGGTGTCAAGGTAGAGTTTAGCATCATTTATCTTGTGTTCTTCCTTTCAATAATACCAACAGTGGTGTGTAAAGAGAGTCAACATGCAATCTTTATAGTCCTTGAATTCTAACATATTTTTTCCTCAATAATAGTTCTTAATCTCCAACCTCAGTGGTGTTTCATTATCATCATCTGTATCATTCACAGATCGATTTTGCGGTGGTTCTGTGGTGATATCCTGGGTTAATTGAGGCTCAATGAGAGTATCTCCACAAATCTGTGCTTCCAACTCATTGAGCTGCTGTTGTGCATGCAGAATAGCTAATTGCTGCTCTCATTCACAAATTTGATCATTCAACTGTTGCAAACACACATTGTGATCATTGAAGACAGTAGAAGATTCAGGTTGGTTTTCAAGAGATCTTGTACATGTCAAAACCATCTTGTGTGTTTTAACTAATGTTGCGTGTTTTAACTAACATTGCATGCTTTATTGTAGGTGTGTGTAACAACAGACCACTCAAATAAAGTTAAGAGCAATTAGAATTGTAAGAGGTGGTTGTAGGTATAATTATGAAAGTAGTGTGAAGTACACATGTAGGATGTTAAGAAGGTAGCAATCTCTATTATTCAAAGCTAATCACTGATCTTCTAATATCTACAGATATCAGTGAGCATTATATAGGCGACCACCATGTGCTACAGCCGCCTATGGTGCCGTGCACTATATCCCTCTTCATTAATTCTGGCGTGTTCTGTGTTCTTCTATCGCCACATAGCTATTTCCTAATATAGATATCTCCGTTGCGTCTATTACACTGTGCATACAATAGAACAGACTTCTGATGAAGACATCTGCAACTACTTCAGCATTCATCTTATCACAGAACTGTAGTATTATACTCTTGCTGAGTTGATTGACAATGACTAGAATGTTTATAGAATCTTCATTTTTGAATAAGAAAACTGCAAAATTGATAGCTATATTGCATCAAGTTTGATTGAGGACAGATAGAGGCTTCAGCATCTCTTTTCAATATTCACATCATATCATCACTGAGCTGCAGCAATCACAGTTGTGTATGAACTGATGTATGTCTTTTGATATATCTGATCAGTAGAATTCTTGAATAACAATGTTGTACATGATTTTGTGTTCTGAGTGTCTGATCATCAGTGAGTCATGAATTTCTTGTATGATTCATGTTCATAGAGATTCTGAATTGGGGACTCATCATCTATCTTGAAAGTGTAAGCAGTTGTCATTGTTGATTGAACATGCTGAGATATTCATTCTTGAGTATATGTCTGTGGGGAATTGAGATGCTTTGCTTTGTACAGCTTTAGTGACTTGTTGTCAGAA
This sequence comes from Histoplasma ohiense, assembly GCA_017607445.1. Lineage (NCBI taxonomy): Eukaryota > Fungi > Ascomycota > Eurotiomycetes > Onygenales > Ajellomycetaceae > Histoplasma > Histoplasma ohiense. The sequence goes on along the minus strand of JAEVHH010000006.1, from coordinate 3,032,649 downwards.
TTCATCTGTCTCTGCTGCTAGTCTTCATTTTCTTCAAGTGAGGGTTCTTGAGCTCAGAACTGATTGATATGTACATGAGATTCATCTGATTGTATAGAACTTTCTATAATTGCAGAGTTGATTAATCAATGCTCTCAGTATTTCCATCTGTTATTCAAGTCATCAGATGGTATATCTTGTTCTCAGTGGGACAGAGCATCCACAAAAATATTCTCTACTTCAGATTAATAACAAATTGTGAATGAAAAACAGCTAAGAAACAATGATCAATATATATGTCTCTCAGTAAGCTTACAAGTGATTGTGAAATATTCTAGATTCTTATGATCAGTAACAATCTCAAATCTCTCAACATTCATGAGTTTGGATTCTCATTTTTCAAGACATTGTATGATCACTAGAAGCTTCTTGTTGTAGATCTCATAGTTGCATTCAGCAGATGACATTTTTTTTGAGATGAAGACACAAGATTATAGAACATCTTCATTGTTATATTGCATCAGTGCTTCATCTACTATATAATCTGAGATGTCTGTTTCAAGAATTGTATGCTTATCTGAATTGAATGATTGCAGCATTGAGGCATTTGTGAACATACACTTCAGCTTTTTGAATGCTGCATTCACTTCATCAGTTCATTGAAATACAGTGTCTTTCTGAGTCAGATCTGTTAGTGATTGTACAATATTGGAGAAGTTCTTGATAAATCTTCAGTAGAAGTTGACAAACTCTAGAAAGCTTCTAGTCTCTTTTACTGAGACTGATGCCTTTCAGTTGAGAATTGCTTCCATCTTCTTAGAATTCATATGTACATCTTTTTCAGCTTTGATGATGAATTCTAGATAGGTTATAGACTTGATCTCAAAGTTGCATTTGTCAATGTCCACTTGCAGTTCAGCTTTTTGTAGATGGTCAAGAACTTGTTGTATATACTTACAGTGCTCAGTGAGCAATTCATCAGTGAAGATCAAGATATCATTCATATACACTGAGGTGATCTCATTGAGCAGATCTCATAGAGCTCAGTTAATGTATTTCTGAAACATACTCAGAGTGTTCACTAATTCAAAGAGAGTCACTGTCCATTTGTATAATCTGTAATGTGTACAAAAGACAGTTAGTCATTTGTCATCTTCATTAATTCTTATCTTATAGAAGGCTGCAGAGATGTTAAGTTTTATAAATCATTTTGCTTTTTCTATCTGTTCAAGTGTTTCATTGATGAGTGGGAGAAGGTATTGATCCTTTCACATAATCTTGTTGAGTCCTCAATAGTCAACACAGAATTGTAAGCCTTTTTCTGATTTCTTTGCAAACAGTACAGATGCTGCAGTGGATGAGTTGCTAATATAAATGAAGTCTTTGTCTAGTAATCTGTTGAGTGTTTTTTGTAGAATGAGGAGCTTGTTGTGTAACATACTGTAGAGAGAATCTCAGAGTAGTTGCAGATTCTTATCATCTTTCTTAATGAGCTCAATCATATGATTTATACTGAGTTCTCAGTGAGAGAGAAGCTTTTCAGCTTTTTTCTCATTGAATATATCTGCAAAGTCTTTGTACAATTTGAATAGTTTCTTGCACAATTTCTTGAGATCTTTGAGTTCTAACTTTTCTAACACTTTCTTGATATCTGTCATACTAGCAGTGAACACTTGGATGTTCTTCTTCTCATATGTTTGATGAGTTAGTAGTTTGTACACTTCCACTGATATCTGAATGAGATCAGTGGTTCTATCAACATTCTTTTTGTAAACATGATTGCCTTCTGGAAAAATAAGACAGTGGTTGCATGCATTCAACAAGGTTCCAAATTCTGTGAGTCATGATAGACTGAGTATTAGATTGTACTCAAGATCTTGTATTTCATATATGTATACATTCTTTTTCTTGTGTTCTTCTACATTGACATTAAATCTTATCATGTTGTAGAAGGCAGATCCTCTGAGGCTGTCAAATTCACTGAGTTTACACAGTTTGAGAAAGAAGATACACTGAAGCTTATGCTTCTCAATCAGCTGAGTGTCTATAAGAATGTAGTGAAGAAAACCACTGTCTATCATTGCTTGTACATTGACTAAGCTATTTACAATGACAGAGATTATGATTGCATTTACTTGCATCTTCTGCTTGAATCTTCAGCTAGCTTTTTGCTTCTTGAGCTCTTATCTATATTTTAGAGTGAGAGCTCATCTTTTCCCTGTTCTTGTCTATCCACAGATGACACAGTGTTCACATGTGTAAGGGGTTTATTCAGAGCAATTGCATTCAGTCATTGGTTTGCAAAGTGCTTCAGCTTATTGCAGTGTATGCAGACTTCTCTGATAATTCAGTCAGCAGCATTCTTCTCTGAGATGTTGGGGATTCTTGAGTGACTTGCATTCACATGTGAAACTCAGTTCATTGATTCTGATTCAGAGATGAAGAGTGCTGCAGAGTGGTTCAAGATATATGCATTTGCTCAGTGAAATCCTCTGCAATTTTGAAATGTGCAGAACTGAGACAGATCATTGTTCAACAGACAAAGATCAGCACAGAATTTGCTGTATGTTGAGAGTTTTGAATACTCTACACTTCAGTTATACAACTGAAAGTTCAAGTTCTTGAATAATATGTTGATTTTGACAGCATCATCTCAGTCTTGCTCATCTGCTTCTAGAAGCTTGTGATTGAATTCAGAAAGATAAGTTGTCAACACAACATTTATCTGACAAGTTTGATTAAGCCAGTCTAATGCCTTGGCTTGAAGTGTAGAATTGAGAAAGAGGAAGTCAAGTTGTCAGAAAACTAGCTCTGATGTATGCTGATAGTTCTGATAATGACTTATTCAGAATTGAAATTTTGCTAACACATCACCATTCAATCTGCTATGGATATACCACACTTGATTGAATAGCGAGTCTATTGCTCATTCATCAATGTCCAATTTGATATTCACTTTTGATTTTCATGCAAGATAGAGTGCTAGATCTCTCTTATATTTATTGAGAATTGAGAGCTTCTCTCTTGAGAGCTTTTCATGAGATGTGGGTGTAGAAGAAACAGTGAACACAGAAGTGCTCATTTCAGTAAGTTGTCATTGCAATTCAATCATCTGTAGCACTTACTACTGAAGAATACTTTATAGATCTAAGTTGTCATCCACTGCATTCAGATGCAGTGAGTGTTTGTAGAATTGTTTATAGTTTATTTCAATATCTAGAAACATGTAATAATAAAAAAAGAAAAAGAAATATTTGTAGACATTCAGTTCTCTCACAGACACTATTTGCAGTGTTGCAGTGCTAAGCTTTGTCAAACTTCTTCATGAACACTATTCACAGTGTTACAGTTTGTAGACACTCAGGCCTCATAGAACATGATTGATTGTGTCTCAGACACTTAGACACAACAGTCTATATAACTAATGATGAGAGCATTCAGATTCATGAGAAATCTCTTATAATGACTAGACACTCAGATCTGTAAACAACACACTCAGATGTAAGAACTGATAATAACACACTCAGATGTAAGAATAAATAACAAGACACTCAGATCTTAAACACAGAAGAATCAATTCATAATATAACAGACATACTTTGATTAATGATTTGATACTATTCTAATTACAGATTACAAATTGATTAAGAAAAGAAAGAGAAGAGAAATCAGAAAAAAAGATCATACAAAGAAGATTCTTATAGAGAGAAATTCAGAGTGAAAGAATATCAGAAGCCACTTCACAGTGAAGTGTGAAGTGAAAGAACATTAAAAGCTACACAGAGAAATCATTAGAAACTACACAAGTGTGAAACATAAGATAAAAGAATCATTGAGAGCTATATGAAAGAATTGTTAGAAACTACACAAGCACAGAGTGTGAGATGGGAGAATCATTGAGAGCTACATGGAAGAATTGTTAGAAACTACACAAGCACAGAGTATGGAGTGAAAGAATATTAAGAGCTACATAAAAGAATCATTAGAGACTACATAAGTATAAAGCACAGAGCAGAAGAACATCAAGAGTTACATATGATCACAATGACAGAAGTTGATTGTGTAAGTTAATTGCTAATGAGTGTTAATCTGTCACAGAAATACTTAGATATGAAAGTTGAACATCACTTTGATGATGCTATAAAATTGACATTGAGACACTATATTGATTGTTTAGTGCAAGATTTCCATCTAAATGACACTGTCCCTTAGACTGGCTGATGGGATCATGAATTTCATATTTGATTTGATTTGATTTGATCCCAGTCCATTTCTTGGTGTGATTTTCAGTGAGACCAGGATCAGAATGGAAGTGTAAAGTGACTAGAATTATTAGAACATGAGTGAAATGAGACTAATAAATCTTGATATTTCATGTAAAGTGACTGACTATCAAAAATAAGAACATGACCTGGGACTGACTATGATTTTGACTGAGGTTTGGTCCCATTCTGATGATTATATAATACATATCTTAGATATCAATCTGATGATATGATTGGTGGAGATATCACCTCTATCTAGTGCTGTCAGCCTATCTATTGCTGCTAGGCTATCCCTCACTGCCAATCTATCTATCGCTGCCAATCTATCGCCGCTGCCAATCTATCCCTCACTGCTAAGCTATCCCTCGCTGCTAAGCTATCCCTCACTGCTAAGCTATCCCTCGCTGCTAAGCTATCCCTCGCTGCTAAGCTATCGCTGCCAATCTATCTATCGCTGCCAACCTATCGCTGCTGCCAATCTATCCCTCGCTGCTAAGCTATCCCTCGCTGCCAACCTATCTATCGCTGCCAACCTATCGCCACTGCCAATCTATCCCTCGCTGCTAAGCTATCCCTCGCTGCTAAGCTATCCCTCACTGCTAAGCTATCCCTCGCTGCTAAGCTATCCCTCGCTGCTAAGCTATCCCTCACTACTAAGCTATCTATCACTGCTAATCTATCGCTGCCAACCTATCTACCGCGGCGAATCTATCTATTGCTGCCAACCAACCTACCACTGCCAACCTATCTATCGCTGCCAATCTATTGCTGCCAATCTATCGCTGCCAACCTATCTACTGCAGTGAATCTATCTATCACTATCATTACTAGTTCAAAATAGAACTAGAGCATAAATACACTAAACTTCTTTTGATAGATAATGATTTTTGGTAACACTCATAGCATTATATCATCTATATAGGGTAAATCATGATCCCATTTGGTCCCATTTTAACAAAATGGGACCAAATGGGACCAGAATCAGTAATTTATAAGAAGAACATGACCTGACACTAGATTTATAATATAAACAGTGTAAAATGACTAATTTAATAAACACTATATGGGATCAGAACTAAGAAATTTGATAATGAAACTGAAGAAATATTTAGTCCCAGTTCCATGCATGGTCACACAGCCAGTCTACTGTCCCTGTCTCTATATCAATACTTGAAGAATTGAAGATAGACAATATCTCTGTGTCAGAATGAGAAGAAGAGTTTATCAAAGAACAATATCAATATAAAATAGAGTACTTGCAGTATCTGACAGTCAAATTATACTCAGATATTGTGTGAGCAGTATTTCTACTAATGTAGAAGAATACTATATCTACATCTAAGATATAAAAAACTCTTCTCTACATTATACAATATCTAAAAGAAATAAGCAATCTTGACATCTTATACAAAGATCTCAAGAATGAGATTGATGAATTTCTCAACATATCATATCTGCTGATAGATTATACAGATTCAGATTGAGCAGAACTGTTGAATGACAAATACAAATCTACTTCAGACTTCATATTCAAGTTAACAGATGCATCAATTTCATGATGTTTATTCAAACAATTTTGTGTTTCTTTAAGTTCAAATGAGACAGAATACATGGCACTTAGCAAAGCAGTATATGAAGCAATATGATTATGCAATATGATGATGAAACTAGAATTTATTACAGCAAAGAACCTCTTGTCTATCAGAGTAGATAATAAAGATTCAATCAATCTAGCTATCATTGCTGCAATCACAGTGCACAGCAAGCATATCAACACTCACTTTCATTATTCTCACATACAATTGAACAAAGACATTATTTCTATTAAACATGTTCCCACTGAGAATATGATGGCAGACAGATTAATCAAATCTCTGAGCACAGTGACATTTAGACATTTCATTGATTTACTAGAACTTTTCACTGATAACAGCAAGAATGATTAAATTTCTATATGTAGCATGATTTTGGAATGATTCAAGTTGAGATAGCTAGCATGGAAGATTCATAGGAACACATCACACACATTGGCGCGTGGGGGGGTGTTGGGCACTAGTTGCCCAGGCGGCCCTCCACCGCACGTGATTACCTCTATATAGTTAGCTAGCGATCGCACAATGAGAAGATTAACCATCCCACAATATGTATGTGTGGGTCATGTGGGATAGGGCTTGTGTAGTAGCTCCAACACCCCCCCATGCTACGCAGGCCAACTAGCCCACGCAGCCACGAGAACGCCCAAATCATTCAAATCTGCAATAATAATTAATTACAAAAACTGGCATCTAGTTTCCTCATAAGGACTAGGCCCAATACATGAAATTACAGCATAAAACATGCAAGAAAGAATGCAAATCTGCCCTTTCTGTATCTGTATTACCTCTCCAGTCATCCTAACACCGCGGGATCTCATATTCTTGTTGATTCTTGTTGTTATCATTCCATCGTTCTCGGTTATCGATATGGTTATATCCATGATGTTGTGAACACCATGGGGTTATGGTTATGGTTATATCCATGATATTGTTGATACCACGGGGTTATGGTTATGGTTATGGTTATATCCGCAATATTGTTGATACCACGGGGTTATGGTTATGGTTATATCCGCAATATTGTTGATACCGTGGGGTTATGGGTATGGTTATGGTTATATCCGCAATATTGTTGATACCGCGGGGTTATGGGTATGGTTAGAAGACTTGCTCAACAGTGCTGTACATAGGTGCTGAGTCATCATCATTCTTCTTTGCTCTATCCTTCCATTCTGAAGGGCGCTTCTCAGGGTGTGCAAAGAAGCAGTTGGGTTCCACATGGTCATTCTTCTTGCAGTGAGTGCATCTCTTGGTGTCCTGGGGCTTGATATTGTGGTTGTTGGGTGGTTATTGGTGTTGGAAAGGATCCAGGTGCACTGGTTTGGTTCTCTGATGTTTCTTCGCGGTTTGTTGCTCGCGTACTAATAGGCATTTGGTTATCAAGTTATTGAGGTTATCAGATATCAGGGTATCAAAATGAATGGAAGAAGAGGTTCTTTTAACAAAAGAAGAGGTTATTAAAGAGATTATTGCAAGTTATCGCTTTGTAGAAGTGCAAGGGCTTCATAACCTGTGAGAGGGTTGCTCTTGGTTGGTTGTTTATCTATCTAGTGGCAACTGTGGGACGTCTAAGTGGTTGTATTAGCATGTCGGCAGCTGAGGCATATATGTGCGGTGCGCTAGTCCGTGATAGGCAGCCTAGGGCCAACACCTCCCCTCGGAGGCTCGGACTAGCAGCCGTACAGATATCTATCTAGAAATCCTATTATACATGAAATTACAAAATCAAATCAAATAATCAAATCAAGTAAATCAGACAAATCAAACAATCTTATCAATCAGATTGTTGTTTCCACTTCTTCAACTGATTGTAATTCTCTTCTTCTTTCATATAATCTGGCTGGTTTTTCAAAAGTTCATCTCTATTCAAAGAAATTGCAGTGTATAAATCTTGATTAAATTGACTGTTTATAAAATTCTTCTCTTTATCTTGTTTTTTATCTCTCTTTTTATTTTTATTCTTGAATTTCTTCATCATCTTAATCTTTTTTTTTTATTTTTTCTTCATTCAGTATCTGTTAGATGAGGGTTTTTGAGTCAGCAGACATCAGTAATATAACTAGTTTGTTCATAGTAGTAGCACTGACAGCTATTTCATCAATTGATATGATCATCAGCAGTGATGACAGCAGTGATGATGATGATGTTTTAGATGATGATAGTGATGATATAAATAGCAAGCTGATTTATCAAATTATCTAGATTTAAATTCTTGATAGAGTTTTATTTAGTAGTATAGAATTCATTCAAGTTGATTCTAACAAATTTCTGTTGTCAATCTCTCAATCTCAGTATAAAGAGATCATAATAGATACTTTCAGCTCAGTTTTCATTCAAAGATATAAGTTTTATCTTCAGTTTCTGAAAAATTGTAAAATAGATGTGAAAATCATTATTTCTCAGATATAGATTTCTAATCTTCTTGATGATAAAGAGACATTTCTCTGTATGAGATATTATATATCATCAGATAAGATTCTTTCATATAACAGTAGTAAAATAGATATCATCTAAAGATTCTAGAAAATCATATACAGTGATATTCAATGATTAAAAAGATTCTGATGTAAAGAAGTTCATTTTTCTTATTTCAAAGCTCTATATTCAGAGACATTGTGATAGAAGACACTATTTCTTTCTTTATAAGAATATCTTTTGTCTGAATAAGATGAGCATCTGCTAGAATAGAGTTTTTTCATTTCAGATAATTGTTAGATTCAGTGAAAACAACTGTATATCTTCTCTTCAATTTGACTTTGATATTTTTATGAAATTCATCAATCTCATTCTTGAAGAGACTATTATTATTATTATTATTATTCTTTTATTATACTTCTATATAGTCAAGAAAAAGACTTGATGGGGGACAAATCTACAGCAGATGATGAGGTGGTTGAGACACACAGTGCACAACACATTTTGAATGACAACAATAAAAATAACACAGCAATCAAGAGAACAACTGCAGCAATGAAAGCACTGAGTATGATTCTTGAGAAAGAAGAAAACAATAAGAGAATCAATGAAAAGAAGAAAAAGATTATTCACAGAGCATTGAAACTGTAAGAGATAATTTTAGATATAATTATGAGAGTAGTGTGAAGTACATATATAGAATGTTAAGAAAATAGCAATCTCTATTATTCAAAACTAATTACTGATCTTCTAATATTTATAAATATCAGTGAGTATTATATAGATAATCATTATGTTCTATGATCATCTATAATATCATATACTATATTCATTCTCATTAATTCTGGTGTGTTCTGTGTTCTTCTATCATCATATAGCTATTTTCTAATATAGATATCTTCATTGCATCTATTACAATTATCTCTGTTCTTCAAAGGTCTGATTCTCAGAGCTTTTTATTGCAACATACTAGACTGGCTGTGTGACCATGCATGGAACTGAGACTAAATATTTCTCCAGTCCCATTATCAAATTTCTTAGTTCTGATTCCATATAGTGTTTATTAAATTAGTCACTTTACACTGTTTATATTATAAATCTAGTCTCAGGTCATGTTCTTCTTATAAATTACTGATTCTGATTCCATTTGATCCCATTTTGTTAAAATGGGACCAAATGGGACCATGATTTACCCTATATAGATGATATAATGCTATGAGTGTTACCAAAAATCATTATCTATCAAAAGAAGTTTAGTGTATTTATGCTCTAGTTCTATTTTGAACTAGTAATGATAGTGATAGATAGATTCGCCGCGGTAGATAGGTTGGCAGCGATAGATTAGCAGCGATAGATTAGCAGCAATAGATTAGCAGCGATAGATTAGCAGCGATAGATAGATTGGCAGTGATAGATAGGTTGGCAGCGATAGATTAGCAGTGATAGATAGCTTAGTAGTGAGGGATAGCTTAGCAGCGAGGGATAGCTTAGCAGTGAGGGATAGCTTAGCAGCGAGAGATAGCTTAGCAGTGAGGGATAGCTTAGCAGCGAGGGATAGCTTAGCAGTGAGGGATAGATTGGCAGCGGCGATAGATTAGCAGCGAAAGATAGATTGGCAGCAGCGATAGATTAGCAGCGATAGATTAGCAGCAATAGATTGGCAGCGATAGATAGATTGGCAGTGGTAGATAAATTGGCAGCGATAGATAGATTCGCCGCGGTAGATAGGTTGGCAGCGATAGATTAGCAGCGATAGATTGGCTGTGATAGCTTAGCAGCGAGGGATAGCTTAGCAGTGAGGGAGAGATTGGCAGCGGCGATAGATTAGCAGCGATAGATAGATTAGCAGCGATAGATAGATTGACAGCAGCGATAGATTAGCAGCAATAGATAGATTGGCAGTGGTAGATAAATTGGCAGCGATAGATAGGTTGGCAGCGATAGATAGATTGGCAGCGATAGCTTAGCAGCGAGGGATAGCTTGCAGCAATAGAGAGGTTGGCAGTGATAGCTTAGCAGCGAGGGATAGCTTGCAGCAATAGATAGGTTGGCAGCGGCGATAGCTTAGCAGCGAGGGATAGCTTAGCAGCGGCGATAGATTAGCAGCAGTAGATAGATTGGCAGGGGCAAATTGGTTGACAGCACTAGATAGGGGTGATATCTCCACCAATCATATCATCAGATTGATATCTAAGATATGTATTATATAATCATCAGAACAGGATCAAACCTCAGTCAAAATCATAGTCAGTCCCAGATCATGTTCTTATTTTTGATAGTCAGTCACTTTACATGAAATATCAAGATTTATTAGTTTCATTTCACTCATGTTCTAATAATTCTAGTCACTTTACACTCTCATTCTGATTCTGGTTTCACTGAAAATCACATCAAGAAATGGACTGGGATCAAATCAAATCAAATCAAACATGAAATTCATGGTCCCACTGATCAGTCTACAACATACAAAGTTTGTAATATGTGCTGTGTGATTGATATTGTATAAAGTTCACAGAATTGAGCTGAATTAATTGTTGAAATTAATTCTGAAGTGCTGCTGTTTTGAAAGAATGTTTTTTCATCTCTGATGTTATTGCAATTCAATTATGATTTAGACACAATCTCTGAACTTCTTTTCTTTAACTTTTACATCAAAAATCATACTCTAACAAAATCATCATCATCATCACCATCAACAATTTTTTATTTAAAAAGAATACATCAATTTATTAAACAAAGTATGCTGTATTTTTCTATATGATTTTTATTGCAAAATTTGAAGTTTTGATTGTGTGGTTGCATTTTCCATTTTGAGTTGAGTTTTGTGTTATTGCAATCTTTTTAATCAATATTGTAATATTGATTTCAATTTTCAATATCTGTTTTTCTTTTTTATTGCTTTTGCTTCTTCTTCTTCTTGTACTAATTTAAGATTATGATAGAACATCAGAACCAGCTGTTTCCGTTGCTGGTTTGAAGTCTATACTGTCATTGTATTCAACATTTGACAACATCCTCTCATCATCATTGTGAGCCTGCTGAGGGTCGATGCAAAAAATGCAAGCACTGCTCAGTGATGAAGTATACTTGCATTTCAGTAAGTTATTATTCAGATGTTTTACAGTATATAACATTAACTTATATTAGATGTCAGCAGATGTCATTGAATTGACTCAGATGATTATCAACACTGCTGAGAATCTAATTGTTTCTGATATGAATGCTTCAAATATTAACATTTTACAGAGCACTGTGACTGCAGCAGTTAAATCTTTTATTATAAAGATTTATAAGATTCAATAAGACAGTTCTTCTGAGACTTCAGCTGAAACAGTGATTGATGAGATTTCAGTGATTATATCACTGATCACAGCTTTCAAGTCATCATTGAAACATTATACTTCATCAGTTGAGAAAATCTGAGACAATAAACAGATTTGTCTTGATAACAATTTCTCAAATGACACTGATCAAGCTGAGACAGATCTGTTTTTTAATCTCTGAATGAAATAAATATATTCAGCAGTCATTGTTGTTTTTTTTGTTTTCATTTACTGACTAATTTCTGATAGATTTTATTAAACTATTTCAAGTATTTCTGACTGTTTATCAAGTTTTTCTCAGATTTTCAAGAGTTATCTGCATATGTACAATTCTTTCATTTGATAAGATATTGTGTTTGACTGTGGTACTGATATTTGTCTAATATAGCTTCAACTTTTCATTTCTTTTATGTGTCTATAATTATTGATTCTACTTGTGAGATTTGTCTGTTGTGTGTGTGATATGATTTGAGAAGAAAAACATGAAATACAGAATGAATTTCTCTATATTACAGTATAAGTTTCAGTTTATACATCTGCATACTGTGAATATCAATTATTTGAAAGAGACTCAAAAATTGATGATTTAGTTTGAGTGAGAGTTGTAAGATGAATATATTTTTTGCACACAGTGTTACTGAGTTCTCTATTTTAAAGCTTTTTGATATATGATGCTGATAATAATATTTTTTCTCAGCTGCTTTAGCAGCTTTCAGATATTCTTGAATCTTATTCTTCATTTACTTCATTCATTTCATTTATTTCATTGCTGATTTTGACACACTCATGTTTGAGAGTTTCATATCTATACCCATACCGGAAGAACGTAGGGTTAATTTACGGTGGTTCCACGGTGATTCCACCATTCCACATCTTTCACATGTCGCCGCTCGCAACACATGTTCTACCAGTGATATCAGTGACATGTCACTGATAATTCAATGTCAAGATGGCATTGAAACAGCACAGAACTTCTTGACATCATCAGCACACTGTTCAGTAACCATATAATTGATGGATGTCATCATCAAGATACTACTGAGATACTGCAAGCCACAATATACTGTTCTGTCAATGAAACCAATGCTTGCAGCTATTAAACTAGGCTAACTACTCTATACAAATCAAACTACTATCTAAAGAAATGAGACATTCCAAGTACAATGTAAATATCTTCTTGCCTGAGGTTCATACACTAAGCGACTGCCATTTTCATCACTATTCAGTATTGAGATGTCATGCAATGCTGTCTTTTGAACTGCTGGAAGCCCAACAATAGTGTAATTGTTGGAATTCTCTTGTAAAATCAGCAGATTCAGCAGGTGATCATACATGACATGATGTACAGAAATAAGTGTAAAGAAAATCCACTTGACTCCTCTCATTTCATGAACAAATATGGTTGTAATCCAGCCAAGCTCACCCCCCCAATATTGAATGATATCCTCTTCCATGAGAGAGATTCAGCGAACATGCTCCCTGGTTTATATGTTAGCAAGTTAATAATAGATCAAATGATTGAATAGACATACTGAACTGAGAATGTCAACTTATTATAGAAAAGTATTGAGCAGTGACCTGGTTCCAAAACTGAGAGCTTATTCCAATTGATGTCATAGAATTCTCACAGCTTATTGAGAAATGAATGAAGCAATTCAAGCTTGAAGAGATTTGTAAATTGTATGCTGACTTTCTCTGACATCTTGCTTGATGATAGGCAATCAAAAATCTTTGAAGCAATATGATCTTTTGTTGACTTCAACTTGACAGAGTAGTTCAGTGAATCATCATTCTCATCAGCTTCTTCATCCATTCTCAGCAGATTATTGAACAGTGCTGAGTAAACTGTGTATAACTCTTGAATCTTCTGAGTCAGATGTATATCAGATCTGTCAAAGAAATCTTTGAATACTAGTTGCAAGATTCAGTGAAAGCTCTTCTGCAAGAGCAGTGTCTTTTCCACATTTTGATGATTTGTTCACTGCACTAGATTCTTGTAGTTCTGATGCTTGTCCTCTTTCATCAGAACATTGCAGTTGTTGAATACTGCATATTCTTTAATCTCCTCAACATAGTGCAAGTCAATATGCATATTCAGTCTATTCTTCATATATCATATAAGCTTTGCTTTCTTTGTATAGTCAGCACTGCTGGTATGCAGAGTGACTGTACCCATAGTTGAAGCAGGGGATGGCTGATGACTAACAACTGAGTCAGCTTGAAATGATTCAAATGTTGCTGCTGCTCTGACAGCTGCTTCAATAAGAAATTGTAGTTGTCAGTGAGCTGCAAGTATGATTTGATGAGCCACTTCAGAATCATTTTCTCTTGAAGATTGAGACATCAATAGACTATTGCTTCTTGCAATAGCTGCATATACCTGAATAATAAGATCAATGGATGATTGATTTGATGCTGAAAATGCCATAGAAATGGTCTGCTTGATTGCTGGGCTGAGCCATTCTTTCTTGAGCCCACACCACAAGACAAGAGGTATAATAATTGAGGCTTGGGCATGTTTCTGAAGTTGATACTTCTTGAGATGGGTGAGCGGCGACTGCAAATGATTTCAACTGTAAGAAAAAGAGAAAGTTTGCAATGTTTGAAAGTATTCCAGCTGACCATGCAGTGACAAGACAGAGCAGACCAGTAATGAATATGAAATCTCTGATATTTCAGCAAACTCACTATGACATGGATCAGAAGGGAAAAAAGAGATCAAATTCAAGCTTGAACATATTTGAAAAAGAGACACTGCTTGTGCTGTCATGCTCTGCTCTTGACATATTTGCTCTCTGCAAGTGGGATTCAGCAGATCATTCAATTTAGACTGAAGATGTTGCATATGATGATGAAATCAGCTGTTATTGTGTAGATTGTAGTCCAGATTTGATTGATTCTTGTCATCAATAAAGCAGCTTTGACAAGATCTTCTTGCAGTTGATTCTTTGATTTCTGCATTGCTATTTTGCTGTGACATATCTTCAAGAAATGCAATGCAAGATGCAACCACTCTCACCTTTTCACTGATATTCACCATAACCCCCTCACAATTCAATGTAGATAAGCCATGCAACAATGTGGCAACAGTGTCAGGGAAATTGATGCCATGAGAACTGAAGATTAGAGTAAAAATATTGTTTTGCTTTGAGCACTCAACAGCACTCAGTGCAGAAATCATATAAAAACCCATCAAGCTTTGATACATGTTCTGATATAAACCAAATCCATCAATAAATAATTGATATGACAGGGAAATAACTTTTATATCAGAGCAAAAGATGGTTTCCAAAAGATCTCACTCATGTGCAGCAATTTCCAACTCAGTCTGAATTGATGAAGATTTGCAATATGACCATATCTCAACAACTCCAGTCTTAGTCCTCATAATCTGACAAAGAAAATACTGATCTTTACTCTCATATACCACTGACAGATTGCTATCTGATTCAAATGTTGTATCCACATGAACATCAAGTTGATCAAGAACTTGAGTAATTGAGATATATTTCATCTCATCTTTCATTGTGATTAATTCTAAGGGGAGAAATGATGGATTTAAGAATGGCAATCTTTGTGCTGTCTGAGGAGTATGATGAACAACTCCTTGAACTTCCAGAACTATCATATAAGAGCCCATGTCTGAATGTCAGTGATCACATCTGATAAAATGCACTCTTTCAATATGAGATATGTCATTCAACCCCGATTTGCAGTAGCATTCAACATTCCCACACTGATATCAAATAAAATCTGAAGGAAAAATAGATTTATTTGTTGATGGATATTGTGTGAAGTCACCAGAACAATATTTGACAGAGCTCCTCCAACTATGAGATTGCCATAACTCAGTGAGATTGTTGACAATATCCACCATTTCTATATACATTTGTCACCAGAAAGTTGGGGATTTGAGAAGTGCAGATATTAAGGGAATCAGATTTTGAAAGTAGAATGACCTCATGAAGGATTTGATGAGATTTTTCTGAGCAGAACTCAGAGTTGGCATTTGAATTGATGACACTATTGAAATTGAGGTTTTCTTGACTGCTAAAATTGGAAATTGTGATCTGCATTGCTTTTTCAGAGTTGAGAGACCTTCAGGGAGCAGACTGATCAGCAATGTATTCTTCAATAAACACAGAATTTGAAGTAGTGATTTGTAGTTTTTTCAGGAAATACCCGACTCTTCAGCCCAGAGTCTCATTGCCAGAACAAGTGAATTCATTTCAAAGTTACTGCATTTGTGAGCTATATCAATTGCTGGATCAGAATCAACAAATTGGTCAGTAGAATGAGGAATAACAGCAACAGCAATATCTTCAGTGACAGGCTCATCAGAATCTTCTTGATCATCATTTTCTGGGATATTCTCCTCTGCAGCAGCCTTCAAAAGCCACTCAATATGCTCAACATTATCAGCAGCATCCTTGTTATATGGCTCCACCTTTAGAAAATGTTAGTTTTTAGAATAATAGAGACATCAAAAGTGATAAACTTACTGAGAATAGCAATGCTTCTTCATCAGAAGCATTATTATCTGAATCACTGTCAGTGAAATCTTCATTTGCAGTTTCTGGGAAAAGAGGACTCTGGAGCTGGAATTCCAATTGATCATCCACAGATTCTTGCCTAGAGGCAGATAGCAGATAGTGTTTTGGATTTTGATTAAACAGACATGACATTTTGCTTAATGGTATGATTCATAGAAAAAGTTGCATAGTTGAAAAGATATGAATGAAGTGAGTGGATGGTTTTGACAAAATAAAGAGATGAGATTGAATTACCAAAAGAAGATATATCAATAAGAGCCACAATTGACAACAATCTACATCAATTTGATATTAACAACCAAACTACTTTCTTTGTTTCAAGATTATATTCCTGCAAGTCACTGAAATATATATCAGTAATTTACCAAAATGAACATTGCCATGGACCCTGCTTTACTAGATCTCTCAGAACTCTCCCATTTGGTAGATTTAATGCAACAAATCACTGATTTCATAAGATATCCAATATTGACATATCTGAACCATAGGGCGAATATAATGGCAGCAACAGAGAATACCAGACAGATGAGGAGGAGTCAAACTCATCACTGACATCAAGCAGTTCATCAAAAAGACATCATCAAACCTGACATTCAGATGCAGAAATGTATGAGAAGGAAATTCAGCCAACAGAGCAATGTCTGCATTTGAAGACAAAATGAATGTATTTTCTTTCTTTCACAAAAGATAACTTGGATCAGACAGTTTCAAGTGTGACAAAAACAAAGGATAAAACTTCATACATCTTTTCATCCAGCAGAACAATGATGCTGGATGCGATTAAAACATGAAAGTCTCAAACTCTCAAAGAAATGAAGGCAAGTAGTATTTCAGTATTTAGATTTTAGCAAAAATAGCAACTTTTCAGCAGAATATCTTAAACCTCTGATGAGTTATAGCAAACCACTGATGGGAAATATCAACTTTTCAGCAGATATCAAAACTTTTCTCGCCAACTTAGCTAACCATATATTAATATAGAACCATGTTCAATGGGAAAAGGCAAAGAGCAGAGAAAGTTCAGTGGTAATTGAATTGCATAATTGCTATAAAGAATCAATCATCTTTGAATACTTCTGTGATTCATTTACCACTGAAAAGTTCTTTCTGGTTTTTTACTGGGTGTGAGAAGTTATTGACTTTGATCAATCCTCTGAGTGAGAACAATGGTATATGAAACATAAGTTGAATTTTCATCAATTGAAGACACTGGATTGAAGACTTCAGATTGAGAAACTAGAAACTGATTCCAAAAAATAGAGATATATGCAAATCTGACAACTCAGATCAAAATATTTGATGATGCTGACACAAGTGAAAACTCTGCTGCAGCTATGCTGCAATGACAAAATATTCTGACATTCTGAGATCTGATGAGTGATATTTCCAAATATCAACAAATTGCTCAAGATGACTTTGCAGAGGTGATTCAGAATACCCCAACAGCAAAAAAGAGATGTCTTGTGGAAGATGTGTGGGAGGAGGTGTGGAAAAAGATCAAATTTTTGGGGACACTTCTGGTGAAAGACAGACCAGTGATGTAGTTTGAAGAGTTCCGACAAAATCTATTTCTATTCAATATATTTAGTTTTCTATGAGTTTTATATATAAATTAGTTAATATATACTTTAATATATATAATTAGAATACACTTGTCTTGATATTTGCTGAGGAAAGTTGCCATATTCTCTATCTTGCAGTTTGTGTGGTTTTGGCTGTGGAATATTTGCTGATTTTGCTGAATCAGGAATTCTTTTCATTCATCTTGAATTCTGTAGATATATTTCTGACAGTGTGTTGAACACTTGTTTCTAGTTAATAGAAATGATTTTGTATCCAAAATAGCTGTAATTCATTTGATGATAGCCTGTGCAGAAAGTATTTGTTCTGAAAGAAGATGGAATTGCTGATTGCACTCAGAGATGAAATATGAAAGCATTCACATTTGTTGCATGACAACCTGCAAAATGAATCAACAACACATACAAAGAGGATAATTTGTCATATTCTTTTTCTTTCTTTCTTGCTTTCTTACTTTCTTTCTTTCTTCTCCTTGCAATGATATCACACTGTGAAGATCATTCCCAGCCCACTCAGCCCTCCCCATCTCCAGCAAGGTTAGTATCTTGCCAGTTGCAATAGAAAGTTTTTAACAAGAAAAGTTCTAATTTCAAGATATCTTGTCTGCAGTATATCAAGAACATCGGCGATCCACAACATCAGCATCAACACCAGCATCAACACCAGCAATGACAACAACAACAACAACAACAACAGCAACAGCAACAGCAGCAACAGCAACAGCAGCAACAGCAGCAGCAACAACAAAATGGCTGGCGACACCCCCAAGCGTACCTGTGCAGCTGCCACAAAAGCCCAGGAGAAAGAGGCAAGCAGCCATCTGAATACTTCAACAAAGCTGCCTGGCAAATGAATGATGTGTGAGCACTGTGTTGACTATATTTTCCCCCAACATCTGAATGCTGCTTGTGACAAGGTGGAGGGAAGCTCGAAACCTTGCACAAACTGTAATCATGAAAAAAAAGAATGTGCAATTCCCTCTGAAGAATTAAAAGATCAAATTGATCAGTTGATCTGAACTCATGAATTTTACCTTGCTGTGTCTGATCAATTCAAGGAAATCATAAAGGAACAGATGTTGGAGACAGTGAAAAATCTCCTGAAATAAATCAAGAAAGCCAAGACACAGTGACAGAAAGTGGAAGCTCAGTGCATGGAAAGTGTTACAATTGCTCTGAAACCCTCAAATACCACAATCAGCACAGCTGAAAAGACAAAAATCAAGATCAAAAAGACAAAGCTGGACATTGAAAGAGTAAAACTAGAGATTGAGAAGGAGAAAGTCACTGTTGAGAAGACAAAATTGGAAATTGAAACAATCAGACTTACAGTGCAGTGAGAGATTTTGAGAGTGATAAACAGTCATATTGAAGAGCAAAAAAAAGCAATAGAGAATCTCACAAGCATCACAAATAATGTCAATAACAAAGCTATCTGTATTGTAATTGAGATGTATGAAATAATGAAGCTTATCAAGAAATTCACTGATCATCTTGAGAACAGTGATGAGGAATTTGATAACAGTGACAATTCTCTTTCTGTCTCCTCTGCTGACACTTCTGCTGCTGCTGTTTTCTCTCCCCCTCCCTCCTCCAATCTTTCAACTCCGGTTGGTCCTCTGGCTATGAGCAGCCCCAGAACTCTCGACATTTTCAGTGAAAATGTAAGTTAGAATTGACAAAATGATCCCCAGATTGATGCAGAAGTTGACAATGATATAGATGAGCAAATGCACAGCTTTCAACCTCTCTGAAACCTCCCCTCTCAAACAGTGAATGACTCTTGACTCTGAGCCTCCAAGGGCACCAACACCAATTCACAAGTTTGCAGAAATGAATGTTGATATTGAGATGGAAATGACAGAGAACAATGACAATGAGAGAGAGATGGTTCAGAGGATTCAGAAGGAATTACATGCAGATGTGGATGATTTCCAATAGAGAATGATACCAGCAAATGAGATGATTTTTAGAATTAGTAGTTACATAGATAGAAATCAGTGACATTGTCAATACAATGATTATTTTTTTTGATTTATGATTGCTTTACAGTGATTCCACAGCTTATCCACCATTATACTAAGTTTTACCATTCAGCGACAGTGTCGCCGAATGACACGGTGGAACAACTATAATCCGGTCGTATAATAAGTCTATGTTCTTCCGGTAAGGACAAAGTTCAGTTGATCAGCTGATCATCACTTCAGATGATGTCATTTTTATTGATGTGTGAAAGATATTGTTATATACTCATTGCATCAGAAGTATCCACTCTATTCAATTGTCTTATTGATAGCTGCAATATATGCAAAGATAATGTTCAATCATCTGATTCAATCATTCTGTATGACTGTTGGTTTGCAGGTGGAAAGCTGTCAATAATTTTCATCAGATATGAAGCAGATAACATAATATTGATCAAAACTTGTTATTTATTAATGAATCTCAGTCATTAATAATGTTTGCAGATAGATCAAAGTTCTTTGCAATTTTTCATACAATAATATCTGTAAATTCTTCTGCATCTAGCTCTGAAGATGTGGACACAATTATGACTCATTTAATGAATAAATCAATAAATACAACAATAGCATTATAGATTTGACTTTTCTTTTTATTATCTAGCAGATCTTCAATAAAGTCCAGGCTAATTATATATCATTTCTTATCTGACACTGAATGTGGTTGTAGCAACTCATACAGCTTATGCTGTGGTATCTTGATATATTGACAAACATTGCAGATCCTCACATATTCTGTAATTTCATTGCTCATATCATGTCACAAATACTTGTGTTTGATCGCTTCAATGATTTTGTCACATTCAAAATGGTCATTTTGAAAATCATTGTGATTTATTTTTATTATTTCATGTCTTACAGTCTTGTTTTGCAGTATATAGACTTTATCATCTTTTCTGAGCAGATCATCTTTATCTACTGCTCAGATTGAACAATTATTCACACTAAAATCATTCATCTCTAGTCTTCTGTGAAGTTCAGATATGCTGATGTCTCTATTCTAAATTTGCAGCAAGAGTTCAATGATAGATTCAGCTATTTCTTTGTGATAGACTATCTCAGACTCAAATATTTTGACAGCTAGAATCTGTGACATCAGAGTCTCTAGATCTAACTTTATAACATTTGCAATCTCATTCTTATTCACAGATGTGTTCTTTATTCTGCAGAAGTTGTTATCATCAATGATTATGAATCTCTTCACTCAACAATTTTCATTAGCTTGCAGACTTTTTTATATTATCTTGATATATTGATCTAATTTTGTGTTTTCTTTTGTCTTTAGTGACTTCAAGATTCTCTTACACAGCTTCTCTTATAGAGTAGAAAGTCTCATCAAGAAATCTGTGTGTTTTATAAAATTTGAATGACAACTTGATGCATCTGTGGGATTATTTTTCTTGGAAGAATGCTCTATTTCAAAATCAAACACTGAGAGCATTTCCATCCAATTATTATTATTATTATTCTTCAATTATAGATGCATGCAGTCAGTGACTATGACATCTATCTGAAACACTTCAGGATTTTTCAACTCAAGAATAATTTAATATACAAAGACAATTTAAAACATGCATTATCAGAATTCCAGCTCAGAATCAAACAACTATTCAAACTGTTCAATCAAAGAAATCAAAATCAAAAGAATGTCAGCAAGTCAACACAACTTAGTTTGAAAACAAAAGAAATAAACATTGTAAAAGACAGCTTTATTATAACAAGGAAAAGAAAAACCACTGACAACAACTATAACATCAACAAAAAACAAACCAAACTTTTCAAAACAAATTAAAACTGATTATAAACAACTTAAGAGAGACTTCAAAGCAAGATGAAAAGAAAGACTAAAAGAAAAATCAAAATAAATCAAATTGAAAATCTGATCTCAATATTTTTAACAGACAATTCATTCAAACTCTTGTAGCAACATTTGATTCTTTCAAATATTCAATTAAAAACTTGTTTCCAGTTTCTGTATTGAATAATAGATTCAAATTTAATTGTTTCAATTCAAACTTCTTTCTCAGTTTCAATCTCAATTCTGAATACTTTGCACAAAGTAACAGAAGATGCTCTGGATTTTCATATAACTGACAATCTAAACATAGACTACTTAAATCATCTCTAAACTTTGTTAAATATGATTTGAAGTAACCATGCCCAAGCTTTAACTGCATTATTGTAGCAAAAAGTTTATTTCCATCCAATGAATCTGACATTCATTTAGCTGCTTTGTTGTCATGAAGTGCTGAACATTGACATGATCAGATAAAATAGTTATTGAGTGTCTGCTATCATGTAAATAGTGATATTATTGTCTGAAAGCTTCTACAATCAGCAATATTTCTAGATTATATATTTGATAACATCTTTCTGCTTCTGTGAGCTTTCTAGACCAAAATGTGATTGAATGTCAGTGATCATCATTCATTAATTGTGATATTACTGCAGTGATTGCAATGTCAGATTCATCTGTTTCTATACAGAGTTTTCACTGTGAATCAAAGTGAATCAACAATGATGCTTTTGTAAAGCATTCTTTTAACTGCAGAATTGCATGCTTGCAGTTTTCATCTAACTGAACAGATGTGTTATTCTTGTAATAGGCGCAACGGAGATATCTATATTAGGAAATAGCTATGTGGCGATAGAAGAACACAGAACACATCAGAATTAATGAGAAGGGACATAGCACACAGCACCATAGATGGCTGTAGCACATGGTGGTTGTCTATATAATGCTTGCTGATATCTGTAGATATTAGAAGATCAGTGATTAGCTTTGAATAATAGAGATTGCTACCTTCTTAACATTCTATATATGTACTTCACACTACTCTCATAATTATATCTACAATCATCTCTTACAATTCTAATCACTCATAACTCTATTTGAGTGGTCTGTTGTTACACACACCTACAATAAAGCACACAATGTTAGTTAAAATATGCAACATTAGTTAAAACACACAAGATGATGTCAATATATGCAAGATTTCTTGAAAATCAATCTGAATCCTCTACCACCTCTGATGATCACAATGTGTGTTTGCAACAGTTGAATGATCAAATTCATGAACAAGAGCAGCAATTAGCTATTCTGCATGCACAACAGCAGCTCAACAAGTTGAAAGTGCAGATTTGTGAAGATACTCTCATCAAGTCTCAATTAATTCAGAATATTGCCACAGAACTGCTGCAAAATTGATCTGTGAACAATACAGACAATGATAATGAAACACTACTGAGGTTAGAGATTAAGAACTATTATTGAGGAAAAAATATGTTAGAATTCAAGAACTATAAAGATTGCATATTGACTCTCTTTACACATCACTGTCAGTATTATTGAAAGAAGAAACACAAGATAAATGATGCTAAACTCTATCTTGACATCCATGTTAAGCAGAAATGGTTGAATTTTGTATCATTGTATGAAAGATGTGGAGGAGCAACATCATTGACTTTTGATGATATGCTATCACATCTAGAGATGCAAATTAACAATCCACAGAATCAGCACTGATTGGCAAGCCAAAAGTTTCAAGATGTGAAGCAACAAGAATGGCAATTGATACACAATTTCTCTAAATATCTTGAAGACTGGGAATACTACTTACCCTCATATAGCAAAGAACAAAGAATGGATAACTTGCATAGTAAAGCATTGAAGATATTACACACAGAACTCAACTGTTGAAATCAAGAGCCTCAGAACTACAAAGAGTTGCTTTGAACTCTACAGACTCTCAAGAAAAATATGTCAGAGCAACAGCATACTATTTGCAAATAAAGATCTGCAATATTCATAGATAATCAGTGTTGTTCTGATAAATCTAGCAATCATTGAAACAAGAGGAAATGAGAGAAACAAACAGATTCAACTGAACAAATCAAAAAAGATAAGTATAACTGAATGAAGAAGTGTTCTCACTGCCATAAAAAGAGTCATGTTGCAAATGATTGTTGAATGTTACACTTCAAAAAGTGCAACCAAGTTCAACAAGCAAAAAATCAACAATTTCAATCATAGAAGCAGCTGCTGCATTGAGAATACAAACAACTAGACTGCAAGATAAACAATTATTGGTGATGAATATGTGAATGCTGACAGAAGCAGAATGGTTGATGGCATGGATGCTAGTGGATTCTGATGCAGATGTGAACTTTGTGTCCCACATCTGAGCATCAAAATATTTCTCAAAGACAGAAGATAAATCAAAAGTAGTGGAAGCAGTTGATAATCATAAGATTAAATCATATGAACAACAAAGAGCTGCAATGAAGATTATCAATGACAAACATATTCTTCAAGAAGAATTCCACCATTTCAAAGAAGCTAATATTAGCAGATATGATATAATTTTGAGCATGCTGTGATTGAAAGCTGTGAACTCTGATATTGATTGAGTGTGAAGATGCTGAATCTATAGAAAAGCATCAAATATTAATCACATACATCTGAATACTGCTAAAGAATTCACAACACTAATTGATGATGGCAATATTATATTCACTGCTTTATCATTACAAGCTGCGAGTGCAGCAACTGAGTCAAATATCTCAGATGATTATAAAGATTATCTTGATGTATTTTAAGAAGACATATCTGACACAGAACACACACCTCATAATCATGTTATAGATCTCAAACCTGGCAAGAAACTCTCATATCAATCAATATATAACTTATCACCTCAAGAACTCTCCATCCTTCAAGAATATATCAAAAAAATATTAGAGAAGAATTGAATATGTCTGTTTAAGAGCTCAGTCAGTGCATCAGTGCTATTTGCACTGAAGAAAGATGAAACCCTGCATCTTTGCATGGATTATCAAGAATTGAATGAAATAACAGTCAAGAATTGATACCCACTGCTCTTAATAAGTGAAATACTTGATAGATTAGCAGATGCCAAAATATATACACAGCTGAACCTTAGAGATGTGTATTATAGAATTTGCATACAAGCAGAGAATGAATGAAAAACAGCATTTCAAACACAATATGAACACTTTGAATATCTAGTCTTATCTTTTGAGCTAATCAATGTCTCTGCAATCTTTCAATCTTATATCAACAAAGCTCTCAGTGATCTTTTAGACATATATTGCATGACTTATCTTGACAATATTGTAATCTATTCAAACATGCTTGACAAGCATGTTGTCCATGTTAAGAATGTGCTGGAACGGTTAAGGTGTTGGAGACTATATGCCAAACTTAGTAAGTGTACATTTCATGCAACAGAAATTGGATTTTTGGGTTTTGTGATTATCATGCAGAGCATTACTGTTGAGAAACACTGTGTCAACACAATTCTAGATTGATCAGAACTGTGAACTATAAACAAATTGCAAATATTTCTAGAATTCATCAATTTCTATTGTTGATTCATATACAAGTTCTCAATAATAACAGCACCCCTGACTGAATTGTTAAAAGATTATGAAACAAAAAGAGGGAAGAATAATGCATCTGTTCAGTTAGATAAAAACTGCAATCACACAATTTTGCAGTTAAAAAAATGCTTTATGAAAGTATTGTTGATGATTCACTTTGATCTGCAGTGAAAACTCTGTATAGAAACAGACAGATCTGATGTTGCAATCACTGCAGTAATATCACAATTAATGAATGATGATCACTGACACTCAATCACATTTTGATCTAGAAAGCTCACAGAAACAGAAAGACATTATCAAATATATAATCTAGAAATGTTACTGATTGTAGAAGCTTTCAGACAATGATATCATTACTTACATGATAGCAGGCATTCAATAACTGTTTTATCTGACCATGTCAATCTCCAATGCTTCATGATGATGAAGCAGCTAAATGAGTGTCAGATTCACTGAATGAAAATACTCTCAGCATTCAATTTTGAAATAGAGCACTGTTCTGAGAAAAATAATCTCACAGATGTATCAAATCATCACTCAGATTTTGTAAAACATACAGCTCTTTTGATGAGACTTTCTACTCTGCAAGAGAAGCTGTGTAAGAGAATCTTTAAGTCACTAAAGACAAAAGAAAATACAAAGTTAGATTAATGTATCAAGATGATGTGAAAAGATCTGCAAGCTAATGAAAATTGTTGAGTGAAGAAATCTGTAGTCATCAATGACAACAACTTCTGCAGAATAAAGAACACATCTGTGGATGAGAATAAAATCACAGACATTACAGAGTTAAATCTAGAGATTCTGATGCCACAGATTCTAGTCATCAAGGTATTTGAGTCTGAGACAGTCTATTGTGAAGAGATAGCTGAATCTATTATTGAACTTTTACTGCAGATTCAGAATAGAGACACCAACACATCTGAACTTCACAGAAGACTAAAAATGAATGACATTAGTATAGATAATCATTCAATCTGAGCAGTAGATAAAGATGATCTGTTCAGAAAAAATGATAAAGTCTATATACTGCAAGACAAGACTGTAAGACATGAAATAATGAAAATGAACCATGATGATCCTCAAAGTGGCCATTTTGGATGTGACAAAATCATCAAAGTGATCAAATGCAAGTACTTGTGGCATGGTATGAGTGATGAGATTACAGAATATATGAGAACTTGCAATGTTTGTCAATATGTCAAGATATCACAGCACAAGCCATACAGATTGCTACAATCACATTCAGTGCCAGACAAGAAATGACATACAATTAGCATGGACTTTATTAAAGATCTGTCAGATAATAAAAAGAGAAGTCAAACCTATAATACTATTGTTGTATTTGTTGATTTATTCATCAAATGAATCATAATTGTGTTCATATCTTCAGAGCTAGATGCAGAAGAACTTGTGGACATTATTATATAAAGAGTTGTGAAGAACTTTGATCTATCTATGAACATTATTAGCAATCAAGATTCATTAATAAATAGCAAGTTTTGATTGACATTGTGTTATCTGCTCTATGTCTGATGAAAATTATCGACAGCATTCCACCCACAAACCAACAGCCAGACAGAATGATTGAACCAGATGATTGAACATTATCTTCACACATATTGCAGCTATCAGCAAGATAATTGGATAGAATGAATTTCTCTGACACAATGAGCATATAACAACATCTTTCATACATTGATAAAAATGACATCATCTGAAGCAATGATCAGCTGATCAACTGAACTTCGTATAGATGTAGAACCCTCAAGCACAGGTGTGTCAAAATCAGTAATGAAACAAGTGGAACAGATGAAGCAAGCAGAAAACAAGATCTGAAAATGTCTAGAAGCTGTCAAAGCAGCTGAGAAAAAGTATTACAATCAGCATTATATATCAAAAAACTTTAAAATAGAGAACTGAGTAATGCTGTGTGCAAAAAATATATCCATCTTGCAATCCTCACTCAAACTAGATCATTGATTTTTGAGTCTCTTTCAAATAATTGATATCTGCAGTACATAAGTGTATAAACTGAAACTTACACTGTAATATAAAGAAATTCATTCTGTATTTCATGTTTCCCTTCTCAAATCTTATCACACATGTGATGGACAAATCCTGCAAGCAGAACTGATAATTATAGATGTGCAAGAGAAATGAGAAGTTGAAGCTATATTAGACAAGCATCAATATTATAGTCAAACATAATATCTTGTCAAATGAAAAGATTGTACAGACACAGATAATTCTTGGGAATCTGAGAAAAACTTGATGAACAGTCAGAAGTACTTGAAACAGTTTAATAAAATCTATCAGAAGTCAGTCAATAAATGAAAACAAAGAAGACAACAATGACTGCTGAATATACTTATTTCACTCAGAAATTAAAAAACAGATCTGCCTCAGCTTGGTCAGTGTTATTCAAGAAATTGTCATCAAGACAAATCTGCTTATTATCTCAGATTTTCTCAACTGATGAAGCATAATGTTTCAACAATGACTTGAGAGCTGTGATCAGTGATGTAATCATCAGAATCTCATCAATCATCATTTCAGCTGAAGTCTCAGAAGAACTGTCTCATTGAATCTTCTGAATCTTCACAGCAAAGGATTTAATCATCACAGTCATAGCACTCTGCAAAATATTAACATTTGAAGCATCTGCATCAGTGACAATTAGATCCTCAGCAGTGTTGATAACTGTCTGAGTCAATTCAACAGCATTCACTGACATCTAATAGAAAGTTAATATTATATACTGTAAAAACATCTGTTTTGAATAATAACTTATCAGAATACAGATATGCTTCATCACTGAGCAGTGCTTGCATTTTTTGCATTGATTCTCAGCAGACTCACAATGATGATGAGGAGATGTTGTCAAATATTGAATACAATGACAGCAATATGCTGCTGTGTTTCTTTCTAACACTTCAACAGAATCATCTGCTTCCTCATCTTCATCTACATTATCAATCAACTCAAATAACATACCAAGATCTTGGTGCAGTGAGGATGATATTAATGTAATAGCAGGATGTGAAAATGTGCTTTCTGAAACACTGCTATGATCAAATGCCACACTCTGCTGTGACAACAGATCATCAGAGTTCATATAGAATTCTAGAATCTCATCTGCATTCTCATAGACCTGCACATCAAGTACAAACCTTGCAACAGCAGTTTAATACATGACAAATCTCTCATTCAGAACTTCATCAGAGAGCAGCATCTTGTGAAATTCATTGATCAAAGATTGACTGATTTTGTGAAAGCACTCAGGCATCTATAACCCATTAGTATTTATAACAATCTTAGTTTAAGAAAACTTACAGCAGCACAACTTCTATTTGATATATGACAGATGTGACAGTGTGTCTGTTCATTATTCACAAAGCAAGGATATACTGAGGGGTTCTGCAATCTCTCCAGACAACCCAAGCAAATGCTCTCAATGACAGACAGCATATCACTCTTCATAGACTTCAAATCAGCAACAGAAACAGCTGGTTCTGACATTCTATCATAACTTTAATCAGTATCAAGATCTTGTTCAAAGAAGAAGGAGAAGCAAAAGCAACAAGACAGAAAAACAGATGTTGAAGATTGAAATCAATATTGCAATATTGATCAAAGAAATTGCAACAACACAAAATTCAATCCAAAATGGAAAATGCAATCATGCAATCAAAACTTTGAATTTCACAATAAAAATCACATAGAAGAATACAGTGTACTTTGTTTGATAAATTGACATATTCTTTTTAAATAAAAAATCATTGATAATGATGGTGGTGATGATTTTGTTAGAGTACAATTTTTGAGTGTAAAAGTCAAAGAAAAGAGGTTCAGAAGTTGTGTCTAAATCATGATTGAACTGCAATGACACTGAAGATGAAAAAACATTCTTCTGAAACAGCAACACTTCAGAATTAATCTCAACAATTAATCCAGCTCAATCCTGCAAACTTCATACAATATCAATCATGCAGTATATATTATGAACTTCACACATCACAATAAGAAGTTCTGAGAACCAGGTCTTTGAAGAAGAGAGATAATTGTAATAGACACAACAGAGATATCTATATTAGAAAATAGCTATATGGCAATAGAAGAACACAGAACACATCAGAATTAATGAGGAGGAATATAGCACATGGCATTATAGACAGTCATAGCACATGATGGTCGCCTATATAATGCTTGCTGATATCCATAGATATTAGAAGATCAGTGATTAGCTTTGAATAATAGAGATTGCTACCTTCTTAACATTCTATATGTGTACTTCACACTACTCTCATAATTATACCTACAACCATCTCTTACAATTCTTCCCTCTTTTTATTTCATAACCTTTTAACAATTCAGTCAGAGATGCTGTTATTATTGAGAACTTGTATATGAATTGATAATAGAAATTGATGAATTCTAAAAATTTTTGCAATTTGTTTATAGTTCACAGTTCTGATCAATCTAGAATTGTGTTGACATGATATTTCTCAACAGTAATGCTCTGTGTGGTAACCACAAAACCGAAAAATTCAATTTCTGTTGCATGGAATGTACACTTACTAAGTTTGGCATATAGTCTTCATCACCTTAACCATTCCAGCACATTCTTAACATGGATGACATGTTTGTCAAGCATGTTTGAATAGATTACAATATCATCAAGATAAACCATGCAATATACATACAAAAGATCACTGAGAGCTTTGTTGATATAAGATTAAAAGATCACAGAGACATTGATTAGCTCAAAGATAAGACTAGATATTCAAAGTGTTCATATTGTATTCAAAATGCTGTTTTTCATTCATTCTCTGCTCATATGCAAATTCTATGATATGTGTTTCTAAGATTCAGCTGTGTATATATTTTGGCATCTGCTAATCTATCAAGTATTTCATTTATTAAGAGCAGTGGATATTGATTCTTGACTGTTATTTCATTCAATTCTTGATAATCCACACAAAGACACAGAGTTTCATCTTTCTTTGATATGAATAATACTGATGCATCAGCTGGGCTCTTGAATGAATATATTCAATTCTTCTCTAATATCTTTTCAATATATTCTCAGAGAACAGAGAGTTTCTGAGGTGATAAGTTATATATCAGTTGATATGAAGGTTTCTTGCCAGATTTGAGATCTATAGTATGATCATGAGATGCATGTTTTGTGTCAGATATATCTTCTCAGAATACATCAAGATAATCTTTATAATCATCTGAGATATTTGACTCAGTTGCTGCATTTGCAGCTTGTAATGGTAAGGCAGCAAATATAATATTATCATTGTCAATTAGTGTTGTGAATTCTTTGGCAGTATTCAGATGTATGTGATTAATATTTGATGCTTTTCTATAGATTCAGCATCTTCACACTCAATTGATATCAGAGTTTGCAGCTTTCAATCATGGCATGCTCAAAATTACATCATATCTGCTAATGTCAGCCTTTTTGAAATGGTGGAATCTTTCTCAGAGAATATGTTCAGCATTGATAATCTTCATTGCAGCTTTTCATTGTTCATACAATTTAATCTTATAATTATCAACTGCTTTCACTATTTTTGATTTATCTTCTGCCTTCAAGAAATATTTTGATGCTTAAATGTGAGACATGAAGTTCACATTCATATTAGAATTCACTAGTGTTCACATCATCAACCATTCTACTTCTGTCAGCATCTACATATTCATCATCAATAACTGTTTATCTCACAGTCTAGTTGTTTGTATTTCCAATGCAGCAGCTGCTTCTACAATTGAAATTGTTGATTTTTTGCTTATTGAACTTGATTGCACTTTTCAGAATATAATATTCAGCAATCATTTGCAATATAACTCTTCTTATAACAGTGAGAACACTTCTTCATCTAGTTATATTTATTTTTCTTAATTTATTCAGTTGAATCCATTTGTTCCTCTCATTTCCTCTTGTTTTGATAGTTACTAGATTTATCAGAATGACACTGATTCTTCACAAATATCATATATTTGTCTTTGTGAATGGCACATGATCACTCTGATATATTTTCTTCAAGAGTCTGTAGAGTTCAAAGCAACTCTTTGTAGTTCTGAGGTTCTTGATTTCAATAGTCAAATTCAGTGTTTAGTATCTTCAATATTTTACTACATAAGTTATTCATTCTTTGTTCTTTGCTATATGAGAGTAAGTAGTATTCTCAGTTTTCAAGATATTTAGAGAAGTCACATATCAATTGTCATTCTTGTTGCTTTGTATTTTGAAATTTTTGACTTGTCAATCAGTGCTGATTCTGTGGATTGTTAATTTGCATTTCTAGATGTGATAATATATCATTGAAAGTCAATAGTGTTGCTCCTTCACATCTCTCATATAATGATACAAAGTTCAATCATTTCTGCTTAATGTGGGTATCAAGATAGAGTTTAGCATCATTTATCTTGTGTTCTTTCTTTCAATAATATCAATAGTGATGTGTAAAGAGAATCAATATGTGATCTTTATAGTGTTTGAATTCTAATATATTTTTTTCTCAATAGTAGTTTTTAATCTTCAATCTCAGTGATATCTCATTATCATCATCTGTATCATCTGCAGATTGATTTTGCAGTGATTCTGTGGTGATATCTCAAGTTAATTGAGGCTCAATGAGAGTATCTCCACAAATCTGCACTTTCAACTTGTTGAGCTGCTGTTGTGCATGCAGAATAGCTAATTGCTGCTCTCATTCACAGATTTGATCATTCAACTGTTGCAAGTGCACATTGTGATCATTGAAGATGATAGAGAATTCAGATTGATTTTCAAGAGATCTTGCATGTATTGAGATCATCTTACATGTTTTAACTAACATTGTGTATTTTATTGTAGATGTGTGTAACAACAGACCACTCAAATAAAGTTTAGAGTGATTAGAATTGTAAGAGATGATTCTAGATATAATTATGAGTAGGCTGACCAGTGGGACCATGAATTTCACATTTGGTTTGGTTTGATTTGGTCCCAGTCCATTTCTTGGTGTGATTTCCAGTGGGACCAGGATCAGAATGAGAGTGTAAAGGGATCAAAATTTTCAGAAATGAAGTGTAAAAGGACCAGATTTAGGCCTAACATGACTATTATGAGACCAACAAAATTTATTATTCCATGCAAAGTGACTGACTATGAAAAATAAGAACATGACCTGGGACTGATCATGATTTTAGCTCAAGTTTGGTCCCATTCTGATGATTATGTAATACATGACAATTGGTAACAATTATTGGTAACACTCACAATACATGACAATTGGTAATGATTATTGGTAACACTCACAAGCTCATTAATACTATATACAATCATGCTCAATTTTTTCCTTCACTATATCATTGAAAGAGAATTCTGTCACAATAGAATTCTTATCAACAATTTCTTTTTCTTTTCCATGCTTAATCATCATCAATTTCTTTACAGTTTCTTCTTGCAATTGATCACAATGATAGTGATAAATATCTTGACTTGAGTTAAACTTT